>JALPQD010000516.1:7645-457645 GCA_023101885.1 Typhlomys cinereus | reverse complement strand
GAGCAAACACCCCCCCAAAGCCCTAGAGAGCTCTGGACCGGAGTCTGGCATACCAGCAGATGCTGTCCGGAAGCAACTGTTCGCTAAGGTGGGCCCAGACGGGCGCTGTAGCCACCCACCCCACAGCAAGCTCCTTCACTCTTCCAGCTGAGTAAAAACTATCTTCAGAAAGTCATTTCCAGGGCTGGGGAGATGGCTCGAGGGTTGAAACCTCTGCCTCACAGGCAAAAGAACCCGAGTTCAGGTCCCAGGTGCCACTTTAAAATGCCAGGCAGAAACGGTGGTGGCCTGCACCCTGGAAGGTGACATGTGGGAAAACCCTCAGCAAAGCATTAAGGAGACAAAGAGGATCCAGGACCATGTCTGAAGTCACCCTTGGGCCGCCACAGGCACACACACCAACACTCACATGGGCAAAAAAAATAAATGAGTCATTTCTAGCCTTCGACTCAGCAAGAATCAAAAAAATGTGGCCACGGTGTAGCTCCGTGGACAAGGTGCTTGGCAGGTGTGCAAGATACCCTGAGTTCGACCCCCAGCAGCCCATGAGCCGAGGGTAGTGGTGTCTGTCTGTCATTCTAGCACTGGAGAGCTGCAGGCGGGAGGATCAAAAGCGGAGGCGGCCTCAACTGTGTGGCCAACTTTGGGGTTTTTCTTCCTGACTTTGGCGGTTTCTGTCCCAAGGATACCCAAAGCTGAGGCTAAGGCAAGCATCTTAGCCCACTGATCACCAAGCAAGGAGCCTTGGGGGGAGGGAGATGGAGGGAAGAATGCTAACAGAGGGAAGGCTGGGGGGAGAGAAGGGAGGAGGAACTATGATGCTGGGGGGCAGGTTCAGAGGAGGGAGGGCAGGGGAAAGAGGTTGGCAAAACCTCCTGAGGTTAAGGGATGGAGGCTGTAGAAGAGGGAAGAGGTCAAAGTGCAAGGCTGAACGGCTAGAAACCAGTGACCACTTGGTCCTCCACCGTCTGACTTGCTTGCTCTACCTGACAAGCATGGGATCAGCAAAGGGATCGTAGCTTTTCAAAGCGTCCTCTGTGGAGTTGGAGGCTTTCTTGTGACGCCTCCTCTTGGATGACGTCATGACAAGCTATGCTTTTCTTCTGAGGTCTGAGCCTGGCTTCTGCCATTCACTCAGCAAACGCGCTGAGCCTTTCTTGTAGAGCACAGGGATGCGGAGCAGAGCCTGGGGCTCCTCTCTCTGTCCCCACTCTGCCACTGGGGAAACATGAGAAGCCTAACTAGGTTATATCTAGAAGGTTCTTACAACAGCGGTAACTTCAGCAAGAGGTCCAAAGAAAAGATGGAAAGATGGGCGCCATCTTGAACAGATGAAATGATGAAGCTAAGCTAAGTGTCTCTTCCACACCACACCCAGCACAGACCAGAACAGACATCCTGGATGGTTCACCAAGGAGAACCCACGGAGTCCGTAGTGTGCTGGACAGGAGAGGCGTGTGGGCCCGTCATCGAAACAACAGATGATCCTTCCTACTTCCCACGCAGTCCGAAGCCAACAACAATGTTAAGTGACCTGATAGTCCAGCGCTCTCCATTTTAAGCAATGGGCGGCTGGTCTTTGGCAGCCATTAGGATTCGAGAGCCGTGGAATCCATCGTCATGTGAGGCAGCGTCTATCTGTAGATGAGCCATTTCTTCCGTCTACACCGACTGTGCTGCCTCACAAGAAAGACCCGTGAAGTCGCCGAAAACTTGCAGGGAGTCTGGAACATTCTGTTTTATGGGAGATAATGCGTTAACCGTCCCTCTAAACTACTTCAATCAACAGGGCAGGTGTTTAATAATTCACGTTTATAGCAGCCATAAAAAGCCTTCGGAAACAAATCATTTTATCATGTCAAACAAGTCTTTAAGAAAGGAAACAAATGAACTATTAAAACCTGGCTCTTAATGCTCTGTTGAGGGGACATATTTTAACTCTCCGAACGTGGTCTTCCGAGTTCCACTACTTTCTCTAGATATGTCCTATCCCACACCTCCATTTCAGAATCACAGTACCTACACCATGATCGAGTGTCATCTGCGTGTGTACATGCGTGTGCCTGCGTGCATGTGCATATGTGCACGTGCATAAGTGGAACCACAGAGGCATCACTTGTCTCCTCAGTTGCTCCCTCCCTAAGCCTGGAGCTTGTCGGCCTGGCTAGGTCTGCTGGCCAGTGAACTCTGACTCCCACCTGTCCCTGCCCAGCCCTGCCCATTGCAGTTATAAATGCTCCCCAATATCTCCGGCTTTTGCTTGGATCCTCAGGCTTGCACAACAAGTACTTTATCCACTAAGTTGCCTCCCCAACTCCTAGCTTTACATCTTTACAATGTGAGGCCAGCCAAGACTATACAGTAAATGCAGTAAGGTCGAGACCAACCACAGGTAAAGCAATACTAAGGGGAAAAAGAAGGACTACCACAACAGGTACGGGGGGGCCCCCAGGAACTCCCCAGGGATCACTGCCCCAGCCTTCCTCTCTAGGGGGCACAGACAGCGCCTGCTCAGTGGGGGACCACTGGGGATTTTCCTCTTGGTTTCTGTGCACCTCTCAGATCTATGATGGGACCTGGTGACTCACTGGCGACCCTGTCTGGACTTTCTCCCTCCTGATAACATCGGGATGACTCATGCCCAGGACACCTGGGAGCTGGCAGGGGCACTGTTTGCTCAGCCGCAGTCATTCCTCACCTGCCCTTCCTGGAACAGGAGCTAAGGTTTGATGGCAGAATGCTCCTGACCCCTCTCTGGGACCCCAAGAATGAGAAGCTGACTTATGCACACTAGCTGGCTCGCGGCTGGATGGCCTGCTGGCCTCTGGGGACGAGAACGGACAGGCAGCCCAGCCTGGAGGTCGAGGTGGGCCAGAGGTGCCCATTGAGACAGCCAGGCAGGCCGAGACCTCCTGCCCCACTGCCCCCCCCCCAGCATGCCACCTTTGCCCCACTCTGCAAAGGGAGTATTTACTGTTATTACAATGACTCTTCCCACTGCACAAAGCTAAACACACCGGCCTTTCAGAAAACACAAAGGAGTATTGTGTGAACCACCCCTTGGGAGGTACATGGAGGGGTAATCGTGCCAATAACACTGAGCTCTGAGGCCCCATGAGAACGGCCCTTGGTTGTTCTGGGCTGAGTAGCTTTTGAGCCTGGTCATTGTTTAATTCAGAAGTTGCCTGTTCATTTTGAGCAGAGTGAGAAAACTGGGATATTTGATTTGTAGTGAAATAAGAAGCCAGCATACAAATCCATGCTGGGGGGATAACCTTGGCTGAGAGGCATTGGATCAGGGCTTCTGTCCTTCCTGGTCCCTATGGCTGAGCAGCTGTGAGACCACAGGAACTCACAGTATCACCAGGTATCTCAATCTTCTCATCTAATTAGCAAGGAGATCAGAACATGTCACATCCATGTTTCTCAACATGTGGTCTAGGGACACCAGGGACCTCAGGGTTTCTTGCTGGACTTGGGACCTCATCACTACTCTTACACGTGATATTGACCCAGAGAGGAGAGTTTGTCTAAGCTACGATGAACTTCATGCTAAGTCTTCTGCTATGTTAGAACATGTTGATTTCATATGAAATGGTAAAAGGTGTCATTCCTCTGGACACGTGATGAGCTTATTGTCATCGCTTTTGATAAATATTTTAAGTACTTGTTTGTTTTGATTTCTAACATGGTAGAAACTAGTTGAAGGAATCACACCAACAAGCGCTGTTGGGGATCTTCGAAACTTTTCTGTGGTCTGGGGCATTGGCTCGGGGATTAAAGCATTTGCCACCAAAGCAGAAAGACCAGAGTTCAGATCTCCAGATTCTCGGTAAAATGTCATCTGGGTATGGTAACTGGCCTATAATTCTACCTTCAGAAGGTAGAAACTAGGAATTCCCAGAGTAAGGTGGCTAGACAGACAAGTCCTATCAACAAGCTCTGGGTCTGATTAGAGACCCTGACCCAGGAAGAATAAGGGGAAGAAGCAATCAAGAATGATCCCAGGAGCTGGAGAGATCGCTCAAGGGCCATACCTCTGCCTCATGAGATGGGAACAACCACCACCTACCATGTCCTCCAAAAGACCTCAGTGGTGGCTGGGGAGATGGTTCAGCCTGCAAAGTTCTCACCTTGTCGTAATAGCTTGAAATGTAGGTTGTCCCCACAGGCTCATATGTTTCAACTTTTAGTTGTTTGGGAAAGTCATGGCACCTCTAGGAAGTGGAGCCTTGCTGGAAGAAGGCAGTCACAGGGGAGGGCCGTGAGGTTGATTAGCCCCGCCCTACTTAAGTGAGTGATTCTACTCTTGCACTTGTATGAAGCATCTCTCAGCTTCCATATCCAGCTTCTGCCAACCAACCATGCCACTTCCGCCATGAAGGACTAGTGTTCCCCTCTGGAACTATAAGCTGAATAAATCTTCCTGTTCTCCCCTTAGTGGTCTCTCACAGCAACACGAAAGAGTAACTGATACAGAAATTGGTACCAAAGAAGTGGGGTGTTGCTGTGTGAGACTGAGAATCCAGTATTAGAAAGTACTGATAGAAGTTGGTACAGAGAAGTATGATCATTGCTGAGCTGTGGCTAGTGTGCCTTTGCAGATATTTGTTGGGAGAACTGTAGAGAACTTTGGGATGTTGTGCTGGGGGAAAAAACCTTTGTATCTTGGAGACGTGGCCAAAAGAGCCATTTAATGATAACTTGAAAGAGATTGATGCTGCGAGAGATGTGGACAGTGGAAGTCCAGCTTGTAATGTCTAGAGAGGAATGGCGACTGTGTTGGGAACTGGACAACGGGCAATAGAGTGATGCATTGGCAAAGAATTTGATTAAGATTTCCCCTCTTCCTGTAATCTTGCCTGAAGTTAAATTCAAGTATTTGGCAGAAGAACTTTCAAGACAAGAGAAGACAGTTTTGACAGTGTGGCATGGCTACTTTTTCGTGCTCTTGTTCAGAGTTATGAAAAAAATGAAATCAGGCACAAAGAAATAAAACTATGAAATTTGAAGAAAAAAGTGAGGGCAAGTCTACAGAGAATGCAGACAGCAAAATGATGGCTATTATAAAAGAGGTTAGCTCTATAAGCAAATCAAAGCCTGCTCTCAATTAGGATAATAAGAAAGGCCCTACTTTGAGGGCAAGATCCTCAGGGAAGGTTCCCACCTGTAAGAATACAAATTCTTTAGGAAGTAATGAGCTACAGGGCAGAATTCCAAAGGAAATGTCTATTTCTCCTCTGAAGCAATTGTGGGAGATAGAGATTCTTCCCAGCATGGAGAAGTTGAATCAGCTGCAAGTCAAGGGAACCAGTCTCTAATCCAAAGCTATAATAGAACTTGGCAAAGTTGTCCAGGTGGTTCTGGATTTAGAGGTATCAAAGATGCATGAGAAAGGAGGTCCCTTCAAGGTTTCAGAGAATGTCAGAAGCTAGGCAACATGTGGAAGGAAGCCTGCAGTTTAGAACCCCATAAAGGACAGTTTGTGTTGTGGAGTTAAAGCTTGATTTGCCATTAAGAAGTGAAGATGTTAGAGATGCCAGACCCAACATAGCACATCTGCCAAGGAGAGCTGTATACCATGGAGGAGCCAGCTCGAGAGGGTGATGTGTTCTATGGGCAGCTGCTCTGGAGTGAAAATGAGGCCCTCTGAATGATTTCAACAAGAGACTCGTTTCCTGGATTTAGACCTACAGGATTTGGAGTTTGTCTTGCTGGTGTTTGGTCCTGTTATGAACAGATCTTTCCTAGATATGCCCCATTCCTCCCTTTCGGAATGGAAATACATATTCTGTGCCATTGCATGTTGGAAATATGTAACTCATCTTTTGATTTTACAGGAGGCTTTAGTTTATGGACTTCTGGACTGTGTTGGGACTGCTAATATAGTCTATGAGACTTTTTAAGTTGGATTGAGTATGGTTTGCATAATGAGATGGCAAAGAACCTATGGGGGATAGGGTGGAGAGTCATGGTTTGAAATGCGTGTTATTCCCCACAGGCTAAATCATGTGCTAGTTGTTTGGGAAAGTCACGGCCCCTTTAGGAGGTGGAGCCTTGCTGGAAGAAGGCAGTCACAGGGGGCGTGTCTTGAGATTGGTTAGCCCCACCCTACTCGAGTGAGCGACTCTACTCTTGAGCTTGCAACAGCAGCTCACAGCCTCCTGATATCTGCAGTGACTTAGCCCATCTCCAGCTTCTGCCAGTCAATCATGTTGTTTCCATCATAAAGGACTGCACCTCCCCTCTGGAACTTTAAGCCGAAGAAATCTCCCTTTTCATTCCTTAAGTTGTTTGAGCCTCAGTGGTCTCTCACAGCAACACAGAAGAGTATCCGGAACACTTGCAAACGTAAAGACCTGAGCTCCATTCTGACCAGCCTGGCCTACTTGGTGAGTTTCAGGACAATGAGAAACCTCGTTTCAACCAAAAAATAAAAAGCAGATGGTGCCAAAAAGAGGACATTTGAGGTTGTCCTCTGGCCTCCATATGCATGTACACGCATGTATAAGCACAGCGGTGCCACGCACACACAAGCACACACTCAAAAAGACTTCAGTGGGGCAAGTGGATTGCCCTTGGCTTTTAGTGAGAGTGGAGTCTGTGTGGAGACTCAGACCACAGGGATCACAGTAGCACAGGAGACAGGATCAAGAGCCAGCTCCGAGATGCTGAACCCACTGAGGACCCTGTGCACAGCAACCATCCCTGCTCCTGAGGCCCAGTGAACGGAACACACGTGTGCTCTTCTCTACTCCCTCTCTTGCCCTTCCCTCCACTGGATCTTGGGGATTCCTGGGAAGATGGGGGAGGAGAGTAGAGGGAAAACAGGCTGATAATGCTCAAGAAAGTTACTCTGAGTGGAGCCAATTCTATGTTCAAACTTGCAGAAGCAATGACTATTTCTAAAAAGGGGGATAAGGTCCTCAGAGGTATATGCTGGGATGCATTCCAAACTGTCTGAGCTAGCACTGAGCAAAAGGACAGATCACTAAGAAGATATCTGGTCACATCAGACACTTCCACGTCTGTGTGAGACCATGCAGGGGAGGAGAATGCTCATTAAAGAAATTCAGGAGCTAGAATCCAATACAGGGGTGGGATAGGGATCCTCCTAGATGGGGGGGGGGCTGGGAGGGTGAGGAGGGGAGGGGCAGAGGACTGCGCTTGATACACTCGGTGTTCTAAGAGGTGAGTTAGGAGGAAGGGTGTATCCTAGGGCCTGGTGCACTCAGCCTTCTGCATGCCCTGCAGGAATTAATTTTCAGCACAAACTCATGGGCTGTTCCTTTCTGAAAGGAAGAAGGAAGTAAAGAAAGCAGGAGGTCCAAGAAATAAAGGAAACTTACAAAGTTCAGGAAGTTCCTGAAAGTTACAAGATTCCCAAGGCCCCTCCCCAAGATAAGACATGTAGTAATAATTTCTTAAGAATCCATGTAACCACCAAGCTGCCTGCAAGTCATACAGGGAGCTCTGAAGATTCATTTTCACAAGTTGCAACCCATGCTGGGGTGGGTTTTTAAGTGATGTAGCTGCGTTTGAGTCCTACATGCTCCTATAACCCCTCATTCTTACTCCTGTAAGAAATCCAAATAAATTCTCTGGTTCACTAAACTAGTCTTGGATAGAATTATTTCCTTAGACTTATGCCAGTGCCCTGTCTAGTCTAAACAGATGTTGGCTCATATCTCTCCAGGAAAAGTTACAAAATACAAACTCATCCAGCTAGACTACATTTCCCAACCTGCCTTGCAGCTAGATGAAGTCACACGACTACTGTACACAGTTTGAATAGATGCCATTCAGAGCAAGTGCCTCTGTCTGTCTTCCTACAGACAGACACATGGACGTGGCAGTGAGCAGGGGGACAAAGGCAGAAAAAGGCACTGGCACCACCAAACCAGCCTTGGGCCATGGTCCCCAAGTGGCACGGAGAATAGTGAACCTCCTTCTCACTTGGGTCCGTCATTTGTGATTGCTGCTGATATGCTATTTTCAAATGTATTTCTCTAGGAGGCACAGACAGTTTCTCTAGTGGAATTTTAGTTATTGCTGTTTTTTTGAAACAGGGTCTGGCTGCATAGCTTACGCTGGCCCGAAGTCCACAAAGATCTTCCTGCCTCAACCTCCCAAGTGCCAAGATTCCAGATGTGGGCTGCCATGCCCAATTCACTTTTGCTGTGTTTTCTTTTCTAGTTTTACAGACATATTAAGTAATTATCCCTGCTCGCCCTCCCTTTTTGTTCCCTCCCCCTTCCATATCTCCCTGCCCTCCTTTTATCAATCTGTCTCACTCCCTCCCACCTTCCTGTCCCTCTGGATTGTCTGCTCCATTGGGATTTCAGGCTTCCATGGCAGACAAAATGGCCCTTCCTTGGGCAAACCCACTGATAGGAGCCTTCCCCTTCATGGGTCTAACCCTAGACCCTCAGGTTCCCACTGCATTTAATTATTTCTCCTGAGATCCTTGCTAGTCTATGTGGGAATGTTGATAGGTCAGTCATTGTGCAGGTCCGGTAAGGACAAGTCTCATTGCAGTGAGTTCTTGTTTGCAGCAGCCCTGCCTTGAGTGGAATGTTTTGCCCAGCGGTGGTTCACCCATCTTTACTTACAATCTTACTGCCCCCTCTTCCGCAAGGTTCCCTGAGCCTTGGGATGGGGAGAAATTTTGTTGGCCTGATTCTGGGTGAGCATTGCAAGGTTGCCAGTACTTTGCATTTGGCTGTTGTTGTCCATTTCACTGCTCTTCCAGTGTGCTAGGCTACTTCCTATCTGAGTGTTGAGATCTTCGCCTGTCCAAAGATCAAATGACAAGTATTCAGATAAAAGCTTGCTCTTGGGCGTTTGTGGTTAGTATGGAGACATCTGATCCTGTCCACTGTCAGTTTATTCCCCTTCCATTGTTAGACTGATTTACAGTGCTGGGCATGTGTCCCCAGTCATGGAGAGAGAGGGGTTAGGGGTCAGCATGCAGGTGGTTGGTTCCTTAGAGCCTAACTCCACTCCCTGTTATGTCCTATTCCTGCTCTTCCCTCTCCTTTTCTTATATAGAAGCCTTTTATTTTTAAACAGTTTGCCCCCATTCTTTTGTTTCTGCTTTTTTGGGGATCTTCTTGCACCACCATCCTCCCAAGCTTTTGCCCCAGCTTGTGTTCCTTTGTATTTGTGGGTGTTGCAATGTTTCTGTTTGATTCTGTCAAACAGATTCTGTCAAAACCAATGGTTTAATGGTAGGATCCACCTAAAAGGAGAACATAGAACATCTGTCATTCTGCTTCTAATCTATTTCACTCAGTTCCATCTATTTATTGGAAAATTTCATTAGTTCATCTTTCCTGACAGTTGAATACTATTCCATTGTAAATATGTACCACATTGTCATTAACCATTCATCTACTTTTAAACATCTAGGTTGTTTCCATTTCTTTGCAAATTGTGAAAAGGGCTACTATGAACTTGGTTGTATGTGTGTTTCTGATGTAGGATACAGTGTTCTTTGGGAATATTCCCAGGAGTGGTGTGACTGAGTCATCTGGAATTTTGATCTTTAACTTTTTAAGGTACCTTCAAATTGATCTTCAAAGGGGTCGTATGAGTCTACAATCCCACCAGCAATATATGAGGGTCCCCTTTTCCCCATATCCACACCAATGTTTGTTACATTTCCCTAATGACTAGGGAGGTAGAACATTCTTTAAGGTGTTTGTTAGACATTTGAATTTCATCTTCTGAGGAGGTTCTTTTCAATTCTATAGCCCATTTTTAATGTGTTCCTTTGCTTCCTTGGTATTTAATTTTTGAAGTCCTTTGTATACTCTGGATATTACTCCCCTATCAGATATGTGTTTAGTGAAGGTGTTTTCCCATTCTATACATTACCTTTTTTGCTCAATTAACAGTCTCTTTTGCTGAGCAAAAGCTTTTTAATTTCATGTAATCCCACTTACTCTCTGTGCCTTTGGGGTCCTACTGAGGAAATGTAGGCCAAGGCAAATCCAGTTCAAGGGTACTCCCTGTTTTTTCCTGTAGGGGATTTCTAGGCTACGGTCTAACTTTGAGGTCTTTGATCCCTTTAGAGTTGATTTTCGTGCATGAGACAAATAATGGATCACATAGATATCCAATTTTGTCAGCACCATTTGTTGAAGATGCTATTCTTTTTCCAGGGGATTTTTTTTTTGTACCTACATCAAATATCAGTTGACTGAAGATAAGTACTCTTATATTTGAGTCTTCAATTCCAATCTGCATTATAGTTTACGGTCTGGTATGGTGATACCTCCAATGGAGTTTTTATTACTCAGGATTGTTTTTGCTCTCCTGGGTTTTTTCTGTTTCCATATGAAATGTGAGATTGTTTTACCAATTTCTGTGAAAATAGGGTTGGAATTTTGATTGGTATTTTTTGTTGTGTTTTAAGTGACCGGAAGACTGAGACTCAATCTACAAACCTTAGACTCCCTGAGTTTCCCTTCTTCTGCCCACATGTTCCGTGTCTGTTGGTGGCACCTGATGGGTGTCCTCTGCCCATGACCCCAGAGGCCATGGCCACTTGGGTCTGCCACATGAATCCGGGCAGTAGTGGAAGTACTGCACCAGATCTTGCAGGAGCAAGCTGGGTCACATAGCCTCCCCCGGTTGCTAGGACGATGGGAAAAACCTAGAGGGTTCAGCAGAGCTGCAGATATGGCCCAGGAGGCAGATGCTGCCACCTCTCCTCAGGGACATTTTGCCCAGTGCCTTTTATCTTCATGGGCCATCACAGGAGGAGCTGACAGTCCCCAGGGGTGTCACACAAAGGGAGAGCTCTAGTGACATAGTCCTGGACTTGCCTTAGTCACTATTTGCCCAATGACATGATTAGCAGGGTTAAAGGGGACCTGCGGTAGTGGCTGATACTTTGATGGAAGTAATGGAAGATACTTTGATAAGAAACTCGGGAGTTGTAAAGATCTGAGCTGGGCGCTGATATGGCAGGCTGAGGGGACAGAGTTCAACTCATTCATTTTCACTGGGTGCAGCCGTGTGTATTCCCCAGAGATACCAGCTGTGGAAGGTGCTGGGGCACCGTGAGGAAGAGAAGGCAGGGGCAGCTCCGTGCCCAGGTGGGGGAAAGACAACAAAGGAAACAGAAAGCTAAGGAGGCGGCTTTCAAAGGGCTGTGCACAAGGAAGAGCAGCGTGCGCCAGTGGCAGGAAGTGATACTCTATCCCCAGGGATCAAAAGGGACAGACAGATTTCATGCCACAGGAAGGAGCAGAGGAGAATTCCAAGAAAAGTACAAAGGCCAAGAGGGCAATAGGGTGGGCTGCTCCAGGACCAGACAGTGGCTGGTGTGCTGGACAAGAATGGGTGGACGGGGCGTGACTTGGAGAGAGGGGAATTGAAGGGGAAGGTGTGGCGATGGCAGCATTGTGGCGGCAGGAGTGTGCAGCCCAGACTCCTCACATCTTGGTGGACCAGGAAGCAGAGAACAGACAAGAAGTGAATCCAGGCTATCAAACCTGAGAGATCACTTACTTCTTCTAGTGAGGTTTTACCATGACCTTGGAGAGACAGGAGGAGCCTTGTGGGTCTTGTAAATTTCAGGGATTTCCTGAAACTTGTGAGCCGCTTACTTCCTGAGTCTTAAGGCACCTCCCTCCCAGGACAGAATATTTCATTGCCAAGGAAATTACTACATGATAGGGAGATGAGGAGTCAAACACATGAGTCTGTGAGAGAAATTTCATATTCACACCACAAGACGGTGAGACTTACTCCTTAGCTCCATCTACTGCCATGAGCTCTCCAGGCCCAGCTCCTCTTGCCGCTGACCTTTTCTCTCACCATGGTCACCTGGCTGGCTTCCTGTGGCTCCAATCCTACTGGTGAATAACTGAAATCCAGACAGCAGCTCCTGGAGGGGGTTGTCTCACCCTCCTACACATGGGCCAGAACACAATGTGGCTCCAACACAGTCAACGGGTACACTGTAGGAGACTTTCTTTAGAGAGCGAGACCCAACCAGGAAGGAAAACAGAAGCCAAGGCGGGGGCACTGAGAAGCCAACCCATCCTTTTGGCTGCTTCTGACTTTGTGGTCTCCAACCGTCTCTGTTATCATTAACAAGCAATCGATCTGACCCTGTAAATGCTTGATCTTTCTGAGCGATTCTGACGCGCACATGAATTACAGCCACTGACTCACTCCCAGGCTTGTAGTTAACGTTCTAACGCGCGACTGCCATCGTTAAAATGCTTGCTGCTCCCATGGCCGGGGAGGTTCATAAAAGCCTTCTGTTCATGGAGAGAACGATCCAGGGCCCTGCCTGACTCAGCATTGTCCGCATTGCCCATTTTTTTGTTTGTGTCCTTGTTAGGAACTTTGCTTCCTCACAGGGCCGTTTCCTACTGGCTCCCCCTTCACTGCCTCCAAATTTTATCCTCCGCCTTACAGGGGACACTGTGGCTACAGGACAAAGCCAGTGGCTTGAAACAAGAGAAGCTTGCGGGCTCACTGTTCTATAGGCCAGAAGTCCAAAGCCAAAGCGTCGACAGAATCACGATGACTCCCCCACCCCCGAGGAAGATCCTTCCTCACCCAGCCCAGCTTCGGGTGGCCCCAGGCGGCCCCTGACTTGAGGCTGCATGGCAGTGATCTCTCATCCTCCTGAGCTGGCCCTCTGTCTCTGCGTCTCTCCTCTGCGTGTTCTCCTGAAAACGTTGTCACCCCTTAACAAAATGTGTGTATCATTTCTGTGACATTACTACCTTCTTAACAAATGCTGTGTATCGTTTCTGTGACATCGTCTGGGGGTTGAGTTACTACTTTGCTGTTGAGTGACTTACCCAAAGTCATACAGCCGGCTTCCAGAAGGTTTCATGCTAAAACTGAGTGGTTCCCATGAAAACAGATGGGAGTGTGAGTCACTAACTTGCAAACTCTCCCAGAGGCCAGTGCTTACCCCTTGGGCTATGATAGGCGGGCTAGTGAGGTGTGGTTGGGGCACAGTGGATCCCTGGGCCCTGGTCCTGACGTGGTGCCAAAGACCAGGTCTCAAGTACCTTGTTACAGCAACAGAAAACCGACCGACAGATGTTAATGCATCTCTTTAACTCTTTGCATCTTTTTAACTGACGAAGCTTTTGCCATGTGTGCACCTATTTGTTAACGAACATCTCACATTTTTATTGGGAGGGTCCTGAAAAATCCAGCCTCAAAATTAACTTGTGCATTTTATTAAACCGATATTGATGGATTTCTGGATCCAGAACACTTGTGAGGGTTGGAGAGAAATTTTTGCCAAAGCATGCGATTCTGGCCCTAATGGGGTAGAATACATGCTGGAGAGACAGGGAATTAATTAACAAAGCTGGAAGAAAAAAGAAAAGCTCACTCAAAGGCCTGGAGATGTGGCTCAGTGGTGGACATTGAGTGACCCAAGGACTGGGGTGTGACTCAGTGGTGGACGCTAGCTTGAGAGGAACAAGGCCTCCGGATCCGTGTCCAGAGGGCAGTGGCACCCCAGGGAGTGGGACAGCAGGAAGCTCATGGAGCCACGGAGAAGTGCCACCGAGGGCCAGACCTCGTGGCGTTGGGCCAAGGAGACGCAGGCCGTTCCTTTGAGCCGCAGGAGACTGAGGAAGGGTCTTCTGGTTGGGGTCACCACGTGATCTCTGTCAGGAGTCTCCTGAAATTAGTAGAATTCCAACGCACACGTGACAGTGAAACGCCAGGTCAGTGCTCAGAATTGTCGTTCTAACGCGTGAGCGTCAATTGCTCATTTCTCTTGTCCCCTAAAGTACACCAGGTGGTTCTTGGCAGAGGACGCCCTGGGAGCTCAGCACAAACACCAGGGGGAGGAGGCTGGGAATGAAGAAGCGGAGAGGCCCACTCGCTAAGTTTAGTCCCCGTCAGGACTCGCACATGCTCAAGCGCAGAGGGTCGAGGGCCGCCGCTGTCTCTCCCACCCACACACAGCTCAGCTGTTTCGGGGTGGCCGAGTGTCTGCAGACTGCGCTTCCTCTTCCCCTTCTCCAAGAAGGCTGGGCTTCAGGGCTGAGACTGGACTCAAAGGAGCTAAGTGGACCTTGTGACCAGCTACCAGAGGCAGCCCCGGCCCCTGCTGCCCTCCCTGGCTTTACTTCTCCACCCCCCACCCCCAGCTCAGGCTGGCTCTGGAAAGGGACACAGGAGTTATGTCCTCACCACACTGTTGAAGATGTCGCGTAATTCAGCTATCACCATGGACCCCTCCCCACACACACCCCCCACTGCCCCATGTGTCCAGAGCAGCAGCCGGGGAATGACACAGGTCCTCTGCGGGCGATGAAATGTTCTCGACCCAACAGGGTCATGAGGACTGTCCTCATCCGTGAGTCTTCTAAGAGCACAAAGAAGTGCTGCAGGAACATGGCCACAGCCTAGCCACGGTCGTCCTTTAAAAGGCGTGTTTTGGAACCCAGGGTTGGACATGCAGCTTGGCGGAGGAGCATTTGTCTAGCACGTGAAAGGCCCCGGGTTTAATGCCCAGCACCAGAAAAGAGAAAAGAAAAACAGAAGAAAGGGAAGGAGGAAGAAAGGTCAGGAGCCTTCTTAAAAATGTTCATTACCAATGGAAAGATTTATGCTCTTAAATTTGTGCATGCGTGCGTGCGCACGCACAGATGCGTGCATCCTGCGTATAGATGGGTAGACATGTGTGTATTGGGGGCTGTTTATACCTCTTAGGGGCAGAGAACAATCTCAGCCATGGCTCCTCAGATGTCTTCCACCTTTTTGTTTATTTGTTGTTTTGAGAGAGTCTCTCACTGGCTCAGACCTGACCAAGTGGGTCAGGTTGGCTGGTCGGCAAGCTACGGGGTCCATTTGTCTCTGCCCCCTTAGGGTGCCCCACCACACTTAGCCCCCCACAGTGTCGGGGGAATTGAACCCAGGTGCACTTCATTAACGGAGTCATCTCCACAGCCCTCCATGTATCTGTCACTCCCACTGCTAGCCCAGGAAGGGGCGTGAAGAGACAAGGTGGGGCCCCTAGAGCAGCAGGGGCTCCCCGCTCCCTGTCCCTCTGCGGGTCGCAGCAGTGCCCGCTGGTTCCTACATCTCAGGCAATGCCCTTCCTGGACCTTTTGTTCAAACGCATGAATTTCACACTGACGGCAGCAGCAAGAAAACAAGTGTTGGTGTTTAAGGGACGTGTCTGCTAGGGCGGGAATTCCTCCAGCATTCTGGGAGAATGTTCAGAAGACGAGGGCACGTGGTCTTGAGAGCTAAGAGGGTGATTATGCCTCCCCTCCCGCTCAGCCTGCCTCGATGGCCGCGTGGAAGGTGGTGGAGTTTTGCATGTAAAGATAACGTGGGATTTGAGCAGAGCACGTGAGGAGGGGTTTACGCAACAGCCAGGTGGCCCTCAGAGCTCACTGCCCAAAATACACAGATGCGAACAATCGCATGCGTGAAGATGGGGGGGAGGAATCAGCTACAGTTAGGAAACCATTCCTCATAGGCTGGCGAGACGATTCAGTCGGAGGTGCCTCTGGCAGGAGCCCGAGGACCTGAGTTCCATCCCCAGAACCAGATTAAACCAGGTGCGGTGGCACGTGCTTGAGATCCAACACAGGGGGATCCCTGGGGCTCACTGCCCACGTCGTGAGTGCGTCTCAGAAAAGAATGTAGACTGCTCCTGAGGATAAACACCGGAGGCTGGCCCCTCTGGTGATCATTTGTACACACATGCACACACGCACACACGCACACACATTCATACAAACCCACAGGAACACACACATAAATACCTAAACACACAAGCGAAAAAGAAGGGAGGGAAGGAGGGAGGAAGGGAGGGAAGAAGGGAGGGAGGGAGGGGAGAAGAGAAGGAGTAGTGGGAGGAGAGAGAAGCAAAGAAGGGAGAAAGAGAAGAGAGGAGGGAGGGAAGGAGGGAAGGAGGGAGAGAAGATGAATCACAAGCTAGCAAACCTATGAAGTATTATCTCCATGACGTTGGTCATCCAGACCCCAGAACCGTAAGTCCTGAGTTCACACTGTTTATAAACCTGACTGTTGCCGGAACAAACACCTAAGACAATCAACTGCTGGTGAGAGAAGGTTTGCCTTGGCTGCGGCTTTGGCGATTGGGAACTTAAATATTCACACTTCTTAATGATTTGCTCCCACACCCACTGAAGTGTGTTACGCTGCTCAGCCTTCAGTCTGGGTTACACTCTAATCCAGGAGGCATTTGATCGCCGAAGGGGGAGCACGCGTGAGCCCCCTCGCTCCTCGGCCTGACGAGATCATGACTCACTGGTTTGGGTGAAGACTCGGCGTTCTAGGGCGCCAAACCCCAGGGCGATGCTCTGAGCCTCCTGTGGCTTGCAGCGAATGTGGGAATCTTTTTTTTTTTTTATTCACAGAAGGGAAAAAAACCTACAGAATCATACATCTGCGCAGGTCTGACTCAAGGTAGACACATCTATTTAGGGATTATCAATTTTACACTACGAGTCCTTACTAAGATTTCGGCTGTTTGTACATGCCCAACGCACGTCACCAAGCAGGTTAATATCACGGTAGACTTCAAAGTGGCTGGTGTACATCAAGAAAAGCGCCTTATAAAGGCAACTGATACATCATCAGGTCACGATGTGGTGGGCACGGGGCGTGTGGCCCAGCCTGCCAGGAAATAGCCAGTTGACCCTGGGCTAGGAAAGGGGACACCCTAGACCTGTTTCTCCTGGATCCATGATGGGTGCTGGCTTCATCGATTCATCTTTAGACTTTTCCAGTTTTGAAGTCTGTTTCCTTCTGGGGTCTCTGACCGGCCAAGGCAAAGAAGCCATGACTCCTGCGGACAACAGGGGTCTCTGCTCCTCCTCCCTGTTGCGAGCCCAAGCCTAGATGTGCTGGGACATCTTTAATTCTCGCTGTTTGAGAAATCATAGACCATCGCTTCTCGGCCTTTTGGCTAAGATCAAGTGGAGAAATCATAGACCAGAGAGGTTCAGAGACTTGCCCCCGGGGGTCCACAGCTGGACGGCCAGCAGGGAAGCTGAGCGAGGGACCCCAGGCTGTCAGGCCCACAGCTGTCTGCAGAGGTTAAGAAAGCAATGCTCCCTGCAGAAACCTGGCCTCCTGCTGCCTGGGAGGCTGGAGCTGTCCCCAAGCAGGAAACATGCTTAAGGGACAGAGGAAAAGGTTTCTGTGCCCAGGACGGCTGTTGGAGGATCCGCCCTGTTAAGAGGCCGAGCCCACCTCTGCATGGATGCTGGCACTGTTGCCAACCATCAGACGGCAAGAAAAGCTTCGTTTGGAAGTGCAGAGCGATGCCAAGTTATAAAGGTTGTCCTTGTCCGTTCCTTCAGCCTAACATTGGTGGGGTCTGTATATATCAGGGAATATATCTGGTATGCTTATGATTACACAGGGATTAGTCTATTCCAAGTACATTGTTCTGCCCTGGGGATTTCCGACATCCCCTGTTTGTGTGTGTGTGTGTGTGTCTGTGTGTGTGTGTGTGTGTGTGTGTGTGTTTGTGTGTGTGTGTGTGTGCTTGTGTGTGTGTTAAAATACCGTGTGGCGCACTTTTACTTCTGCACGAACAAAGCTTTACTCATCTTGGTTCTGTCAACATCTGCCATTGTGTTTGATGAATGAATAAATGGTACGCCTCGGATTAAATGTTTAACTTGCCTCTGGAAACCACGGGGATTATGTTGACAATCACGTGGATAACCAGACAAACAGACAGGTCTTAGGGAGACGGATTTGGGCTGTTTCTAACAGGATGACTTATCAGCTAATCATTTTTTCATAATGCACTTGAACTCCACATGTCTGTCTTCCCTTCATTCAGGGGAGGAGTTAAACTCGCCTTCTGTCTCCACAGTACAGATGATCACCCCATGTCTGTCTTCCCTTCATTCAGGGGAGGAGTTAAACTCGCCTTCTGTCTCCACAGTACAGATGATCACCCCCCCAAGGAGCCTTCTGACTTTCAATTTCCTCCTAGCACATTGACTTTTGATCTCAAAGCATAAGGGCTGCACTTTTATTAGATTTAATTTACTGTAAGGCTCCATGCTCCTTGTGAATCGCACCATAATAGTCAATGAATAATCACAGGGCTCTGCTCAGTGGGCCTTTAATTCTGCTCAGTAGCTAGGAAACCAAGCAAGAACAGGAAGGGAAAAAAACAATCAGGAAGCCCAATGTGGCCCCACAACCAGGACAGGGAATGTTTAGGGAACATGTTACTGCCCACCCGGGACATGGATCAGCCATGGGGCAGAACTGGGCTGCTTGGAGGAGCTCATGTTTCTCCCCAGGGGATAAAAGTATTGGTCCAGACCAGGAGTCTGGCTTTGGGTATCCCCAAAATGCCTTCAGAGGACAACTTGGAAGAAGAAATTCAGGGACGGGAAAGATGGCTCAGGGGTTAAGACTCTGCCTCACAAACAGAAGGTCCTGAGTTCAAATCCCATGTCCCATGTAAAAATGCCAGGCAGAAATGGTGGTGGCAAAGGCCTACATTTCTGGTCCTGGTGGATGGCGCCTGGGAAATCCCAGAGCAAAGTAAAAAGGAGGTAGAAGCAATCCAGGATGGTTCCTAAAGTCACCTTTGATCCTCCAGAGGGACACAAAGTGTTCCCTATTTTACACACACACACACACACACACACACACACACACAGAGTTAACATACCACTACTCACTGTCTCCATGGTAACGTACCACAGACCTGTGTTCCACTCATGCACCTCCTCCTTAATGTAGGTTCTCTTGTTCCAGACCTGAACACACACTGAGAAGCCAATCAGAAATATCGATTGCTCGGGGCTTAGTCTAAAAGACTCGGCCTCCTGGCATGCAGCGGCGAGGCCTGTGCGAAGTGTGGAACGCCAATTAGTTGGTCCGGCCAGATGAAGCGTTGCCATGGAAATCTGGAACCCTGTTCCATGGAAGCTGAGCCTTCCTCCCTGTCTTCCTGGTGAGGAGGTCCTTGACATATACCCGCCCACTGTCTGGCCCACAGGCCTTGCCTAAGCTGCGCTTCTTTCCATAAACTATATAATACTTCCTTCTGGATTCTATATTTGTCCTTGGCATCTAAACTTTCCCACGAAAATACTGAACATTGACCTGAGCTGATGTGGAAAATACTCAGGTTTTCAGCCATAGACAAAGCCTCTGACAAGAAGAAAAACAAAAAAGGAAGAGCGAGAAAAAGAAATAAAAAGGAAAGAAGAGAGAGAAAGGAAGGAAGGAAGAGAAAGAAAAGAAAGAAAAGAAAGAAAGAAAGAAAGAAAGAAAGAAAGAAAGAAAGAAAGAAAGAAAGAAAGAAAGAAAGAAAGAAAGAAAGAGAAAATACCATATGACAGGCGGTCGTGACCACGGGTGGGGGAGGCGGCCGCGCTCGGGTTGACCTGGTAGGTAATCTGGGCTAAGGTTCAGTTCCCTCCCAGGTGAAGTGGAACTTTAACGCCTTGGAGAATTAGGATGACTAACCGATGATGTTTGTGAAGCGCTCAGTGGAGAAAAAGCTCAAGGCTGGCTGCTTCGCAGGCGCGGCTCCAGGGGGCGCCCCTTTGGGAGGGTCTTCAGAAGCCACAAGACTGAGCCACGTTCCCCTCCACCCAGGGGGCATCTTCCTGACCACACGTCGGGTCTTTTCCTAATAGAGTTAGGAATTCAAAGTCCACGCTCATCTCCAAGCACAGCTCCAGCTACATCGTTAGAAGCTTGACCACCCAACCGGACGGCCCCCCTGGGCGCCACCACCTCCGATCTGCAGGATCTGCAAGGTGGGCAGGTGTCCGTGTTGGGGTCTCGAGAGGGCACGGACCTGGCCAAGGCCACGCTCCTGCTGGGCCTCCCAGGCACAGCCACGCCGGGGTTAGGCTGAGGGTCCCGGAGCAGGCGGGCGCGGGGCACAGCCCGTGACAGCGCACGGAGCGAGGTCCGGAAGGAGCCCGGCCTTGGATCCCGGGTCCCCGGGTCTCCGCCCCCGCCGGCCTCCCGCCTCGCCCCGCCTCGCGGCTCCGCGCTCCGCCTCCTCTGCTCTCTCCGCCTCCCTCGCCGTCCCCTCCCCCGCTCCTGAAGAGCGCGCGGCGAGGGGGCCGGGTCGGTTACTTCCTCCAAGGCGGCGCCGAGCGCGGAGTGGTCACCGCCGAGCCCCAGCCGAGCCCCGCCGGTCGTCCCCGCGCGTCCTGCCCGCCCGCCGCCCCCCGATCCCGTGCGCCCTCGCCGAGCCGAGCCCGGCGCACCGACCGGCCGCGATCGATCCCCGAGCAGCCGCCGGCCCTGCCCGCAGCGGCGCGGTAAGAGCGGCCCCGGCGCGCTCCGCGGGAGGGACTCCGCCCGGCCGGCGACGCGCGGCCCGAGGTCCAGGCCCGGGCGGTCGCCGGGTGGGGCGGGCGGGAAGGGGTGGGGCGGCCCATCGCGCGTCCCAATCCCGGAGGGGCGCGTCCTGGGGGGACCGAGTGGCCGCAGATGGGGGGCCCGGGCGGGGTGCGCGTTGCCTCGCTGGCTTTTGTGTTTTGGAAGCAAATGCGGGCCTGGTGCGGTTCCTGCCCGGGGTGCCGGACTGCGTGTCGCCCAGGAGCCTGGCGCACCGGGTAGGGGGGAGAGGGTGGCCGTGGTGATGGGGGTGACTTGGATAGAGCAGACGCTAGGCCCGCCTGAAACAACCAGGAAAGCCGCGACTTCTGGGAACCGAATCACCTGCTTGGCCACGTCCGGGCCCTACCAGGCGCCCTGGCCCAGCGAGCGCTGGCGACGCAGGGACCCTTCGAGTGGGCGCGCAGGGCCGCGCAGTCTTTATTTTCTCTTTCTTCAAGCCTGTGAGCGAAGGGGACCTGTAAGCGGCCCCAATGTGGACTTGAGCTGCCTCTTTTTTTTTTTTTTTTTTTTTTTTAAGCTCATAAGACTTGTGTCAGGCAGCAGTCAATTTCAGCAGAACCCAAAATAGTAGTTGACTCTCTAAAGTGAAGCAGTGAGCAGTTCCCATTGGCGGTGGGAGTCATTTCTCTTAATTCTCCAGTAATAGATTCCCTATGGTGGACTCTGCCTGCCCACACCGCCGCCAATCGCGAGATCCATCTCCACGTTAAGCTTTATTAAAATTCTGAGTAATCTTGGCAGTACAGTAAATGTGAGCACCGTGCGCCCCACAGGGAAATAGTCAAACCCTCATTTCGGGGATTAGTCATTCATCTCTCTAAACTTGTCACTTTCAAAGCGAAAAGCAACCTTCAAAAACCGTATGTAGTATAAGGGTTTTTTTTCTCACCTCCAAAATTTACCTAAATACAAACCTGTGTTCTTGTCTTACATAAGCGTCTACCTGTTCCAATAAGACACTGTTGTTAGGGAAATAATCCTCCTTTTAGAATTTAACCATTCCGATGCCTTATGTTTCCACGGTAGCAAAAGGAGCTAAACTCCAAACTGGTTTATCTGAAAAGTCTTGACCTGTCCAGGGAGTTAGCTAGCGTGATGAATAGAATAAATGAACTTCAGTCTGATTAGTGTGTGTCAGCCTGAAGCCATTTAGTAGAGTACTTTAATTCTTACAGGGTTTTTACAAAACTCATTAAGACCCGGGCAACAAAAGACTCCCATTCTGTAGCTAGTAATTACAGCTCCTCGTGTGGGAGAGGGGAGCTGCCTTTTCTCCTGGTGTTTGTACACAAGCTCTTCACAGCCCCCCACATCCATCTCGGAAGCTGTACCCGGTGGAGTGAAGGCAGTCAGGCTCTGCATGTGGGGAAACATGAAACAAAGTGCTGTCGGGCAGGCCCTGGGTGGACGGGGTGGACTCTGCTTGAGGCTAGTGTTTCGTCAACAGGTAGCAAGGGCTGACTTCAGCCGGGCGGGGGACATGAAGTTCCCAGGCGAGCGCATTTCTTACGGCTGACAGTTGGGAAGAGCCTGGTCGCCTCTGGTGAGGTCTGTGGCCAGGAAGTAACAGGGAAGGCTCTGTTTCTCCCCTGAATGTCAGGACTTGAGACTAAACTTCATCTGGGGCCCAAGGGACCCTGGTGGTTCCAGTAACTCGGTGTCACTGGGCTCCAGTTGCTTACTGCAAGGTGATTTGACACCTGGGACTCAGGGAGGCAGGTGAAGAATGGGGCAGGACGCCCCTCAGTATGGGTTTCAAGTATAGGCACTAGGCACTGTGGCAGCCGCCATTAGCAGAGATTCCTGATTCCAGAATGAGTGTGGGTGAGATGGGACGCGAGGGGGGCCGTGAGCAGATGTGCTTGCTTCAGAGTCGGGACGGCCTCTGCCTGGCCTCTTGTACACCCAGTGCTGCTCAGCCCGTGTGGGTTACTGTACCCCTGACGTGCAGCTCACCCGAGTGCCGCCGGGAGAGGTGTATGTGGGGTATATGAATGTATGGGTGGGGGTGTGGATGCGTGTGGACGTGAGTGTGGGGTGCCACAGATCTGTGCATGTGGATGGGGGAGCATGTGGGTGTGTATGTGCAGCAGGTGGGTGTGCATGTGGGTGGGTGTGCGTGGGGGGTGTGCATGTGGGTGGGTGTGCATATGGATGTGTGGGGGTGTGCATATGTGTATGTCGCATGTAATACGTACGTGTGTGTTGAGTGACAGCATATTGAGTCATCAGCTCTGGCCATAATAGTCCAGAGAGAGAACAGGAGAGAGACCAACACAGATTAAATAACTTCATAAGACTCTGTTGTCTTCTGCTTCTAGGAAGTTCTGTGAGTGATGCAGTAATTCTAGTGCAGGTTTTTGGTGGTCGCAGGTGGGAGCCCCTGGAGGAGGGTGGGGTGATGGGAGGCCCCAGCTCTGTAGCGTGAGGCTGGAGGGTGGTCAGCGCACGGGTCAAGGGTTTGAAATCAGCGACTCGGTCCATTTAGCACCCGGGCAGCCTCTCCTGCTTTGTTCGGTATATAACTTGCTTGACCAAACAAAATGTGTTTTCAGCCAATTGCAGGTCACTCGGGTGACCGGCAGTGTTCTGCTAGCTAAGCTAAAAATAGTACAGCAGGTGAAATGGAAGTTGCTGTATTTCAGCACATTTAATATATTCAAAAGATAGACGGGTGACGTAAGCATATCAGTTATTGCGACGTTTTCCTTTTTGCCGCCACCTGTTTAGAATCGAGTCTGTACCAGGCACTGCAGCCTATGTCTTCTGTCTGTGAAACCCATTGTCTGGCCGCTCACAGCCAGCTGGTGGCTGCCGGGTCGGTCAGGCCAAGTCTGCGAGCCTGGACCGTCACAGCCAGCAAGGCAGATCCCACTCAGAGTCCCTTCTCGAAACCACCCGTCCTTCACTCCACCTGCAGCAGGGACGCCCGTGGGCTGGGGCAGTGCGGAGGCTCCAGGGCTTTCCTCACATCTTGGAGGGAGATGGGGAGGAGGGTCTTTCGGAAAGCCCTCCCAGGGGGTTCCTGGTCTGACCCCCTACCTGCAAGCAGGAGGCCCAGGGCCTGCTGCCACATGACACCCCCCTCCCCCAACCTCGCCTGGGGGCTGCAGCCAGACAGACAGCAAAGTCTCGCATCCAAGTGAGATTCCGTGGGACCTGCCCCCTCGGTCCACAGATGCCGCCGCCGTGACGTTTTTTAATAACGCGCTTCATCCTTTGCTTCTGTGACTCTTTCTTTCTTTTGCTCTTTCAAGATGAATGACTTTGGAATCAAGAACATGGACCAAGTGGCCCCCGTGGCTAATGGCTTCCGAGGGACCCTCAAGGTGAGCATTTCTTCACTGCGTTGTTAGGACAACTAGAAAACTTGAGTGCTGCTCTGGGTCCTAGAATGCTGGCTCCAGACCCAGCTTTTTCACCCACTGCCCGTGTGACTGTCTGTCTCCGGGCCTCAGTGTTCCGGTCTGTGAAATGGGTCTAGATGCCTAAGGTGCCCCTGGATGTGAGCGTAGTTTGTTTGTCCGTAGCAAGGCCGTGGCAGGGTACCCCCGGATGTGCCTGCCAGGTAGAGAAAAAAAAGAAAAGAATCTTAAGAAAACAACTGGAGAGGCGTGTCTACTGGATTTTAATCCGCCGAGGAGCTTGTGTGACTGGTCAGAAGGCTGTTTGGGAACTGAGGTGTCAGAGCCGGGAAGAGGCGACACCCGTGGGGCTGAAGGGGGGGGGCTCTTCTCCCTCATGTAGCAGTAGCAGCCTCGTTTACGTAAACCCCAAACAGGCCAAGGGTGAAAGCGCCGCTCCCTAGGGAAACACGGGTCACTGATGCTGGGGACACTCTTCCACAGCACAAGCTGGTGCCGTGTGTGTGTGTGCGCGCGCACATACGTGCACATGCATGGGAAAGGCCAGAGGCAGGGTCTCTTCCCCAAACCTGATTGGCCTCCCAGCTAGCTCCGCCTCCCGAGCGCTGGGATTTCAAGTATACTCCCACTCTAGGCTTTCCCACGTGGGCATGGAGACTTGAACTCAGGTCCCCATACTTGCAGGGCAGGTGCTAACCAACTGACCCACCCCTCCGTCCTGGGCAGCTTCTTACTTTTTCTCCAACTGCGACAGCGAGGCACAGTTTGCTGGCTCTTGAGTGTCATGGGCAGGTGTGTTTCGGAAGCGCTGATAACATATGCATGTCACGCTAACATGCTCTTATCTTTCCTCAAGCAGTTTTTTAGTGTGTGGTGTGTACCTGTGTGTAGAGGCTTTGAGGACAACCTCGAGTGTTAGTCCTTACTTGTACCTGTTTGAGACAGGGTCTCAAACTGGACTTAGTAGCCTGTGACTTCAAGGGATTTCCTGTCTCCGCCTCCTCCTCGTTAGAGTTCTGGGAATATACATGTAGGATCACTGTGCCTGGTTCTACGCGGATTCTGGGATCTGAACTCAAGTCCACTCACTTCGCAGCAAGCGCTTTGCCCACCGCGCCGTCTCCGCAGCCCCTTGTGCACCACTTCTGAGGTTGTTCACTAGCATAGCTTCCAACGGAGAAGTGGCAGGGTCCTGGGACTTGTCCAGGGCTGGATTCGCTCAGGGGCTGTGAGGCATGGCAGAAGTGGAACTAGAAATTAGGGGTGACTAAACTGAAGCCGCACCCCAAAGAAAACCCTTTCTGCGAATTCAAAGAATGTGTTGGTGTGCTGGTGAGCTGAGATTCAAAGAAGAGGTCGTCACTGCTGAAACGGATGTTGAAATAGTTAGCAAGGCTTGCGTTGTCCTGACTTCCTGGTTTTATAAAAAGAACTTCCAGAAAGACACTTCCCACTTGCCAGGCCACGCTGTAGGGGTGTCTTACATCCGTGCCTAAAGTCCACGCTGCCCCGAGGGCCTGCCCGCTAGGATGCCCCCCAGCCTCCATCCTTGTCTTGGGGTTTGGGGGCCAGGGGGGAGGCCGGGCGCATCTGCCTGGCCGCTCGTCGCGTGCGTCACTCGCAGCTCCTGCATCTCTGAAAAGACGCACCGCTGATTTTATTTGTAAATGTGTTACACATTTGTTTGCCCATGACTCAGCAGATGGTCACCCGATTACACGCAACATGGGATTTCCAGATTATGTTGGAAAAACAGAGCCTCTCTTCATGTTTTCCTGAGCGGGTCAGGCAGGGATGAATCGGCATTGACCAGTTCTTAGAGAGATGCCTCTTGCACTAAGGGCCATTTCATTTTCAGCGAGAGGTGAGGGAAGCAGCTGTGAGTGCAGTGTCAACTCGGAGAGATGGCTCATGGCATGAAATCTTTGCCTCACAAACAAAAGGACCTGAGTTCGGATCCCAGATCCCACCTAAAAATTCTGGGTGGAAATTGACAGTGACCTACAATTCTGGGCAAGTGGAGCCTGGGAAACCCCAGAGCAAAGCAGTAAGGAGGTAGAGCAATCCAGGGTGATTCCCTAAGACCCTGGGGCATCCACAGGCACTCACACTTGTACATATTCCTGCACACGCAGTATATATGTGTCTGTGTGTGTTTGGGAGAAAGAGCAGACATGTGCATGGGAGCCTGACGCGTGTGTCGGTCAGAGTCATCCAAAGTCAGTCCTCTCCTTTCATTGCATGGGCTCTGGGGGGCAAACTCAAATCCCCAGGTTTGCTCCCCCGCGCCTTTACCCACCGGCCGGGCCTGTTTGCTTTCATCAAGCTATACTTTGGGAGCTTTTCTCTGCCATTTTCTGAACCACTGGGTAGGTGAGAAAATACTTCCCGACGCCCTTCCTTACTCTGTAAACTTTCAAACTGCCTCCAAAGAGAAAACACTTTGCCTTTGCTTCGAGTTTTCATTTGTTCCAGTTCCTTCCTGGTGTTTCCATCTACCACATTGCAGGTGCCCTGCCAGGGATTCTTGGTGCTAAGCACCCGCTCGACATTGAGATAACCAGAGGGCAGGTGTTGGCCAAGGCGATCCCAAGATTCCGTTGGCTTTTTTTTTAACGTTAGTTTATTAATTTCTATTGATTCAGCGCTAAAATAAGCTCCCCGTCATCCTGATCCTGCGAGGTTAATAATAGTGGGGTGGGGCCATCCGAGTCCCCGGGACCCCCAAAGAGCATCTGATTGCCATGCGAGGCAGTTCTCCCTGCGTGCAGCTTTAGCACCGTCTCTTGGATGGGGCTTGTGTGTGGATGGCGTCGGCTCCAGGCTCCTTTGAAGCAGGTCGCTGAGTTCACCGTGTTTGTTGCTCTTCTCTCTGACAGCGCCAGCCAGCCTTCGACACCTTCGATGGCTCTCTGTTCGCCATGTTCCCCTCTCTCAATGAAGAGCAAACACTCCAAGAAGTCCCCACGGGCTTGGATTCCATCTCTCATGGTAAGGCACCCCGGAGCGGCTCAGTTGATGATGTAGATAAAAAGATGTTTTGCGAGCTGAGAAAGTAGATATCTGGAGTCCTGGGTATGAGATGTCTGGTGGAAAGCCAAGCCCAGGACGGGGGTTCTGTGTGGGAACTGCCCACTCCATGTCTTCATGAGTCAGGAGTTTCACTGACCAGCTAGGGGACCCTGAGGTTTCCCATGGGGGGCATTTTCAAGTACTTCCTCACCTCGTCCTCTGGTGTCTTCGTCAAGTAGACGGGAAACTGCATATCGGAGGTGCCCCAGCTCTTAATTGTGGG
Organism: Typhlomys cinereus; assembly: GCA_023101885.1. NCBI lineage: Eukaryota > Metazoa > Chordata > Mammalia > Rodentia > Platacanthomyidae > Typhlomys > Typhlomys cinereus. The sequence goes on along the minus strand of JALPQD010000516.1, from coordinate 430,606 downwards.
GTCACATTACTAGCTAACTCCACACACACTCTCTTCTCCCTTGAGTTTGGGGACAGTAACTGACATGCTGGGAGACGGGAGGAGTGATAGAGATGCATGAGGCAGGGCGAACGTACTTCACGTTATTAGATGCAGACGTCCCAGTGTCGATTCGTCCTTTGAAGTGGGTGCTAGAAAACACAGCCCAGAAAACACGTGGGCGCGCAGGCGCTTACGTAAGCATGCCATCAAGTGGCACTTGCCATGTCCTGGAACATCAAAGAGGATCAGTTTTGCTTTGGAATAAAATTGGCAGAGGGGCTGCCTGCCTGCCCCAGCAGCTCTGGCTGATGGGATGGAATCTCCCAGTCAGGCACTTGTAAAAGGCTCTAGAAGTCCTTCCCCAAACCTGCGGGATTCTCTTTATTGTATAAACACTTAAAATTCACTTGGAGGGCTGGGGAGATGGCTCAGGGGTTAAAACCTTTGCCTCGCAAGCAAAAAGACCTGAGTTCAGATCTCTGGATTCCATAGGAGAGTGCCTGAGTTTCCAAACCTGCAGGGCGGAGCCTGGGAAACCCCAGAGCACAGCCATGGGGCTGTAGAGCAGTGCAGGATGATTCCCAACGTCACCCTGGGGCTTCCACAAGCACACGCACGTACCCTCTGGGACCTGTGTGCACCCACCTGCCTGCAAACACAGGACGACACATGTGCAAGCAAAAAACAAAACACTCTCAGGTGGAGATTCTGCCCACACATTCCTGCTTCAAGAAGCTCGCAGACGACATTAAAAATGACCTTTTAGAAGACTTGAAGTTTAGTTTATATTTTTAAGCCTTTTTAAGGTAGGCTTTTAAAAGATGACTATGTAGCTTAGAATTCTTTTTTTGTAGCCCAGGCTGCCCCCAAATTCACGACCCTCTTGCCTCCACCTCCCAAGGGCTGGGATTACAGGTTTTACGTCTGGTATTATTTTATTTAATTAATTTATTTACTTAGTGCTAAGTATGGTTTTAAAATACATAATAGTTTCGGTGCCAATGTTGTAACTGCTCTTTTGAAAGGACTGGCATATCAGAGGGTATCAACTGATGAAGGATTTATACTTAAAAAGAAAAACAGTGCACATTTGTGTTTGTTATTTAGCAGAATGGAACTCACACCCTCTTGCATGCTAGGCGAGCGAGTGTCCATCCCCGAGTCAGGCCCCTTGGGAGCAGATCAGGATTTAGGATCAGACTCGTTCTCTGCACACCGGGAGCCGCCGTCCAGGCGGCGCGCTGACGTCTCTGCTTCCTCCCTAGACGCGGCCAGCTGTGAGCTGCCTCTGCTCACCCCCTGCAGCAAAGCCGTCATGAGCCAAGCCCTGAAGGCCACCTTCAGCGGCTTCCAGAAGGAGCAGCGGCGGCTCGGCATTCCCAAGAGTGAGTACCGTGCTTCCCGGAGCAGCGCGCGTCCCAGAAAGACACGGGGGCTGTGCCGCTTCAGCCAGACCCGACTTCAGGCTGCCGGGGGTGTCCAGGGCCCACTCGGCCTCACCCTCGGGGTCCTAGACCATGCCCGGGTCTCGGCGTGGCTCTGACCTTCACACTGGGCTTTGCATCTGGGGTTCACCGTGCGTCCCGTCCCGTCCTCCCCCCGCAGACCCCTGGCTGTGGAGCGAGCAGCAGGTGTACCAGTGGCTGCTCTGGGCCACCAACGAGTTCAGCCTGGTGAACGTGAACCTGCAGCGCTTCGGCATGAGCGGCCAGGTGCTGTGCAACCTGGGCAAGGAGCGCTTTCTGGAACTGGCGCCCGACTTCGTGGGCGACATCCTCTGGGAGCATCTGGAGCAGATGATCAAAGGTAGCCATCCTGATACAGGGCCGGGGAGCCGGAGCGGGGGTGCCCTGTCCCTCAGAGCTTCTATCCCATTGCCTCGGAACACCCCGCAGAGAGTGTGGCGGCGCCTTCATTCCACCGAGGGACGCGTGCGTGGTGCGCGCGGCACCAGGTGTAGCCACAAGGCAATGGCCTGAGTCACCAAATTGCTGGCTGTTGCCAGGCTGCGCTGGTTGGTGGTGCCAGCCCAGGGCGCCTCCGATATGTAGGCCAGCGAGGGTGTCTGAGTGGGTGCGCTCACTCGGCCGCCGCAGAAGCAGGCCTGAACAGGAGGCTCCGGGAAGGCCGCCGAGCGCTTTGCGGGGTGAAGCAGTAAGAATTTGAATACTAAACAAGTGACTGATTCATACACACTTGCCGGGGGATTGACACAGCCTCAGACCAGCAGAAATCCCACCCGTCAACCTGAAGGGTGGTGTGACCTGTGTAAACCATGCATTGAGTTGAAGGAGGAAAGGATAGAACTCGTTCAAATTGAACATCAGGGGGGAAAATTCTTAGCACAGGATATTGGTTTTTAACGCCTGACTGTCAACATCTGTAAACTTGAAATGTAAAAACACCTGGGATTCAGTTCCCAGCTGATTGCAGCCGTGGCTTCTGAAGATTCGAGATTGTTCTTCGAGCTTGGGCCAGTCTGTGTTCCTGGATGGATTTCTGGGGAACCTGTCTGTCTGACAAGTCGGGCCTGTTGGGCCACTGACCAGCGTGTGGATTGTGAGCACACGTGCACAGAGAGGTCACACTGCCCTTTCCAAACCCACGGGCGCCGTGGGCCTGGCTGCATCCCGAGTGACACTTCCAACCCTGAAAGCTTCAGGCGCTGAGTCTAGGGAAGGAACCCTGTGCATTTCAGCTCCGTGACAGGTGTTCTTCGTAAACATAGGCGTGAAGTCAACACGCAACCCAGATTGTTCCAGTTTCGCAATAGCAAATTTATCTTGGCCATGACGCCATTGATTTGGGGAAGCTGAGCTGATTCCAAATCATTAGAAGATTGCATCATGGGATTTTGATGCATGATGGGAGGCAGAGGAGATCCGCTGCTGGCACCGTAGCCCCGGACTTGGAAGTGTCGGCTGCCAGCTCACGTCTGCTGCTGTCTTTTGCAGAGAACCAAGAAAAGGCAGAAGATCAATTTGAAGAAAGCTCCCACCTCAACTCGGTTCCTCATTGGATAAACAGCAACACGTTAGGTCAGTCGGTTGATTTTTGACTTTGGCTACTTCGTTTTTCCGTCTTGCCAGGCCCACAGGGAGGAAGCCCAGACATGGCTGCTAAGCTGCCATAGCCAACTCTTAACGGGGTCACGTGAGACATGTAGTGAGAACCTTCAACAGATTCAGTTGCAGGGCTAACTCGCAGCTTGATATCACACCAGGAGTGACCCATGGGACTGTTTACCTACGGAAGTAATCATCGGTGCCTCTTCTTTAATTGGGACAGTTAATTGGGAGAATCAACTTCCTCTACTTCATACGTTTTTAACATAACCACCGGAAAGCTTAGAATTATACAAGTGATTCCCACGATGGCGCACAACCTGCTGCTCTCGGGTGATTTCCAGAGTAAAGAGCAGAAGTCAGCAGGTAGTGACGTAGTGTGAGGTGGCCCGGCACCTGGGGGGGGCAGCGTGCTCTGAACTCAGCAGCCTGAGACCTCTCCCCAGACTGGGACCCTCTCATCTGGCTTTGGCGGGAGTGGCTCTCGGGGGCTCTAGCTGCGGTAACCCCGGCTTCATCATCTCTGCCGTCTCCTCCCGCTGTGTACAGGTTTCGGCATGGAACCGGCTCCGTACGGAATGCAAGCACAGAGCTACCCCAAAGATGGGCTTCTGGATGCCATGTGCCCGCCGTCCGCCACCCCCGGTCCCCTCGCCGCCGAGCAGGACTTTCAGATGCTGCCCAAGTCTCGGCTCAACACGGTCAGCGTCAACTACTGCTCCGTCGGCCAGGACTTCCCCGGCAGCAACCTGAACATGCTCACCGGCAGTTCTGGTAAGAGAAGAGGTTTGGCACGAGGCGGGGGAGGGGGAGGATTGGGTGGTCCTGGAGCCACTAGGAACGTGGGCTTCTTGGTAAACACATCCTGCATTCAGCCTTTGGAGGAGGGCAGAGGACCAGTGCCACAGCCCGGCGACAGTCGAGTTTGCAGCCTCAAGACCTGATTCAAACACAGGTTCCACAGGCGTGGAGAGCGGGCGGGACACGCTCAGAGCTGATGTCCTCCCTGCGGGGCCTCCGTGCACATAGCCTCTCTAAGGCGGTGGAACGCGTGTACTTTGCACACGTCCCAGCATGCACAGCTGGTGCGCGTGTGCACCCACGTGACAGCCGTTCACACGTTCAGAAAGGCCCTTCCATCCCCTTCCCTGCCCATGGCGGCGTCCTTGCAGGAGGCCATTTTGACTTTTTTACCATCGTGGATTAGTGTCCACTGTCCCCAGAGTCTCGCCAAAACGGAATCCTGTAGAATGCTCTCTCTGGGCTCCTCCGTCTCCTGCTGGTCATGTCGTCTCTGAGCTTCGTCCGTGTTGTGGCCCTTTGTTCCCTCTCATGGCTGCGTAGTGCTCCGTCGTCACACACGGCTGTGCTTCGCGTACTGCCCCGAGGGTGTCATGTGTGCGTAGACTCATCCCGAGGAGCAGGTGCCTGTGCTTCAGATGGTGTGGAGGGGCGCGTGGCTGAGCCGGGGTGGGTGGCAGTCACGCCTCAAGGGCTCGGGACCTATCGGCGGGTGTCACAACGGTGCTGGGTTGTGTTTGCCAGGGAAGCCCAAGGACCACGACTCGCCCGACACGGGCGCGGACAGCTTTGAGAGCTCCGACTCCCTCATGCGGTCCTGGGGCAGCCAGTCGTCCCTGCTGGACGTGCAGCGGGTACCGAGCTTCGAGAGCTTCGAGGAGGACTGCGGCCAGGCCCTGTGTCTCAGCAAGCCCACCATGTCCTTCAAGGACTACATCCAGGAGAGGAGCGACCCGGTGGAGCAAGGCAAGCCGGTCATCCCTGCCGCCGTGCTGGCGGGCTTCACGGGTGCGTATGCTTGCGCCCAAGCGGGCTCCTGTGCGGCCGCCTGTGCCCCTGGGAGGACTTGCCCGGGGTCTCGCGAGTGAGCTGTGTTTTTACACTTCACATTTCACGAGAGGCTCACAAAACTCCAGTCCCACGTGCTGGGCCTTGCAGGAATTTTCATGTGCCCTGGGTCCACAGGGTAGGTGAAGATCCCAGGCTCCTCCCTCCACCCGCGTGGGCCGCGCTGACGCTGAGAAAGGGGACAGGTCCCAGTCCTGGGCTCTCGCTCAGTCCGCCTGAACCTCCAAGAGTGTAAACTGACTCAGGGAGGGGCCAGAGGGGTCTAGAGTAACCAGCACTGTTAAGATTGGGGGCCGCCAGAGCCGGCTTGTCAGGTTCGTGGGAGACCCACCCCAGCAGAAGGCAAATATCAAAGCTGTTTGTAGAACCAGATTGTTTTGGGACTGGGGCAGACTGTGTCGGGACTTCGTTGCTCCGTAAGTCGTCTTTGTCTTCGCGCACTGACCGGATAGAGCTTCTATTTACGAAGCTGGGTGCAGAGCGCACTGGGGAAAAGATCCCTGGGGCTCACTGGGCCAGAGTCAGCAAGGTGGGTCTGATGAGAGACCCCGTCTCACGTCCAAGGTGGGTGGTGTCCCGAGGATGACACCTGAGTTCAGCATCAGCCTCCGTACCGACACATGCATGCACACACACAGTGTTGACAGTCAAAACGAGGGGCGTGTCTTTAGACATTTTTTCCCCTGTTGTGTCAGGCAGCCACAGAAGTGTGTTCACACATCAAAGGGACCTGAGCGTCCATGGTTTGTGGGCCTGAGGTTCAGAGTCTTGGAAGAAAATCCTTTAGCGTTTGGTTTCTCCCTGAGTAGTAGTGGAATTAGCGTGAGCCAGGCGGGTCCCTGGTGCCCCTGGGAGAAGTGCCAGGAACCTCCTGACAGCCGGGGAAATCGGCTTAGAGACGACAGTCTCTGGCGCTCGCCAGGGGACAGGCTCAATCTGTGTCTACAGTGCTGCGACCTGCTACCGCAGGTGAAACCTTTTTGTGTCTGGCTGGGTGCAGAGCCACGTGCAGGAGGAGGGGCTAGGCTCAGGACCAGAAGATCTAGACTTTTCTTCCCTAAACCCTGATCCTCGGAGCCGTGTTCTCGTGCATGGCGTCGCGTGAGCACGCTTCTGCAAGCGTACATGCTTGGTGCTGGTGAGGCAAGGGGTGTGTCGCTGGCCAGGCTGTCAGTTGAGGTCACTCCACGTGCCCTCTATGATGGATACACATGAGGTGATAAATGAGCCACTCCAACTCCGCTCGCTGAGCATCTATAGACATAAACCTTCGAGGTTCTTACCCAGGACACCCTGAAACAGGCTGAAAAGTGATGGGGGGGCCCAGAGGGGACCCGTGTCTCCTTCACAAAGGACAAACTTAGCAGCAGAAGAGGCGACCTGGTCAAGTGACCCTCTGTCAGGAGTGGCATGTGGGGAGGAAAAACCATTTGCCCTGACCCTATTAAAGCATTTCCTGGTGGGGGCTTGAGGCACCCCGAGCCCCAGCTTCGCATTGGAACCCAGCTCTCAGTGGGGTGTGTGTTCTCTAGCCAGTTCGTGCCACTGGGAGGGTCCCGTGTAACCGGCCGCCCCCTCTCCCCCGCAGGAAGTGGACCGATCCAGCTGTGGCAGTTTCTATTGGAGCTGCTGTCCGACAAGTCCTGCCAGTCGTTCATCAGCTGGACAGGGGACGGATGGGAGTTCAAGCTTGCTGATCCCGATGAGGTACGGCCGAGGCCCTGCGAGGTTTCTACGGCAAAGCTCCGTTCGCCACATAGGCCACCTGGACACGAGGGTGCAGGGGCAGCGCCTTTCTCCACCGGTGGCCCCTGGCTGGGGCGGGCTGATCTCTAGCCGTTACCTGGTTGACAGATGTGCCTGATGTCTTTGGGCCACGCGCTCCACTTTGGAATCCCTCCCCTATCCTGTGTTGTCAGCAAGCACCTTAGGGAGTTCCTCTTTGTTCCAAGTTGGAACCTCAAAGCAGAAGTGGCCCTCAACTTAGCGTCAGGTTCCGCGTTAGAGAATTCTTTGGCAGTCAGCGTCAGCCACTGAACGGCATTGATTGAAGCCCCACAGTTCTCCGTCAGTGAGGAACGCAGTCTCTTCTTCACCCAGTCTCGGGGATGTGAGCATGTCTCTTCAGCTGCTAAGTTGGCTGGGGATGTAGTTCAGGTGGAAGACTGCTTGTCTAGCATGCACAAAGTCCCCGGCCTGAGCTACACGGGACCCTGTCCCAAAGGAAAGTCAGATGGGTGACATCGGCAAGCCCCTCTTGGCTCTGAACCTCTCTGAAGGTTTTGCTGGGGACAGGGATGGGAGGGAGGTCGCTCTCCCTCGCGCAGAGCACCCAGTTGAGGTCACTGTCCCCCACGCGTGGGTAGAGTTAGCCCGCATGGACGTCTGTGTGCTGTCAGGATCCGGAGGTGAGTGCCCAGGGTCGAGGAGCCAGTCCGTCTGGAGGGTGGACACGTGTAACTCCGGCCCCTCCCGTCTTTCCCCAGGTGGCCCGCCGGTGGGGCAAGCGGAAAAACAAGCCCAAGATGAACTACGAGAAGCTGAGCCGGGGTTTGCGCTACTACTACGACAAGAACATCATTCACAAGACGTCGGGGAAGCGCTACGTGTACCGCTTCGTGTGCGACCTCCAGAACTTGCTGGGGTTCACACCCGAGGAACTGCATGCCATCCTGGGCGTCCAGCCCGACACCGAGGACTGAGATTCCTCCCCAGGACCACCGAGAGCCAGCCCCAGGGCTGGGGACTGAATGGGAAGCCCATCTTTGATCCGCTGCTGGGAGGCCCGGATGGAGCCTTGGGGGAAAATAGGCAGCGGTCGGCTTTTTCCACCACGAACTGCGCCTCCTCCGCAGGCCGCCTCCCTCTCTCGTGTCCAGAGGTGGCACCGCCCTTCATCCCGTGTGGCACACGGGCAGACTCAACTGTGACATGGACGGTAGGCGCAGGGAAGCCGCCCTGGTTGGAACACAGACCGGGCGCCTGGTGCAGGCTGTGGGAGATTCTCCAGGGAGCAGCGTGTTGTCGAAGATGCACAGACACGTGGAAACGCTTCCCTGTGCCCTTTGGCGACCAAGGAGGGGCGGATGCAGAAGCCACCTGGGAGGGCGGGGAAGGGGCTAAGAAGGAAGCCAGTCTGTACATACCACTCTGTCTTATGATGTCGGCAGTTCTATTTAACATAAGTTGTATATTGTAATTTAAAGTAATGATATAACTATTTGAATCAAAACGCAGACACCTGATACACCATGCCTTTTTTTTTTTTTTTTTTTTTTTTGATAGCACCAGGAATGGCGTTTTACAAAGATTCCCTCTCTTGGTGACTGACTAAGAGAACTTGCCAAGCGTGTCCTGTTTTCATTTAGCGTACCTACGAGAATGAGGTCCGCAGAGGTGACCCCTGGTTTTTTATTTTATATTTTATTGTTGTTGTCCGTGCATTGCGCCTCGCTCATTATCTGCCAGGACTTTGTACATTTAGGATTTTTATAAGAAACTAAAAGTTATTATCCGGAGGTCTCTCTTCTCTCTCCTGACTGTAAAGCTATAAAGCAGTATTTTTCTTGACAAACGGCACATGTTTTCCACTTCTATGCATGCCTTACATTGGTTTATACACAGATGTATTTTATTTTTTGGTGAAACTGTGTGTTTCTGGATGCTTGCCTCCCCTTCCTTCCTGGCCCTCCCCTCCCCGTGCCTACAATAAGACCACTATTTTTGGAAACACAAACCTCGTTTTCAGAGATCAGAAAGGATTTTATGTAGTAGCTATTTTTACTGCAAAAGTAATTCACTGGTGGGAAAAAAAATGGTGATTTGTAGGAAAGCTTTATTTTTATCTCAGCTCCGAGTAAAAATGAAATGTACCATGGACACGGGAAGGATTTCAAAGGAGGACCGGGGCCCCATCCCATCGGCCCCCCGCCTTTCGGACTGCACACACCTCAACTCCCCGTCCTCGTCAGGGTGGATTTATGGGCTCAGATTTTTGGTTTTTTGGACACGGATCCTCGGGGTCGTGGAACGCAGGATAGAGCTCAGCTGGGCGCATCGTGGCACTCGGAGGGTCTTGAACGCCTCGGAACCCTAAGCCTTCAGCCACCCATGCTGGCCTCAAAGGTGGGCGCGTGTCCCAGCAGGATGCCCCCCAAGGGCCCTGGGTGATGTCCACGGACAGCCATGTGACTGGGAACACGTGGCGCTGTAGAGACCCTACCCACCCCCACCCCCCCGCTGAGGCTGTACAAGGTTGAGCTGGTACAAGGTTGAGCTGCATGAGATTGCTTCAGCCCAGATGGGGGGTTCACGTGGCTGAAACGCAACTGTTAGGGAAGCTGAGGATCAGATGCCCGCGGCATGGTCGTCGATGGCTCTTAAGCATAGGGGTTTGTAATTTGGCCTTTTTTTGCGTGCAAATAATAAAGTACTTGGATTACACAACGCCTCCTTGTGACGCTGTGCTGGCTCCTCTCTAACGTGGAGGGAGCAGACCGAGGACCTTAACGCGCACCGTGCCCACCACTCCGTGCTTGAGAGACCAGTCTAGCTGGTCAGCCACAAAAGCAACGGCCAGGCTGGAATCCCCAGGGGTTTTTCCAAAGTGTTCCCTCGAGTTAAAAATTCACCTGGGACACTGGGAGAAAGGCGGGGAGAAGGGAGAAAGGAAGGGGAAAAGGGGAGAGGGAGCAAGGGGGTCCAGGGAGGGGTGGAGGGAAGGAGGGGACAGGGTACCTATTAAGTTTGTATGAGTGGGAAAAATAAATTAAAAAAAAAATTCACCTGGGAAAGGACTCCTGTAGGAAGGTCAGCGTGTTCTCTATGTTTACGACAGAGGATTTGAAAGCTGCTTGCTGTGTGACAGGGTTTGAAGTTGAGGGACTTCTGTGGGTGGAGCCCATGACCCGGAACAGGAGTGGGGTACTGGGGAGGTGACAGATGTGGGTGATGCTTGCAAGACAGAGGTTCCTGTTCCCCTGACCTCTGCCCTTTCAAGTCCACTGGCTGCACACCCTCGGCTCACCCTGCGGTGAGCAAAAGCCAGCTCACCATGGCCCCAGGGGCCGGGCCACACAGCGCTCCAACCCGTGACCACATGACACAGTGGAGATCAGCCCCTCCCAGGCCCCAGGGTTAAGCACTCAGCAACGGACCACCAGTTACATCCATCCCTGGTTACCACATTACTTACTGAATTGTAAATGTGCATTACAAAATAATGTGTTGCACATTATTATACATTAGCATAAGCTTTTTTTCTTTTTTGGTGTGTGTGTGTGTGTGTGCCTTTGAAGCCCAAGAATGACTTCAGGAATCATCCTAGATTACTCTACCTCCTTACTGGTTTGCTCTGGGATTTTCCATGCTCTGCCTTCCAGAGCTGGAAATGCAGGCTACTATCACCATATCTGCCTAGAATTTTTTTGTGTGGGATCTGGGGATCTAAACTCAGGTCCTTTTGCTTGTGAGACAAAAGCTTTAACCCCTGAGCCATCTCCCCAGCCCCCTTACGTTATCCCATTGTCTTCCTTGTCCCTGTGAGATTTTGGTCATTTAGAAAACACTGCCCCACATATTGATTCATTTCAGTTAGATGCAATGAAATAGCTGTGATGGTTAATATCATGACAGCTTCCTATTAGAAAGCTTACCAAGCTCCTAATGTCATATACAAAATTTTAAGGATTTATGATTTTCCCTAAGAGTTCAGTCTTTTATCATTCAGCAACTGATCTTCCCCTGAGCCCGCTCTCTTCCATATGTCAGGCTTGCCTTGTTTATTTCTGAATAGTAACCTGCTGCTATCCAAGGTCACAGAAATCATTTGCCAGTTAGTCCATGGGAAAGCGGTCTGGGATGAAGTGGTTAGTTTAGCTTGCAACTCAACACACTCCACACTGCCCTGGGTGGTCACCCTACTGACTCCCTTTAATATGCAGCGGCTGTATTACTGAGAGCAAAAAAGACCTGTGTTCTGTGAGCCACAGGATTTTTAATGTCTTTATCCATCAAAGCCGTTCTTACAGGATAATAACCCTGAGTCTGACCTGGTGCAGGAGTTTACCACTTTTGCTTTTGCAGCACCCATGCCAATGTCAGAGAGAGAGAGAGAAAGAGAAAGAGTGAGACAGACAGAGAGAGAGAGAGAGAGAAAGGAGAGAGAGATCAGGTTGAGTGTCAACTTGCGACCAAGGACCATGTGTTGAGAACCATGGCCAGGCCAAAGGTGGGGACTCGAAGTGGGCAGAGCTGGCCTTGGCCCTGCCTGGCTCAGCCCCGTGCTTCACCTTTCCATAGATAGGTGGATGCCTCCTTCCCTTAGAACAAACCAGCTACTATCATGAGAAAAAAAGTCTCTGCACACCAAGTGCAGTAGACACAAAATCCATCTGCCTTCTTTCTCATCCTCTATGAAACTCCTTTCCAATTCTGAATCCCTTTTAGAAAAAAAAAGTATTTTGCTACAAAATTTTAGCAGTTCTACCTTGAGTTATAACTGTCTTAACGCTTGCTTTCTGTCACTGACTGAAACAAAATGGAGATAATCGGTTTACAAAGAGAAAGTGTTGGTCTTGGCTCAGGTTAGGAGGTTTCTGTTCAGGGTCTAGTACCTTGTGGTAGAGCTTATAGGAAAAGAAAAGAGAAAGAGGAGGGGCTAGAGTGCCCCACCCGGGTCAAGGGTGCGCTACCAGTAAGCTGAAGACCAAGAGTGTTACCCGGGGGACAAGCTCTCACACCAAGACCTCTGGGGGACATTCCAGATCAAACCATGGTGAGAGACACAATGACAAGGTTCTAGAACCATCCAAGAGACAGAGTCTAGACAAGTTCCAACGAGCTCTTACCACAGTCCTTGAGGAAGACATCTCCAAGCAAAGCTGAATTTAAATCATCCTAGAAATACAAATTCTGTCCTTACAATGCTAATATTTTTCTGAAGATACACAGAATAACATTAATTGTTTTTCCCACATGACGATAAAGTATCGATATTCCCATCACAAGAGAATTAGTCATTTGTACAGATGCTACCAAGGGAGACGTTCTGAATTTGTGACTGATCTCAGTTTAGTTTCATAACTTTCATAAAATTCACCAAGAAATAATAAAAGGAAGGGAAATTACATATGTAGAAACCTAACATCTCTCAAGACCGAAATCCACGGAGGTGCCATAGACCATCTTTCATCCTAAAGAATCAAGGCAGGAGTGGGGTGCACACCTGTCCACTCAGGACCTGGGGGGCAGGGGAGGAGGATCTTCACGAGTTCAAGGCCAGCCTGATCTGCATAGAAAGTCCTAAGCTCGCCCGAGCTACATAGCGAGACTTTGTCTCAAGACAAAACAAACAAGCAAATTTTGAAAAGGTGTTGGGCCCACATTTCTGGCTTCCCCTTGTCAGTGCTGCCTGGCTTCCTTGACAAGGCTCTGGAACCAGAAGGCTGAAGAGTTGATTTAGAGTCAGTGGGGTGTGTGAGGTTCAAGATATAGGACATAGGAGGGGTAAGGTGGGAGCTAGGGAAGGGTGGGGTGGTGGGCTGTCTCCGTACCTCCCCTTAGAGACCTGGAGCAAACCACAGAATCATGGAGTTTCTCGGAACAGCTTCCCTGTCGTGTCCAGTTTACAGCCCCCTCTTCCACGATGTCCCCTGAGCCCTGGGTGTCTATGTGTGGTGAGGTGGGGTGGGATAAATACCCTGTTAAGGGACAAGTCCACAGTCACTGGGACCTGTGGCATGCAATGTGCCCACTCGGCCTCTTTCCCTGAAAGAGTCCATGGTGGTGGTGGGTGGGCTAATCTCATTGCTATGAGATGGTGAGGACTCCGTCACCTGGAAGAAGCAGGGAAGGGATGCATCGAAGGCATAGCAGAACTCTCCAGCCAAGGCATGGTGAGCCAGGGGGACTGACAAGAAGCCAGAGTTCCCCGTGTTTGTAAGCAGCAGCGCTGTAGAGTCGACATGAAAACGGTCGTCAGCTGACCCAACTGCTTCCCAAAGCGTCCTGTCCCAGTGGGATTCTCAGGTCTCTAGAACCAGCGCCATCACTGTGGCTTGAAGGGTCTCTCCAAGGCTCAATTGCAACTTACTTCCTTTTGAGGCAGGATGAAAGAACGGGGTCTTTCTGAGGGTTCCCCTCTCCTGAGCTTGAGAGAGGGAGAGGGAGAAATGTTGGCGGGCGGCTTAAAATAGGACAGAGTAGAAAGGCTGCTGGGAAGGTCTTTGAAGATCATCCTCCACTGTTGGGATTATCCTGAAGGGACACACCCTGCCAATCTGGAGGAACTCGTTCTAATCTCCCACAGAGATAAGGTTACCACCCTCGCCCAACTCTCTGCTTGTGAAAGGATGTGGAGATGAATCGTCCATTGCAGATCAGCTAAATTCCTCAAAAGAAACTGCTGGACCATGAAGTCAGCCATGCAGTCAACTGGTCTGAAGCCTGATATGAACAGACCGATGGGATGCATGGTACGAAGGCGCCAATCAGATTCAAAGAAACTGGAGCTAACCAATAAGGAAAAGCCACTTTTCACAGGCCCACCTAACCCTATAAATACCCCTGACCCTGCCAGGGGGCTCGGGCTTGCCCCTCGTGGACTCACAGCTGTGAGTGACATTCTTTCTCTCCTCTAATAAAATCTACTTTAACCTCCTGCATGTGTTCCGGTCTAGTCTTTGACTCCCAAACACAAGAACCTGGACAAACAAAAAGCACCACAACGATCGATATTTTCATCACGGAAACGGGCTCCGGAACAGTTTGCGCAGGTTTCCCTCGGCCTCGCGCGCGCTTCCTTGTCATCGTGCTCTGTTCCCAGGAGTCTGGCCTCTGCCAACCTAGAATCTTGGCTCCAGAGCAGGGGAGGATTCTGTCGGGAGGCACAACAAACATTCCCCTAAACTGGAAGCTCAGGCCACCTCCTGGCTATTTTGGACTCCCTGATATCCCAGAATCAACAGGCTAAGAAAGGAAGAAAAGGGTTAGAAGGAGTGACTGATCCAGAATACCTGGGGGAATTGGGCTGCTTCTCCACAGGGGCCGTAAGAAAGATCTCAGCAGGTGACATTTGGGGTCTGCTACAACTGCAGAAAAGACTAAAATAAAGAGCTAGAAATGTTTGTTTGATATGCTCGCATGCGTGCTGTGTGTGTGTGTGTGTGTGTGTGTGTGTGTGTGTGTGTGTGTGTGTGTCAGAGGACACTGTGCCTAGAGGCCCAAAGGGTGACTTCAGGAATCATCCTAGATTGCTCTACCTTTCTTGCTTTGCTCTGGAGTTTTCCAGGCTCCACCTTCTAGGGCCGGAAGTACAGGTCACCTGGCGGTTTTTACATGGGATCCAGGATCTGAACTCGGGTCCTTATGTTTGTGAGGCAAAGGTGTAACTCTGAGTCATCTCTCCAGCAATTGTTTGTTTTTGAGACACAGCTTTGTTCTGTCGCCCGGCTGCCTTTAACTTGGGACAGTCCTCCTACCTTAATCTCCCAATGCTTGGGTTCTAGTCATGAGCCTCCACAAGTAGCTCTAAAACACAGACCCCCACCCCAGGCTGCGGGCTTCCAGTTCCTCTGTCCACGGCCCTCGATCTGAGTTTTCAATTGCCCGGCCTTCCTACCTAAAGAACACATAGTCCTCGCAAGTCATTCAGTGACGGCAGATGCGAGATTCCAATGATCTGAGCCAGATGCTAATCTGTCTTTTTTTTTTTTTCCCCCAGGAGCAAAACGCATGGGCAAGACCCGCAGCAGAGCCCGGGGAAATCCCTGGTTGTGTAAGTGTTTTGTAACTCGGGGCAGGGACTGGGAGCACACCCGAGTTCTGCTTGAAATGTGGCATTGGGGGAAAGACCATATTTGGTCACAGCGGCTGTGATGACATTTTTGAAACTAGGACTGACACAACCTTTGTCCCAGCCACCATGAGTGACTAACTGTTCCCCTCCCTGCTACAGAATCATATTCCAGTGGCAGTATGGCTCCCGGTTGCCAAACCTGGTTTCCCGGTAGCTGTCTCTCCAATGCGGAAGCAGAGCTTTGCACGAATGCGTGTGATTGCGGGGCACACAGGTTCTCAAGGGGGGGTCATGTGGGGGGCATACAGATGCAAGCTTGATAAATGGTAAATAAGAACTGAACCCACAGGCAAAAAAGATTATGTCAACTATAGCCACTTTCTTGTAAACCCCGTACTAAAAAACACCTTCCAGCGTGCTGATAATCTGTATTTACTTGGGGGTTGGGAAAGAGTTTTCTTTTTAAAAAATATTTTCTTTATATTTACTTAATTTTTTTATGAGGGAGAGAAGGGAAAAAAAAACACGCGGGAGAGAAGAGAATGTGTGCACTCGCGTGACATGGCACGGGTGGAGGTCAAAGGATAACTTCCAGCCGTTAGTTCTCTCCTTCCACCATGGGGGCTTCCGGGGATCAAACCAGGTTTGTAAGCAGCCGTTTCAAAGTTCACTTTCACCTGTCATTTATTCCTCCTTTGTCTTGAGAGTTGGTGTCACTGCACTCATTTCGCAGGCTTTGTGAGGTTAAAATCCTATTACTAAACTGGGCAGGGTTTAAGGCTGTTGAAAAGCTGTGTCCTGTTCCGTCAGGGCCGAGGTGCAGGCTGTGACTAGGAGCTGTGAGGGGTCTCGGAGGCCTGGAGCCCAGAACTGCCGCCTCTGCTGGGTATCCAGACATCCCGTCTCAGGGGTGGTACCCGTCCGCTTCTCTCCCCGGCTGTAGATGCCCTGCACTGTCCGACCCTCAGAATAAAGCTATGTTTCCATCACTGTCAAGAAATCAGCACCTTGGTTATATATAATTCTCAGGCCTGTGTCAATCAGATATGCATTCGGATCAGATCCGCAGGACACTGGGACATCCATATTCCTAACCTATCTGTGGATCCCTGGACAGATCCCAAGGTTGATGAATCAATCATTCCATTAGCTTTCATTCATTCATTCTGTGTTCGCCCACCACAAGCACATTTATAAGCAATCCTGCCATGTCGGGGGGTGTGATTCTGCACGTGACTACAAGTTGGCTCTCCTTCACTGAGCAGTGAAGGAAGCCGGGAGGAGAGAGGGGGCTGGAGGCAGGTCCGGTGCAGGGGAGGCTTGTGGCTCCGCACCTCAGCTGAATCTGCGAGTGGGGTCCTAACAATCCATGTCAGCGGCAGTATCGCAGCCACAGACGACAGAAAGCAACCCTGGACGTGGACAGGGGCTGGATGTGCATGGATGCGCCAGCATGTCCACATCAGCCCTCCAGCAAGAGCTGAGGCACGGGTTCCTCAGAACATGCACGCCGCACACACGTGCATACACACACGTGCAAACACACTACACGTTCATATATGCACATTCATATGCTTACACACTCTGCTGACCCCACGTCGGTGTCTCTCCTTTCAATCTAAACCCTCACGCCTTGTTCTGAGCGTCGGTCCCCCCAGGATTGCCACAAGGAAGGGCCACAACAAAAGTGCAGAAAATAAGTGACTGCAGACTGCTTGGCCCTAAAGGAGACATCTGAACCCCCCCTCCCGCCTGCCCTGCCATACCCCAAGACTCAGGGACATCACAGAAGAAAAAGCAGACTGCAGGAGTCTGAGGATGGAGCAGGCTGGACATTCTTAGCTTTTGGACATGACGACAGGGCTGTTGCATCTATGAACTCACTGCAGCTGTGTGAACTTACACAAGACCTGCCCAGGATCTGGCCTATCAGCATTTCACCACGGAAGGGGAAAGAGCTCAAGCGGCCCCACCCTCCCCAGAGACCGATGAGGGTTAATATCCACGAGGAGGGGAAGGGAAGGTGCTTTCCTCAACAGTAGACATACTGACGCGTGATTCTTGCTCCAGCAAGGGCTCAGGCAAGGCCACCCAGAGGAAACTCAGTGGGCCACACAAGCAAAAAGTCATGAACGTAGAAAGGAGACTGGCAGGGCAGGGGAGAAGAAGGGGTGTCATAGGAACAGGAGGTGGGGCTGGATTGGGAATTAATGTGCAAAAAAAATGTCATAAATTTACTACATCTATCTGTGAAAATTAAAAAGAATAAAAACAAATAAATAAATGGCCCCAGGCCAAGGACATTTATTCTATCACAGTTCTGCTGTCCAAAGTCTAAGACACAGGATTTGGTTGATTGGTGTGAAGACTGAGACGAGGGGTCAGCCAGTCAGTGAACATCTGTCCCAAGCTACTCTCCCACGGCTTGCAGCCCAAGTGCCCACATCTCTGTGTTCATAGAGTTGCTGCAGTGGCCTCTCTAAGACCCTGTCCCAAACACAGCCCCAGCCGGGGTGATGTGGGTGGGAGTCAGCAGACAGTAAGTACCTCCCAGGGGACACAAACTAACCCACCTCCCCCAACACTCAGAAAGTTCGCGTCAGCTCTGGCGTCCCCCCACCCCACCTTCCGCCATACCTGTGAGCTTGAAACCGTGTTAAATGCATATTGCAAACTCCAGAGCTCTGGCTAAAATAAAAAAGCTAACTAACAAGAAGCATGATTGACTTACACTATGGAGAGAGAAAAACCATCAGACTAAATGCGCAGATGAACCAGAAAAGATAAACCCAATGGTAGAACATTTGCCTGGTAGTTACAAGGTTCTTGATTCCATCCCCGTGTGTGTGTGTGTGTGTGTGTGTGTGTGTGTGTGTGTGTGTGTGAGAGAGAGAGAGAGAGAGAGAGAG
Organism: Typhlomys cinereus; assembly: GCA_023101885.1. Classification (NCBI taxonomy): domain Eukaryota; kingdom Metazoa; phylum Chordata; class Mammalia; order Rodentia; family Platacanthomyidae; genus Typhlomys; species Typhlomys cinereus. Next base: position 412,946 of record JALPQD010000516.1, on the reverse strand, counting down.
AGAGAGAGAGAGAGAGAAGAGAGAGAGAAAGCTTTTTTTAATAAGACAGTGGTCAAGAACACTGGATAAAGAGATACAAATGTATCAAAACTGTTCCCAAACACAGAGGCTAGAGAACCCCTCCCGGAGTCACACTGAGCCCTCTGTAGGCAGAATCCCACTTCCCCTGAGGCAGAAGGAAACGTGGAATCCAGACACTCAGCTTCACCAGGGTCAAATCCCACTCGGCCCTGCCAGTCCTTGGTGTGCAGAAACGACTAGAGCACAGCCCTGCTGGGACCCCTAGTTTGCTGCGGGACCCACGGGGCCTGAGATGGGTGAGCTGCAAGGACAGTGAGCCTTCCCATACCCACAGCGTATAGCACAGGCTACTTTCCACTGAGCGTGGAGACCACAGCGCTTAGGAGGCCTGCGTCTACAATGTTCTGGTCCACTAGGGTCGGCAGTGGTCTCTGAGCATTCTTTGTCCTTGGAGATGGAATGTTCTTGGGGTTCCAAGCTGGGAGCTGGATGGAAGGGAAGGCATGAGGGCTGTGGAGCCTCCAAACCTCGGAGACCCTTGTTATTGCAAATGGTTTCTCCTGTGCTCCCAGAGTGGCTGCGGGTGATCCACTGATGGTCATCCAGATCCCAGGGGCCCCTCGACATTCTGGGAGCTGTGAGTTGTATACGCGGCATTCAGCATCAGTGAAGAGACCGCACGCCTTAGGAAGAGGTAATGCTAAGCCAGAGGTGCCCTGCCCAGCGGGGTGCCCATGAAGACACAGGAAGAAGGGCACACACCAAGGAAGCCTGAAGTTGCACACACATGAGCAGACTGGACCGTGGCTGATAACGGGTGTGACCTGCACATATACACAGAGCTCAACACAGCCAGTGGCATAAAACCACCAAACCCAACTGTCATGGCTTGAGCGTGGATGCTTCCCACAGGCTCGTGTGTTTGCATCCTCAGCTTGGGAAGGTCACGGCACCTTCAGCAGGTGGATCCTTGGTGTAGCAAGGGATGTCCCAGGGGCGGGTCCTGAGGTTGGCTAGCCCCACCCACTTCCACCATTAGTCTGCAGCTCCCTTGCTTTCTCTCTGACTCTGTGATGGACGTGACCTATGCCACCTCCAGCTTCTGCCATCTACCATGCCTCTTCTGCCACCACGGACCGTATGTATCTCCCCTTGGGAACCGTACAGCCAAGTAAATCTCCCTTTCTCCCCTTAAGTTGCTTGAGTCTGAATGCTGTCTCATAGCAGCAGAAAGGGAAACTGCAACTCCAAATAAATTTGGACCTCTCTGGAAGTTAGCGACTCCTTGGCCCACGAGATGTCTGATCGCAAGGAGCAAAGAATACAAGGATGGCGTGGAGGACATCAGCTGCTAACAGCTGCCACGTAAACCAGCGAAGACTATTCATGGCAGAATGGAATGGGTGTTACAAAACCCCGACTTCAGGGCCAGCACGGTGGCTCAGGAAAGCACCTGCCCGCCCAATATTCAGAAACCACAAGACGTCAGATGTCCCGCCTCTCACCATGATCCCAGCATTCCTGTAGCAAGATGGGAAGCTTCTGGAACCAGCCTGGATTGCACAAAGAACAGCAGAAACCAGAGACCCTGTCTCAACACGGTGGGAGAAAAGAACCGACTCCTGAATGTCCCTGACCCCCACATGATTGCTGTGCTCATGTGTGCATGCGAGCACAGAAACACTAAGCCAGAAGCCTCAACCCAAAGCCTCTAGTCAGCCCCCGCACCCCACTGCCAGCCTCTCCTGCTTGACGGAGACTTTCCAACAGATGCTGCGGAAGCATCGGACCCTCGCGGGGCTGCCTTTTCATCTCAGATCACCCCCCGGTCCACGGTCTGCACCGCTCTTACCCACAGCAAATGTGGGTTCCGTGTGAACAGCTTCAGGGTGTCTCCTCCAAGTCGTCAGCATCACGTGCTCTAGGAAGCCGGCTGCAGTGGCCGATTTCCCAGCGGCTTTGTGGCGGTGTTTGCCTGTGTGGGCTGCCTGCTCGGGGCGCTGTTAGCCTTCATGTATAGGTCACCTCCTGCGTGCTCCCCAATTGCCCCCATCCTTCCTGACTTTACTGAGCTGAGGGTCTGAAGGTAGCTCGCTGTACATCAGATGGAGGTGGACAATGCAGCAAGACAAGCTCCCCATCTGGTGAACCCCAAAGGCTGGGTGTTTCCCAGATTTCTTCTGCCAGGACCTGACCCTTCCTGGGGCTCTAACATCTATCAAGTCATTTTAGTTCAAAGGACAGGAGTTTGGAGCTTAATGGATCCAACTAGATGCCTCAAAACAGGGCGTACGCCTTACCAAATTACATGAGAGGCTTGAATCAGTAAGGACTAGAGAAGGGAGGTAACCTCTTGCGGCTGGTTAGAACAGCTGTTGTCAAAATGCCCGAAGGGGGCAAATGTTTCATTACATATCACTGCCATGAAATCCTGGAGAGACCCAAGCAGGTATATAGAAGGAAAAAGGATTTAATTGGCTTACAATTTTAGGTTACAATCCAGCATTGGGGGGAGGGGTTCACGACAGCAGAAGCCTGAAGCCCCCGTCAGATCACACTCACAGCCAAGAGCAGAGAGCAATGAGTCAACGCACGTGTGTTGGCTCCACTCAGTCACGCTCCATCTTCTTATCTTACAGCCTCGGGGAACAGCCACACCCACTACGGGCTGGAGTTTTCCACAGCAACAGTGCTATCCAAATGGCCCCTCCTGGCACCCTCAATGCTGACAAGTCCTCCAACCTTAGCCTAGAGAATCCCTCCAGGTGGACTTAGAGGCTCACCTCCTAGGCTGACAATAATTGGCCACACAAGCAAGTATCAACAAGGCCATGGGGAAAACAACTTGCACAGGTACCACCGAGAATGGATGGAGGGTCCTCAGAACATTAAAGTGGGAGCCCAGGACCCCACTTCCATGGCTTGAGTTCAGCAATTGGGAGGAAAAAAAAAAGCTTATTCTCGGCTAGAAGTCAGGTGAGATGAGAAAGTCTTTTTCCCTCCATCCATGTTCATTCTTGTGCCTGAAGAGTCTCTTCTCTGTGTGAACTCCTGGCTTGGAACAGCAGGGTTTAGGGAACTAGAATATACACCTTACCTGTTGGAAATCACACAGAAAGCTCTAGAAGTCCCAGAAGAATGTCACCCCTTTGCTTCCTCCTCGCATCTCGCCTAAGGAGCAGACATTCAGAGACGGGCTTTTCAGAGGATGTAATTTTCTCCCAATCGCTCTCTTTATTTACCTGAATATTAAGCTCAGAGACACTGTGGTCTCTCAGAAACTGGTGGGCGGAGGTCTTTAGGAAATGCCAAATCTAGAATGGATCTGACTGGAGTCTGCCGGAGCCTAGGCGGGGCAGCTGGTGGATGGGGTGTGATGCCTTTGTCAGTGCTACGTACAAAATTTTTCTAGAGTTCTCAGAGTTCTGAGCCCATGAGTCCAAAGCATTTGTTGAGGAATCTTTCTACTTTCAAATGTATGTTTCCTCCTGCCTCCACTAATCCCAGGCCCCAAGCGGCCATCTGGAGAGCACTCCCCCTCCGGAGGCTGCTCTCCTGGCTTCGGTCTGCATGTCAACTACCCTCATCTCCCCACCTCTCTCCTGTCTTCTGCCTCCTGCTCTCTTCCACCTGGAACCACCTCCAAACTCTCTCCCAGTTCGGGTGCACATGATACCCCAGAAGTCCCCACACCCTGGCTAGTTTGTCCCAGCTGAGCATCTTGATTGAAAAATGAGCTGTTGCAAGCTAAAAAACAGGAGGACACGATCCTGAAGACACTGCGACCCTGGATCCCACTGTTCCTGAAGCCTCGTGCCTCGTCTTAAAAACCACCTGTCATGATTAAGCACAGGTGTCAACTTGACTGTTGGGGGTTTGAGCTCTGGGCACAGTTGTAGAGAGTTGATGGCTGAGTTAAGCCCAGAGCAAATCTGAAGGAGATTGTCTAGCTGATGGGGAAGACCCAGCCCATGGTGGGTGGGATTAGGCCCTGGATAAATCAGAGAGAGCTGGTTGAGAGAGTTGACATCCTTCTATTCACTTGGCCAGACATGCTGGTCTGGCAAGTAAGGATTGTCCAAAGTCCTTGTTCAGCCATTATGCAGTGATGGTGTGGCCAGTTCTCTTGGCCCTGGTGTTGGTGCGTGCTCTCCCGTCAATTTGGACTATGAACTATAACCAGAAATCATAAGAGAATAAATTCCTTGTTCCCTTAAGCCACTTGATGGTCATTTATTGGCAACCATGCAGGCGGACTGCAACAGAATTTGGTACCCAGGAAGTAAGGCGTTGCTGATAAATTTGACTATGTGGATTTTGTGGCTTTTGAATGGTTCTGCTAGACAAAGTTGAAAATGCTTGAGAATTTTCACTTTGTGGATTTACAAATACCATTCTTCAGAGTTTAGTGGGCCAGTTGCTGAGAGATTGTTCGGGCCCAATTTGTGATGAGGGGAACAAGGACTTTGGTAAAGTTGAATTTAGAGACGATGGACTGGTTTGCTTGACAGAGGAGAGCTGTGTTAGTGGCTGTGAAGCTCTGGATGAGGAAAGGGCAGGCAGCAGAACAGCTGCCATTGTTGGAGAAATGAACATCAAGTGAAGGAAACCTAGTGACTTGCACTGTGACGGTGGAGGAGGTGGATACCACCGTATGGCAAGTTTGTGGTTTGAAAATCCAGATTCCTTCAGGGGCTGAAAGCCCACGTTAAAGCTTTTTCTTGCCCTTTGGAGGTTTAGCTGCCTGGAATAGGCTTTTCCAGCATCAGAGCACAAGATTTGGTGCAGCTGTAGCTCCAATGGACCAAGCTACGTTTTAAACTTGCTTCAGAATCTGGCAACTTCCCTCAGGTGATACTGGTTTAGGCGAACTACTGAGGGGTTTGTGGAGCAGCAAAAGCTTGGCACCAAGTGGCAGGCATAGAGTTCCTACAAGAGATGGTGAAGCTTAAAGCTACAGAGGAGAACCCAGAGTGTTGGAGATGTCAGAACCGTGGGATGTATGCTGAGGACGGCTGCGAGTGGAGATTCAGCCTGGTCCAGAGGAACTCTGCTTTTACAACTTTAACTTGCAAACAGGGACTGGAAATGCCTAGAATCTTTCAGCCGCCTTGACTACTGTGATGAGCAACAGAAGATGAACATTGAAGTAAAGGATGCGGTATTTGATTTTCTGGACTTTGATCTTTTTAATTTTTTTTTACTGTTTAAAATCTTTCTGTTTTAATGTTTTATCTGTTTTAAAGTATTTAACATTCTAATTTAAGAAGGTTAAGAACTTTTAACTTTTAAAATGTTGGAACTAAGTTTTAATGAGAAAACATTTTAAATTTGTCCATGGAATGTATTTATATTTTAACATCTGTGGGGACAAGGAAAGGTTACAGTTTAAAAGTGCTATTGTTTTTGTGTCAAGTTGACAAGGGCTGGAGTGTCATAGTTAAGCTCAGGTGTCAACTTGACTGTTGAGGGTTTGAGCTCTGGGCACAGGTGTAGAGAGTTGATGGTTGAGTTAAGCCCAGAGCAAACCTGAAGGAGATTATCCAGCTGATGGGAAAGACCCAGCCCATGGTGGGTGGGATTAGGCCCTGGATAAATCACAGAGAGCTGGTTGAGAGAGTTGGCATCCTTCTGTTCACTTGGCCAGACATGCTGGTCTGGCAAGTAAGGATTGTCCATCTCTCAGCCGTTATGCAGTGATGGTGTGGCCAGTTCCCTTGACCTGGTGTTGGCACGTGCTCTCCCGTCAAGTTGGACTATGAACTGTAACCAGAAATCATAAGAGAATAAATTCCTTGTTCCCTTAAGCCACTTGATGGTCATTTATGGGCAACCATCAAGTGACTGCAACGCCACCCAAGCCAATGAGGCTGAAGGCAGTTTCCATTGGAATTTCTGGATTTTTAACGAAACAGAATCGTATTGACACGACTTACACTAAGTCACCCACAAGCAAAACTTGTCTTTGGTCAAATGCTCTGTCCACAGTCAAGAGCAGCAGCCGCCTCCCTCTGGATGCAACCAGCCAGGCCTCTCCCGCTGGGGTCACGTGCTGCCCACCACCCTGACTTTCTCTATATGGGGCTGTGGGGGGTTGGGAATGTTTCTTCCGGCAAGTGGAGGCCCGGCTGGCCCATCAAGCCCAGGCTAGCCCCTTCTGGGAGCAGATCCCCAGCCTGCTCTGAGGCGTCTCCCCAGGAGCGGGGCTGGACGGGCTAGACTGTCCCCCACAGCTGTCGAGGTCTCCTCGGATGCCTCGGGCCTCGGCTCTGAGAGAGCAGGAAGGGCAGGGAGCCAGCTGGAACCCACTCTCAGACCAGGCAGAAGCTGTTGGAGATGCCAGAAGCAGCAGCGCCCACATAAGCAGCCCACAGAGCCGAGCCCCACTTCTCTGGCATGGGGGGGGTCACCTGAGCGCTCATCTCTGCCAACACTTGGCACCGAGACTCAACCATTAGTTCGAATCATGGTCAACTTGAGGCTGGTCACATATGTGAATGTTCTCGCTACTGATGGGATTTCAAGTCTGTATCATACATTAGGATGCACAAGACTTGTCGGCTTTGAATAATCGAGAAACTGACCTGAAAGGAAGTTTGTACTCCCCACGCTGGGTGACATGTCTACTTCCAGGTATCAGACAGAATCTGCTGAAACCAAATCTCCACGCAGCCCAGCACCCACTAGATTCTCTGGACAGGGTAAGAAAAGCCAACTCTCCCCCAAGATGTCACGGCTCACAGGAAACAGTCCAGAGGTAAAGCCGTGTTCCCCTTGGACAAACTTACTGCATACTCTGTCAGGTAACTGGGGGCCAGAGGTTGTGGGGAGCAAGTTGCATGAGATATGAGTCCTGTCAGATGGTGCCCGACCCCTCAGAAACAGGCTAGACGCTCCCCAGTACCCTGATAAAAAATGTTCCTTGGCCGGGTTCATGAAGGCTTCTGCATACAGCAGCCCCAACCCTGCGTGTTGTGGTTAGGGTGCTGATTTGGCACAGAACCCCAGGCAGAACTCACGCTTACCCAGGGAGCAACCCCAGAAAGCTAGGCACGGCTGCGGTTCAGCCCCACTAAGGGTCTCTCTGCCATGGCCAGAGCAACGTGGGGTCCAAACCTTCCTGGCAGCAGCCAGCATCCTCATCTTGCGGCGCATGCCCTCCCTGCCCTTCCGAGATGCCAAACGATAGCAAGCAGGGCAGGCTGCCAACTGCTGGTGGCCCCTGTGCGTGGGATGTGTCGGCTTCAGAATAACCTGGATTCGTGGATGAGGGACAGGGCCACGCAGGAGGCTGAAGGAGGATCGTGGAGACTGGAGAGGAATCACCATGGCAACCGGCTCTCCAGCCCTGTTCTGCCTGGTCCAGACCCACTTCTCCTAGAACATGTGGCCCAAGGCTCCTCCGCACAGTGTGGGGGGCCCAGCAGCTGGTCTCTGCGGATCTGCCGCGCCAGGACAGATGTAAGCATTCCTTGCTTGATGTCGTTGACGGGTAACTTCTCCCCGGTCCGTGTCCTTCCCAGAGTCTCCCTGGTAGCCCCATCTGAAATAAGGTCTCTGCTTACATGGTTAGTGAGAGCAAGGGCCTAGTGGACTAGGGGGACCCCATATGTAATGACTGGTGTCCTTCTAAAGAGAGAGAGAAGTGGAGCCCAAAGATGCACAGGGATGAGGCCGGAAGAGGGAGGCAGGGCTTGGGGCGTCAGAGCCACAAGTCATTGGCGCCCCCAGATGCTGCCTCCAGGAGCAAGCACGCGCAGAGGCCGTGCATGGGGCCTAGCACCCACCCACTGCTGATTCCACACTTCAGACCCCTAGAACTGGGGAGACCAAGTTTCTGCTGCTTTCAGCTGCTCAGACTGGTATAGCAACCTCGCCACGCTCAGTGCACAGAGACACCCCTGAATGCAGACACAGGAGTGCCACAGTCTGCCCAGGTGCTTCCCTCGATGGCGAGACAACGCCTGGAAGCAGAGCCACCAGCCAGAGCCTGTGCTCAAAGCAGCAGCGCGTGGCCTGCCGTCCGCGTTTCCAAGAAGCCAAGCAAACAGAACGGCGCAGAAAACTCCAGCCCTGGCTGAGTCATTATCTTCCAAGTAACCTCCTAGGGGCTGTCACAGGCATCATGGGTGGGCCTGAGCCTGCGTGGACCCTGACAAGTGCTTGCTGGAAACACACCAGGCGCTTCTGGTTGCTCCTGTGCGCTGGATGTGAGGGTCTGATCTGCCCAGAGCCCAGCGCCCAGACGGACCTGCAGATGGCTTCGGCCACGGCCAGTCGGTTCTGTGTCTTCGTTGGGGGACATGATTGTGGAGACGGAGACCCTGCGAATGACTTCCAGCACCTCTCTTTCTCCTCGGTAGATGCAGAAATGACTTTAGGCTACACTCAGCTAGAAGCTCCATTTTAAGACCAGTTGATTGACGCGGTGTTAGAGTCGTGTGGCGAGAAGTGCTGAAGGTACGCAGTCTCAGGGGGCAAGTGTGCAGTCCTGGGGGACAGGTAAGAAGCAGTCATGGGGGAACAAGTAAGAAGCAGTTATGGGGAAGTAGGTGTGCAGTCATGGGGGGCAGGTAAGAAGTAGTCATGGGGGGCTGGTGGGCAGATATTGGGGACAGATACACAGTCATGGGGGGCAGTCACAAGGGATTTATGATGCCTGCCACAATCCTCTCATCCAGCTGCCCCTGGAACCCTAGCGTGCATAAAGTGGGAAGTCACGAGTGGAACCCACAGACTGGCGAGAACAGCAAAGGTCCCGGATGACCCGGTAGGAGACGGCACCTTTGCTTTGGGGACAACAGGCCACACCCCTTGGTCCTGCTCACAGCCGTGGCCGCCCTGTCTCCCAGCCCTTGTGGCAAGGGGGTGGTCTCCTGAGGTGTGCCAGTTGACCCCTAGATTTGCTCTGGGGGGGCAGCCCTAAGCCCACGAAGGAATCTAGTCGGGTCCCTTGTCACGGACATCCGGGATCATCGGGGGCCAGACCACAGCTCTGTGGGGGCACTTCCCGCTGCAGTTTTGTCACTGGGCGAACAGGAAAGGCCTTGGGGTGGCTGTCAGGAGGCAGAAGTCAAGTGTCAGCAGTGACACAGCCTGGGTCACTGGCCTCCCGAATAGGTTTCCTGTCCATCAGCACCTCCCACTCCTAAGCAGGGGACTCAGGAAACCACGGTCCCTCTGGCTTTAAGAAGGTGTGTAGATTGCAGAAGACTTTATTACAGACGCAAAAGAAAATGTTGAAACTGAATTCTCTTCAGGTGCACAAGAGGCATTGGCTGGAATTCTAGTGAAACTTGGCTCCGTAGTATCCACTACCAGCATAAGTTCAAGTCCTAAGAGATCCACAGTGTGGGTGCTACTTGGATACGTCAGTATCAGCTGGATAATCGACAGCTGTGCTCTGGGCACATTTCATGTGGGAAGAATATTAATCATTAAGGCCCTGAGCAGGCCTGTCCAACTGATGTGGGAAGATCCAGCCCAGAGTGGTTTCCTTGAGCAGGAAGACGAGGGAATTGGTTCCATACGGGGCATCTTCAGCAAACTTGTCTAGCAGTGAGGTTTGCCCTCTCTCAGCGGTGGGTATGCGGTCAATTTCCTGGACTCCTGATGCTGCCAAGCTGAGCTAAGAACTGTAACTGAAAATCCTAAGAATAAAACCCTTGTTAACTTAAGTCCTTTGATTGTGAGTTTGTCAGCGACATACAACCAAACTGCAACAATGCGTGTGTGCGTGTAAATGTGTGTATGTGCTTGTGATTTCTTTACTGATATAAAACACTGTACCTTCTACTGCAGATGCTCAAATCAAACTTCTAGCAAGTGATCTAGAACATTCCCACACTGAGCCAGCCCCATGGTGTCCCTCCTTGTCCATATGAATCCTCTGATCCCACAGGTAATTGCTAATTCTCCCCTCAGGGTACTTTCTGTACATGGGATATACATGTACCATACACAGTATAGATTTCAGATCTGCTTCCTTTTGCTCAACATTGTTCCTGGGCAACGTCTTTCTGTGGAATAGAGACATACTTTTCCTAGCTGCTTCATGGTACCTCTATCTACTTCCGGTGCCCACGGATGGACGCGCAGGTTGTTGTGTGGGGGCCGTTACACATGCAGGTGTTGGGGCGGCTTCCACACACATCCTGAGGACCTGCCCGAGTCGGCTGGGTCCCAGAGGGGCGTGGGGTACCAGCCGTGCACAGCGCCGGCCATCTTCCAGAGTTGAGGCTTCGAAGCAGGGAGCCCCATGGTTACCAACACTTCTGAGGATCGATCAGTGCTTGTAACTTGGCCGTTCTGAAGGTTCTTTCCCAGCACCTCGCCGTGGTCTCATTCGCACGTTCCTGTTGGCAAATGAGTCAGGACATTTCACGTGGTCCTCAGTGCCCTGGATCACCGGCTGCAGGCCAGACAAATGTGTGAAAGCCCTGAGGTTCCTCGGGTCTCCAGCCCCACGGGTCAGGTGGTCTTGTCCCCGTCATTCTCATGATGTGCCATGCAGGACTCCAGGGCCAGGACACGCTGACTTATGAGCGTGGATGGTTTCCAAAAGGATCATGAGCTCAGAGCCCTGGGTGTTCACTGAATCGAAGGGAATCCTGGTCCACACCAAAGGCCCCCAAAACCCAGGTTGAGCGTCTTGGGGGGAAATTACCCACATTGTGAGTTGGTCCATGGCTGAGGTGACCATCATCCATCCTCCCTCATAGAAGCTCCCCAAGGACCGAAGGCGGGTGCACTAGGGGATAGGAGCAAGGTGATTGCTCTGCCCAGGATCTCATTGGAATTCCTATGCGATCTCATTTAGAGTCATATGATCTCATTTGAATCCCATGGGATCTCATTTGAATTCCTATGGAATTTCACTTGAATCCGCATGTAATCCCATCTGAATTCCTGTGGAATCTCATTTGAATCCCTATGCAATCTCATCTGAGTTCAATACTTGATCTTATTTTGTAGCAAGGAGATTGAGGCTGGGGCAGTGAAATGATGTCTTGGGGACCCATGATGGCTAAGCCTCAGGGACTTCGCCCCAGGATCCAGGCTCTACCCCTGTAGGCTTCCCTCTCTCCTGGGGTGATCTGCAAGAGATGGTGAATGGGACCTGGTCAAGTTCCCTCTCAGAATAGATGAACCTCGAGGCCAAGAAGAATTTGAAGGACAGTTCACTCACCGACGCCAAGGAGCTAACAGAAGAACTTGTCAAGATGACCACAGTCTCTCCCATTCCTCACTGGGTTTAAAATATTTAAACAATTCCAAGTGACTACACCAATGGTAATGGTCACTGGAAGCAACTGACAATTTTCTTTTGTCTTTTTTTTTTCAACATTTATACCCACTGTCTGCATAGAGCAATAGAAATATCCATCTGTTAGCCATGGGTCACAAGAAAATAAATAAGTGGGGTTCAGTTATAGTCTACGAAGACTTTTTTGTCTTCTTAAAGTTCACTTCTTATGAAATGCAAAAAAGTATAAATACAAAGTGAATCAGCAGTGATGGATGACATTTGGAAAAAATAGTGACACGTTTCTCAAGCATACAGGTTTTCCAGAGGAATGTCTGATGTTGGCATGGTTGTAGCAATACATATTTATGGGTGCAGTGTGATAATTTGATCTCTGCACAGAACGTAATGATCAAGTCTAGGCAATTAGCATTTCCAGATCCGAGAAGATGTCTTGTTTTTTTTCATATTGGCAACTTCTGATTGCCTCTTTTCCAGTTCTTTGTAAAATATATAATGTGATTGGAACCGGATGCAGGGGACCCTAAAAGAACACTTGAGTCCTTTTCCCACTTCAGACCACCGACGGCGCTCAGAGCAGCGGCGCTCAGCACAGCTGCCTAGGGATGCGGGTCTCAAACCCCTCCCACTTGGCTCCCACGTAAGGACTGCAAAGCAGCTCGATTCTTGGTTTTGCCTCTTCCCCGACCCAGCCATATTGAATGCATTTCTGTGTCCTGCTTTTCCCCATTGCTTTGATTATTTTTTGATTGATTGATTGATTGAGGGCGCGTGACTGATCCAGGCACGGACTTGCCACAAGACAGGTAACATGAACTGTCGCCACCAAACTGTGCCACAGAACCCAGCCTGTGGTTCTGTGTAACTGTGTGGATGTTTGCCTCTCCTCCTCCTCTTCCTCCTTTTCCCTCCTCCTCCTCCTGTGAAACCCCCAGCAACCTCTGTCCATCACGTTCTGTGCTTGTTCTTCTGTGCCTGGCTTAGTTTCCTTCACGTATATTTCTCCAAGGATCAATAGTGTTGTTCTCCAGCACCCCGCCCCCAACCATTTCCCACTCCGCCCCGTCCCTCCTGCGTGAGTCTACACTGGACACCCAAAGCCTTGCCTGAAGCTCAGATGCCACCCGGGATGGCCTGGCATCCTTGTGCTGCCACCACGCCTGTCTTCCTTGTGCTGAAACCTTGGCGTGCCCTGTACTACTACCCTGGCAAAAAGCCTTATCAAAACATGGGGTTTCCCGCTTGTCTCAGTCCAGCTTGTTTTCAGAATGCAGATTGTCTTAAAGTTTCCCAAATATTCTCAAAGGCCCAGAACCACAGGAGAACCAGCACTAGATAGGCCCAAATAGGTGGGTTTCACCTGCTCACTGCTGTGCAATCAGCAACATCATTTCTTCCTTCCTCTCCCCCACTGCACGCCTTTTTTTTAAAAAGGGTTTTGAGGGCCCTTTACTTTCTTGAAGAACCCAATGGTCTCATACCCAGCTGGGTTTACGGGAAGTTTGGATAAACAGCACTCTTCTGAGTAATTAGTGTCCAATTAGGCCGCAGTTTCCCAACCCCCGGGAAGATAAAATAGGTCAGGCCTCTGTTTACAAAGCCTGCCCAAGCTGACTGCCCTGGGCGGTTTTCGACTTCTTCCCAGTAACTGGATGACGAGGCAAAGCCACTCAGAATTTTTACGCTAGTAAAAGGGGGAGGAGCAATGAGTTAGTAACCCCCATCTGCCCTGCTCCTGTGGGAGATTCCACACCCACTGAGGTCCTCAGGCCCACACAGAAGGAAGGTCTGCCCTCTTGCCCTGTGAGTGACAGGTCACAACACCTATCCTTCCCATCAAGGGACCGAAGGCAAGGGACAGATACTGAGAAGTCCTTGGGCCTGATTTACTGTTCCCAACTCAGTCAAGGGTATTACATCCACGACCCATCTCTGCCAAAGATAAGGAAATCAAGGATGTCTAATCCCCTTACACACAATGGCATAGACTTTTCAGAATCTGCACATAACCTTCTGCAAAAATATCTTTCTCTGACTTTTAATACCTAACACAGCACCATGGTTACATAAATGTTACATTGTATCATTTAAGAAACAATGTTGCACTAGGGAGATGGCTCAGGGGTTAAAGTCTTTGCCTCAAATTCCAATTCCCAGATCCCATGTAAAATGCTGAATAAGTATGGTGGCGGCCTGTAATTCCAACCCTGGCAGACGGAGCCTGGGAAACCCCAGACCAAAGCAATAAGGAGCTGGAGCACGATGATACTTGATGTCACCTTTGGGCCTCCACAGGCACATACACACTCAAGTGCCCTCTTACATACATGCCCGCATACACACACACACACACACACACACAAGAGAAAGAAACAAAAAATTCTGTATACATTTGCTAGAGTTTGCTTTCTGGACTATTTTTCATGACAGTTGGTTGAAGAATGGTGTACTAGATAAATACAGGTTCATCTGTGAAGAATTAGAAGGTAAGACGAGCCTTGAGCAAATTTCCAGGAGTCATTGCCGTTGGAGCCCCGGCCCATGGCGGTGGATAAAACAGAAGGATTTGCTTCAGTGCTCAGCACTTCCGCACACTGGCATGGCACAGGCATTCTGACAAGAAAGTAGGGCTCTCCTCTAAGAAATCCCTGTGTGGAAACGATATGGCACGCCTCGTGTCGGTGTGAACTCTCCTGCCAAGCTAGACTATGAACTGTAACCAAGAATCGTACATTCCCTTAAACTGTTTGATCATGGGTTTATTGGCAATAGGCAGACAAACTGCAATAGAATTTTCTTAGGGAGGATCTTCTGCACACAGATGAGAGAGGGAAGGGCCCTATGTGTTCCCAAACCCACTGCCTAGAGCCAACGGTGACCAGATTTCTGCTAAACCACAAACAAGAGTTATGCCCCTAACAGTTCTGTACACACCACGTGGATATAGGTTTTGTCCAGTTCCAACATGACTTGCAACAAGGAAGTCATCAGGTAATTGCAATATAATTGATTAGAGTCTTCACTGTCTCTTTGAGGTCTGTAGGACTCTCAGTATTGGACCTCATTTCCGGGGTGGTGGTCTTGTCTCATGCTCTAAATAAATCTAGTTAGATGTCCATCAGATCTACTTAGATGTCCATCGACTTCATTCTTCTTTCCCAAAGAACCCTCCACAGGTTGGGTGTGTGTTATTACATTCTGATTTGCTTTTTAAGGTTTTTTCTTAATCCACTTGGGGTCTCAATGGGTAAGACACATGCTTACAAACCTGGAGGCCTTATTTTGATCTCTGGAAGCCCATATGGTAGAAAGGAAATTATTCTCTGACCTCTACCCGTGTACCATGGTAGGCATGTTTGTACCTCCCCCTTCCCCCAAATAAAGAAATATTGTAAAATTCCATTCTGCTCTGTGTTTATTTCCCATCTTCCTAAGTTCATATCTTGACATAGAAGTCTAATCTAGCCTTTCAACTGAATCTTACAAATTTTCAACATACTTTCTCGATTCTCATTTAGTTGAGATTATTTTGACTTTTCTTGACTTTTTGGCCCATGAGCAATTTAGAAGCATGTTGTTTAATTTCCAAATATTTTGGGATTTTCTAGATGTTTCTGTTGTTGACTTGCTACATTCTGTTGTGTGCAGAATATAAACTTGGAAAGAGTCAATATTCTTGAATCTGCCAAGGTGTGTTCCTTGATCTAGCACATTATCTTTCTCGATGCACTTGAAGGGAAAGAACATTCTGTATCTACCATGTCCACGCACTCGCAGCTGCTAGTCATGGTGGTAAATAACAGTATTTGAGTCTCTTAGTTTTTTTAATTCATTATATTTCTCTCCTGTTTCCCTTTATTTGAAATATTTAAGTATAGTGATTACATCTATTGAGAGATCCTTCCTGCTAATATTCCATATATCTGTCATTTTTTATTTGCTTCTGGAATATTTCCCCTTAGATATTAGTCACTTTCGTGTGTTCTCGTAATATTTGGCAGAATACTATACATGGTGTGTTTTAAGGTCTGGGCTATTTTAGTTTCCTATGTAGAGTAATTTGAAGGCCAGACAGATCCCTGGAAGAGCTGTCTTACATTTATCTATGGAAGGTCTAGAGCAACTGCTCTTCCCATAGCCCAGTGCCAGTCACACATCGTGGGTGACTTTGACTTCTCTAGATTGTTCCAGACCAACTGTCCACCCCCAACAAGTCAGAATTCAAATGTCACTCCACGAAACTGGTCTCAGTCAGCCTACAGCTCCCCGGTCATTCTCCACCCATTTTTGAGGGTTTCTCTATGTAGGAGCAACCCAACACTCAGCAAATACACCCCAAGACTCTATATTCTGCCGCTGTTTTTCTGGATTGCTCTCTCCTCTTTGGCATTCTGACCTTGAGCTTCTTGAAGCCATCAGCCCTCAGACCCACCCCAAGTTGGGACTTCTGCCTCACTGAGACCCCTGAGCTCCATTTAGGGGAGGGGCAGGGAGATACTGTTAAGATAGCGTTAGGAAATTGAGGGGTGTGAGGAGAGCAGCTGAAGCTTTTCACTGAGTGGCAGATTTGAAGTCTCTGCAAAGACAGGTGACGCTTCAGCTGCAGAAAAGAACCCGGAACCTCAGGGATGTCAGAACGTGGGACAAGTGCTGAGGATGGTGACCTGGTCCAGAGAAACTGCTTGGGCAACTTCGAGCTGTAACGAGGGTCTGGGATTACCTGAAGCTTTGAGCTGCTCTGACTATGTAATGGGGGAAGAGTGCCTGCGTCTCGTGTGTAGAGGCCCTGGGTTCAAGTCCCAGTATCAGAGAAAAAATAAGGATCTAAAAAATACATCTAGACAGAACATCATCTGGCATTGACCCTTGAGGAAGAGTTGATGACTTGTCACCAAAACTGACTTCAGAAAAATATTCAAACATGAATGTCTTGCTAACCACTTAGAAATTTAAAATGAAGTTCACCTGTCTCATAAGATTCTTTTCAGCCAGACTGGAGAGATGGTTCAAAGATTAAAGCCTTTGCTAACATGTGAAAGGACCTGAGTTCAGATCTCAGAGCCCGTCTAAAAGCACCTGGCAGAAATGGTGGCGGTCTGCTCGTCTGACCCTGGAAGCAGTCTGGGAAACCCCACAGCAAAGCAATAAGGAGATAGAGCAATCTAGGATGATTCCTGGTGTCACCCTTAGGCCTCCACAGGTGTGCACAATGCTCTCTTCTATGCGCTCCCCCTACATGCACGCATACCTTTCACATGCACATCTCTACTCAAAAAAATAAAATAGAATAAATAAAATAAAAAAGATTCTTTCCAGCCTTTTAAGGAAACAGGTTGAATCAACTCAGAGAAACTGTGAGAAAAACTATAAGGCCACATGGTGCATGTTCTGAAGGCCATTAGCACTGATTCCAAGGTTTGACAAAGACAATAAAGAAAGGGAACCTGCACTTGGGAATCGCTTTTAAGTCCTAACTAAAGAAACTGCAAAATATGTGTCTCTTAAAAGAATTTTCTGCCTGAGTCAAGGAAGGTGTGTCCTGTCTTAAGTCTGAGAAGGGTCTAGTGGTAGGACGGCTGACATTATAGTGCTTCCTGTGTCCCCGTGGCTAAAGGGCGTCATAAATCACAGAAAGCATCTTTGATGGCCTTAGATGGGAGCGAGTAAGTTTTGGGCATAGCCATGAAACTAGAAAGGAGACTAGGAGAGATAAAAAGAAGTGCAGAAACCCACAGAATGGGATAAAATCTTTGTTAGCTATGAATCTGACAAAGCATTAATTTCCAGAGCATAAAAAGAACTAAAAAAAAAAAAAAAACTGGATACTGAGAAAGCAAACAGCCCAATTGAAAAATGGGCCCTGGAGCTAAAAAGGGAATTCTCGAAAAAAGAAATTCAAATGTCAAACAAATATATTTTAAAATACCCAACTTCCCTGATCATCAGGGAAATAGCAAATTAAAACTACCCTGTGACAACATCTTATTCCAGTCAAATTGATTAAGATCAAAAAGACAAATAAGAGTGAATGTTAGTGAAGATGTGGGAAAAAAGAAACATTTATTGCAGGTAGAAGTGTAAAGTGGTACAGTCACTTTAGAAATCAATATGGAGTTTCCTCAGAAAGATAAAAATGTAACTGTTACATGACCAAGCTATGCCACCACTGGGAATATTCCCAAGGGACTCTACGTCTTACCACTAAAACTACCTGTTCTTCCATGTTCATTGCAGCTCTGTTTACAACAGCAATGAAATGAAATCAACCAACATGCCCATCAACAGAGGAATGGGTAATGAAACTGTGGTGCATATACTCAATGGAATATTATTCAGCTATCAAGAGGGATAATGCAGGACATGGCTTGATCTAGAAAAGATAGCATTAAGCAAGTTATCAGAGACTCAGAAAGATAAATATCACATATTTTCTCATAAGTGGACACTAGCATTAAACTCCTGTTTGGAGTGTTTAGTTGGAATTCTGAAGTGATTATAGAGCTTGCTGTGGGTGCTAAGTTTATCACAGCCACTCATGGGACTGAGATGCAGGGTCAGCTGACACATTCTGTGTGGGGTTCAGAGACAGGGCTGGGCACGTTGGTGTGATCGAAGCAGAGTCGGCCAGGGTTTGGTGGAGGTGCTGGCGCGCATAGATGGGCGATGAGCGCTGCCACCGTGTTGGAAGGTGCTGCGGCCTCAGAGCCAGGAGCTGGGGATTTGACCTAAAGGGGTCTGGGAAGATAGATTAGTGGGCAAAGCCCTTGCCTTGCAAATGTGAAAACCGGAGTCAAGCTTCCAGGACCCACGCAAATGCTAGGCAGACAGGAGCCACCTGTCAGCCCAGGGCTCCCAAAGAGCAGACAGGGGGTCTTCGGTCAGGCCGGCCGGCTAGGTCAGCCGAATCAGTAGGTTTGAAGTGGGAGGCAGAGCAAGCTGACCAGCCAGACCGGTCGCAGTCGTGAGCTCTGTGAGCAAGAGAACCTGCCGCAGGAAAGAAGGAGAGAATGATCAAGAAACATACCTGAGTCAATCTCAAGCACGCACACACACACACACAAGCACACGTGTCCATGTACACACACATGCAGACATGCATATATGCACATGTACACACACCACACTTGTGCACATGACCAAAAAAGGAAAGTAAAGAAAAGCGAAGTTTGAGACATGACATAAGCATAAGGGAACGTGTATAATGAAATGTCACGCAGCCATTGAGCATCTAGAATGTTTTGCAAAGCACAGAACTATCAGGAGATTATCTACAAGGGCTCTTTCTTACAGGATGGAGATTATGCGGAATGCCTGAAAAATAAAATTAAAATTAAACTTGCAAATAAACCTAAGAGATTTTAAGAGCAATTCTTTCTGTGGCATAGATTTTAAAACAACTTATGTCTCTATGATTCCACCAGGTCTGCAATAAGCAAGTATTACTGTTTCCACGCAAGGATCATTTGTTGAGCTGAGCTAAGCTTCAAGTATATGGGCTGGAAAATAATACATTTTATTGGTTACATATGATTTTGAAGATCCAAGATTCCGATGCTCTGAGGCAGGCTGAGAGCAAGAGCCTTTCCAAAACGTAGCCACGCCCCGTGAGAGCCGGAGGCTCTGATTAGATGGTGACAGGGGCGGTCCCTGGCCTCTGGAGCTAGCCAGCCTGCCCAGAAACTGACCTAAGCCAGTGAGGGTGACATCACCGCAGGTGTCCCTGCAAAGTGGGAGGCTCTCCTGGCCAACAGAACCGGAGGGAAAACGAGGCTGCAAACTCTTAGATATTCTCTTTGTGGACGCACGCCATCTCTCTCTTCAAATGAAAGCATTTCTGTTTCTTCCTTCTGCCCCCAGGCTCTGATCCTTCCCTGAGAAATGTCTTATAAACTTCAGAAGGGGAGAAAGACATGAGGCGATGACGGTACAGAATGTTCTAGTCTCTGGGACTATAAATATTTTACCTTCAAGGAGAGCTCTCCTATATGCAGACCTCAGACCACCGGAAGTCTATAAAAATTAACTACGCCATTTATGAGACTTTCCAAATTCATGTCAGGTATGCCAAACGTTGGTAAATGAATCCTATGAATGCTTTCAAAAGGCCAATCTGCAAGAAAAAAATTCAAATCTCAAAATAAAAGTAAGAGTTGCTTCCAGTTAAAAACATTGAACTCCCAAACCTGAGTTATTTTTAGGAAGTTGAGAGGCAGGAGTGGAGAGAAAACTGAAGGGTTCAGCTTTTGTCCCACAAGTAAAAGGACCTGAGTTTAGATCCTCGGATTTCACACAAAAATGCCAGGCAGAAATGGCAGCGGCCTGCACTTCTGGTCCTGGAAGATCAAGCCTGGGAAACCCCAGAACAAAGAAATAAGGGGTAAAGCAATTTGGTATGATTCCCAAAGTCACCCTTGGGTCTCCACAGGTATACACAAGGCCTCTTCTACAAACACACATCTACACATACCCAAATGCACACAGCCATACCTACACACCAATACATACAAACACAAAAGGAAGGAATGAAGGAAAAAAGGAACGGAGGGAGGGAGGAAGGAAGGGAGGGAGGGAGGGAGGGAGGGAGGGAGGGAGGAGGAAGGAGGAAGGAAGGAAGGAAGGAAGGAAGGAGGAAGGAAGAAGGAGGAAAGGAAGGAAGTAGTAAAGGGAGGGAGGAAGGGAGAAAGGAAGGAAAAAGGAGGGAGGAGGGAGTGGTGGGGAGGGAGGGAGAAAGGTGGGAAGGATTGAGTGAGGGAAAGGAGGAGGAAGAGAAGGGAGGGAGGGGAGGGAGAGAGGGGAGGGAGAGAGAGAAGGGAGGAAAGAGAGGAAGTAAAGGGATAGAGGGAGGAGGGATGGAGGGAGGAAAGGGAAGGAGGAAAGGGATAGAGGGAGGAAAGAGAGGGAGGAAAGGGAGGGAGGGAGGAAAGGAAGGGAGGGAGGGAGGAAGCGAGGGAGGGAGGGAGCCGGCAGCGGTGCTGTGTTCTGTAGCTGATGGACGGGAACTCTATCCCTACAGTACCTGAGACTCACAGTGAATGTAAGTGAATGTCACCCATGAGCCTGTCGTTAGATTACAAAAACTTGGGGTCAGGGAACTCCAGCTCCAAAACAGAATTCCTGTGTGAGGTTGGCTATTATACAGGACAGAAAGAGGCCACACAGAGTGTTTGAAACAAGGCTTAATATGGCAGTGAAATATCACTTCCTGAAATGCAACCACAGTCATGCACGGACGTGCGCACGCGCGCACACACACACACACACACACACACACCCCCCACAGGCTTACCACTCCTTAAGGAATATGACGTCACCCAAGAGCAAGACCGTCCCCCTGGCTCAATGATCTGAAATCCACTCACAGAAGTCAACACTGGAATATTTGGTTTCTACGTTAAGAGACACAGTTTAGATGAGTTCCTTTCTGGGTTAAGATCATTTTAGTTCACAGTTTCGAGGGTTCTGCCCATCATGGCAGCCCTTGGACCCTTTCCAGCTGAGCCTTTCCGGAGGGGCAGGCAGCAGAAGAGAGAGATGAGCATCCTCTCTTGACATGTTTTTATTCTCTCATGTTCTGCCTTTCCCATAGTTCAGAGGAGCACTCAGCACTCAATATAGAAGCTTCCTTCTGCAACGGAGGGTGTTTATCCCAGAAAATCACGAGTGGACAAAATGCAGAAAATAAGTGACTACAGACTGCTCAGCCCTGAACACGACATGGAAGTCACCTCCTCCCCCCCCCCACGAGATTCAGGGGCAAAAGATGGGGTGGTGGGGCTGGAGAGGTGGCTCAGGGGTTAAGCCTCTGCCTTGCAGGCAGAAGGTCCTGAGTTCGGATCCCAGATCCCACGTATAGACCCCAGGCGGAAGCGGGGGCAGCCTGCGCTTCTGGTCCTGGTAGGGCGGAGCCTGTGAATCCCGGGGCAGAGTAAACAAGGAGGAGGTGGAGGCGTCCACGGTGGTTCCCGATTCGTCCGTGGTTCTACACACACACACATGCATACACACATGCACGCGCACATACATACGCACACACGCACAATTGAATAAATAATAATAAAAAAATTTAAAAGATGGGGTGGCAAGATTATCAAAGAGGCACTCGGCACCCAACCAAGAAAGACCCATGCGCAACGGGCAATGCAGAACGTGAAGTTCGTGGCCACGATGCATCTGCGGATGTTCAGCCCTCCTCAGAATATCTGCCGTACCCCGTGTCCCAGGCTCAGGAAACCTTGCAGAAGAGGAGGTGGTAAGAATGTAACAGCTGGAGGATGGGGAGGGGTCATGTCGGACAGTAGCCATTGTTCATGTCAGGACTGAAATGCCAGAAACTCAGGGCGACATTGTCTATTTGCACTAGGTCTCTACGGCAGCTGCCTAGCGCCACTTTGCCACGGAACAGAGAAGATCCTTTCTGACATGACGCTCCCCTGAGGGACTGCGTGGGACTGGTGCTGGACAAGAGAGAGGGGCGTCTCATATTCTACAATCTACCCAGGCACTAACTGATGCAGGATCCTAGAGTTGAACCCAGTTGGATATGCAGAGAGGAAGGAGAGGGAGGGAAACAGGTGGGAGGTGAGACTGGGAAGGGCAGGAGAGGATGTGGGGTTGGAGTAGGAAATGTACATTGAAAACATGCAAATTCATGGTTAATACAATTTAAAATAAAATCAACACAAAGAAAAAGAAAACCTGGCATAGACTCTCTCAGAGGCATGCTGGCCAGTGCGTCCGGAAGCTCTAAATCCCATCAAGTGACAATGAATGACAATTAACTATCATATGCCTTAAGAGCCTTCAGGGGCTGGAGAAATGGGCCAGGGATTAAGGACTTTGCCTCACAAGCAAAAGGACCTGGGTTCAGATTCCCAGATCCCACATAAACATGCCAGTTAGAAAGGGCACCAAGACTTGCAATTCCAATGCTGGAAGGCAAAGCCTGGAAAACCCCAAAGCAGAGCAGTAAGAAGGAAGAGCAATCCACGACGATCCCCAGGGCCATCCCTGGGCCAGGAACGCACGTTCAAGAAGAACGCACATTCAAGAACACACATACACACAACACAAAACACATGCACACCATACGAAACACATACAGAAGCACAGGCACAAAAAAAAAAGAGCCTTCGAAAGCCTCTGTGTTAACGAGAGTTTGCACATCGCTACGATCTGAATGTCAGGGTTCCTCCACGTTCTTAGCTTGGAATTCAGTCCCCAGAGCTCTAGGATTAAGCGGTGGGACCTTTGGGAGATGCTTTGTCACGAAAGTCCTTGGGGACAGCGGTGTAAGCATATGATCCCAGACTTGAGTGACAAGGACGAGCTGGCCATGATAGACAGCTTTGCCCCCCTTGAAGACCCCCACCACCATGAGGGTAAGAGAGGGTGTGCAACAGAGACCATCAAGCCTGACACCATCCCGGCTGCTCCTCTTATCACCCACGCCCCCCTCCTGCTCCGTTCCAGCCTCTACTGCTTCCTCCCCTGAGACTCCTGGGCCTCCTTGCTCCTGCCGGAATGTGCGGCCTTGGTCCTCCCCTTTTAAAATCGGGTTCTGCCGTCCCATGGGCCAGTTCCCTGCCCTCACTACCTGTGAAACATGTTCCTTTTGTTATGCTAGTTACCTTATTCCAACTCACTTGTCTTTATATACTTATTCTTTAGTGCCACGGCCTCTGGGCCAACACGGGTACCCATGGGGGCCCACTTTGACCCCATGTGTCCCCACGATCCTCATTTTATTCATGAACTTCTCCTGCGCCACCGGAACCGAGCCTGTCACACAGTAGCGTCAATAAATATAGATCAAATGAATAAATCAGTGTTTTCTGCCTCTCTAGCTAACTTAATGACTACGCCATTGCTGTTACGAAAATTTTCTCATTCCTTCCTTCCGCCTCCCCAAACCTCCACTCAGGAGACGCTAACGAATCATGTTTTTTGATCATCAAACGCTAGGTTGTGTGGTCCAGAGGGGCGGTAGTGTTGAACAAGTGGAAAGCCATTTGGAAAGCAGCCTTGATGCTGCAACTTCCCGTGCCGTGGCCTCTGTTAGGTGGCCAGTCTTCCTCTGCCACCTGCTTCTCTCTCCACTTCTCTCTCCAGCGGACAAAGGAAGCAGAACAAGAAGCCCTGGGCAGGTCTTCGCTTGAGGCTGACTCAAGGGAAGATCTGAGAAGTCGAGAGGGGCAAGGAAGGCTGTGATCTGGAGCGGAAATAGGTCGGTTCATCTCATTTGAGTCTCCCAGGTGCCTTGGTTTTCTTTTTCGTAATACCTACGCTGTCCATGTCTCCATGGAAACGTGGCCATCTTCATTAGTTGCTACGATTCCTGAAAGCAGGTCTTATCCTGCAGCTCCTCATGGTCAGCAGTAACCTATCAAGTGAACACCCTTAGTTTGAGTAGGATCCCCTCCTCCAACCTGTTCCACTCAAGTCCATTCTCTCTGAGGCTGAGAATTGTTTTTTAATTTTTTTAATTATTTATTCAATTGTGCGTGTGTGCATATGTATGTGTGCGTGTGCGTGTGTGTGTGTGTGTGTGTGTGTGTGTGTGTAGAACCACGGACGAATTCGCGAACCACCATGGACGCCTCCACCTCCTTCTGCCCCGGGATTCACAGGCTCCGCCCTACCAGGACCAGAAGCACAGGCCGCCCCCGCTTCTGCCTGGCATCTATACGTGGGATCTGGGATCCGAACTCAGGACCTTCCGCCTGCAAGGTGGAGGCTTAACCCCTGAGCCACCTCTCCGAGGCTGAGAATTTTGATATGGGACAATGGGAAGGTTAATTTCACCTGTCGATTCAACTGGACTACAAGATGTCCAGAGACCCCAGGTTGACCCCTAGTCTCTGTACACAGCCACACATACGCACTCTCATACACACGGGAATACATACAAATACACAAGGACTAAGAGCAAGAACCCAGAGAGCCAAATGATTTGACTTGGTGACAGTGGAAGGTCAGAAGACTGCCTTGGGCTACTTTGAAAGGCATCAAGCCAGTCACTGGCATCCGTGTGCCCGACCGAACACCTTCGAGACTATCAAAATGTCTGCAATGTATTCTAGCAAGCCACTAGCTTCCACCAAAACTATCAACCATTCCCAAAGCCAAGAACATCACCAGATGACGTAAGAACCCTCTTGCAGTTCTTCTGCTCTGCTGTAACCTGCCTGCCCCTGATCCCACCAACGTACTTGGGAATGTTCTGCAACTAATCACACTTCAGGAACTATTTCCAAAGAGGAACAGTGTCACTGGGAGCAACCTGAACCAGGGTTACCTGGCCAGAGTCATTCGTTCCTGCTCCAAATAAGCCCTCTCTAATTCCCTTCCATGTGAGAGTTGTGTTTTTTGGCAAGGCCAATCCCCACCCAGGACTCTCGCAACCTTCCCCTTCTGTCATAGTTATAGGTGTCAACTTGACGGCTGAGGGTTTGAGCTCTGGGCATATTGTAGAGAATTAGTGGTTGAGTTAAACCCAGAGCAGACCTGCAGGAGATTGTCTAGCGGATGAGAAAGGCCCAGCCCATGGCGGGCAGATGAATAAAATGGAGGGAGCTGGTCAGGGAAGTCGGCATTCTTGGTGTACTTGCTGGTGTGGTAACTAGACACTGTCCCGTGGATCTATGGATGGGTTGTGTGGCCAGTTCCTGCTCTCCCAGTGCTGGGGTGGGCTCTCCCGCCACACTGGAGTAATAACTGTACCCGGGCTACTGTAAGTCAGAGTAAACCCCGTGTTCCCTGCAAGCCGTTGGTCATGCATTCACAGCAGCCGTGCGGGCAGACTGTGACACCTCCCCAGAGTGTGACTAACTGCGGCCTTCCGCGGAGGGAGGAGCCCACAGCTTGCTGTGACAGATCACGGCTGAAATCCTGTCCTGTGGCTTCCAGTAACGCCGGCTCCTGACTAAGGCATCCAGGACGCCCCAGACTCCATCTCCACAGATCCAGGTTGGGTTTTGCTAAGTACCAGGGCAATGCTGTCGAAGGCTGCAGACTGCGCGACACGCCTACATCCCAGGGGTTCCCCACGCCAGTGCTGGGGGTGCGGGTGAGGGAGATGCAGGGGGTCGATGCAGTGGAGAAATAAATTTCAGGCCTGCTCATCCACCAGAAAGGTTCCCTGCCTGTGGCCACACCCTCAAAGTATTTTGCTTTGGGGAAAGCATGGACCCCCAGAAAACAACCGACTCCCCCTCTGGAACAGGGTCACGGCGTGCCCGGGAAGCGACGGGATTACTGGAACCTCCAGTGACCGCTCCAGCAGGCATCTGCCGGATGCCTACTGGGGACCAGACTTCTGTGGTTCACAGCGCCCCATCCTGTGGGTGTCTTCTTTTCAGCCCCTTGCTCCATCCCTAAGTCGCCAGGAGCTATAAGGAATTCAGTGCTTCAAGACAGGTCTCCACAAGTCCCACAGAGCCAGTCCTGGGGCTCTGATTCATCTCTCCGTCCAAGCATAAAAATAGAGGCTGATCTGTCCCAACCATACCGGGAGATTAAAAGCTTTCTCAGCCAAAACACGACCTGAGATAAGCTGTCTACGTGTGAGGGGAGGAGGCCGCTGGGTTCCACCGTGCCAACCGCATCCGGGAAGGGCTCACACAACCTGCCAGGGCTCGTCTGGCAGCCACTAACCTCCCCGGGCCCTGTGACGTGCACTGCAAGAGGGAGCGCAGACCCTGTGCGCAAATCCTGCTCACACTCCCGGGCCTGTCCTCTCCGTAACGGCAAGTTCCTGGTAAACATTCACGTCTTTTACAAGTCTCTACCCTGTTGATTAGACACTTGTAAGGCGCAAACAGCGCTCCTCTGCTTGCTCCGAGTTTCTGTCTCCGGGTCCCCTTGGGAGAATAGTTGCAGATAGTTTCCTGGCTTTGACACGGGGTGCTCATCCTCCTCGGGGCTCACAGAGGGGGCCCAGGAGGGACCTCCTTTCCCTCAACAGAGAGTGATGCACGGTCCATGTGAGGACTCCTAATACTGCAGGAGAGAGGGAAGACACATCAGTGGGGTGCCAGGCGTCGGTGGGGGGAGGGACCCATCCTCTGTGCCCCCCACTGGATGGAATCCACAGCCCTTCATGGTACAACCCTGGCAAGGGTACAGCCGGAGAGATGGCTGAAGATCATACGGAATGCAGGAGCTCCGTCCCAAGGCCTGGGGCTCTGCATAAGAGAGAGGAAAAGATGTGCCCAGGAGACAGGTACTATCTGTTGTCTCCGATACATGTCCCTGCTTGCTGGTGCCTGTATGATAGGGTCAACTTGGCAACTGAAGGCTGAGCTCTGGGCACACCTATGAGGAGTTGAGAGTGAAGACAAGCCCTGAGCAGGCCTGCAGGCTGGTTCTGAAGGCCAGGAGTCAGCAGGGCTGGCTCTGCCTTCACTCCTGCCTCCCCCATGCACCCCCTGACCCCGTCCCCATGTTCCCCCTGCATCTTCCTGGCTCCTGATGGCAGCCGGGGCTTGCTGGCATTCCTTGGCTGTGGCAGTACCGCAGCTCCCATCTCTGCCTCTTTGGCCTTGTGGCTCCCGCTGTGTCACTCAGCATTCTTCCGGGGTCTCCTCAGAAGACCTCCAGCCACGCTGGATGAAATGTCACCTGCTGCTGCCTGACACGCTCATGCCTGGAGAGACGCCACTTCCCAGTGAGCTCTCGTCCACGGGCGCCGGGGGCGGGAACCTCAGCATTGCCTCGGGGGCCACTAGTAAGCCTGCGACCGCTGCCAAGTCTTCCTGACGTGAGATTTCTCCCCTGAAGTTCTGTCATCCGCGCAGGACCTTGTGTTCATTGTCCTGTCCGAGCTCCGCCCAGCTGACCAGGAGCTCCGAGACCCCCGGCCTCTCAGACGGGACGCTGTCCACCTGGCCACATCTTAGCCTCCAGCGACAGGGAACCTCTGCCTTCCCCAGCCTGCTCGCTGGCTTCCCAGGCTCCAGCAGCTTCTCTGTGCGTGCGTGCGTGCATGTCCGTGGGGGCACGCGTATAGATGTGTGTGCATGCATGTGCATGTATGAGCATATATGCACATATGTGCACGTGTGTGTGCGCCCGTGTGTGTGTGTGTGCATGTCTGTGAGGACACGTGTATATGTGTGTGCACATGTGCATGTATGAGCATATGTGCACATATGTGAATATGTGCATGTGTGTGTGTGTGTGTGTGTGTGTGTGTGTATTTCAGTCTGCTCACCATGCTTATGAACTCTGAGAACAGAAATCATGTCTAACCATTGCTGTGTCCCCTACAGGATTCTGAAATGGAAGTGTATGTACCTACTGGCTAGTCACAAGCCAGATGTGGTCACAGGATGCTCGGATACTCAGTCAAGTGCTAGTCCCAGCTGGTCTGGGAGAGGTTTCCAGAAGACAGGACATCCCCGTTGTTGGCTTGAGACTCGCGAGGGGTGGGTGGGCCTTGCACAGCCTGCTGGGGGTGACTTCCATGGCTACACCAAGGACAGAGACATTCTGTCGTCTGTCCCAGCTAATGTGCCTGCGGAAGTGGCCCGCACTTGAGGGACTGTCTAATTTCAACTTCGGACTTAGACCTAGAACTTGAATCATCAGCGGGTCTTGAGTCTGGGGGCTGGGACGGTGCCGCCGGCTCCCCTGGGCTCCCCTGGGCTCCCCTGGGTTCCCCAAGGCTCCCCCAGACTCCCTTAGTCTCCCCCAGATTCCCGTAGCTCCCCTGGGCTCCGCCGACCTACACCCACAGCAGCAGACCACAGCATTGGGGGGTCTCACGAGCGACACTTCCTCACGATCTTTCCTCCTCCCTCCCCTGAAGAGACTCCTCTGCAGACCGCGACCTGGGGCGACCTTCTTCTCATTGAAACGCCCCTCTGCTGCCTGGCTTGTCCCCTCTGGCCGCTGGGGGGGTAAGAAAGACAAATCACACTGTTCTCCATTCCGTGGCACTTTAGAGTCTTTGGAGGTTTCAAGAGCAGCTCGAGGGCTGGAGAGGTGGCTCAGGGGTTAAGCCTCTGCCTTGCAGGTGGAAGGTCCTGAGTTCAGATCCTAGACTCCACGTATAGACGCTGGGCGGAAGCGGGGGCGGCCTGCGTTTCTGGTCCTGGTAGGGCAGAGCCTGTGAATCCCGGGGCAAGACGTCCATGGTGGTTCCCGAATTCGTCCACGGTTCTACACGCACACACATACATACATACGCACATGTACACACACACACACACACACACACACACACACACACACTCGCACAATTGAATAAATAATAAATTTAAAAAATTTTTTAAAAAAGAGCAGCTCGAAGCACCTTCTTTAGCACGTTATTTGCTTCAGCTCAGCAGGAGAGGACACATTAGTCCTGTTTTTAATGTCTAAAAGCCTTGTTCTGTGGTCCATACCCTGCCCCCCGCCACTGAAGACACCAGCTTTCTCTGCCCCGCAGGGGTGTGGGTGGGGGAACCCCAGGAGCTAAAGCACTGGTTAGAGCTGCAAATCTGTGGGGCTGCCCAGAGGAGTCCAGGGTAGTCATTCTCTCTCCCCTGAATGGGCAGCTTGACCTTTGACCTTTGCCTTGAAGAAGCAGTTACCATTAGAATATGACCACCTAACTGCCCACAGTTTAGGAGTCCTGGCAAAGAGGAAGAGGAGATGTCTGCGACTTCTACAGAGGGCAGACTCACAGAAGTACCCAAGTGTTCCAGAGAAGGTGTCTCAGAAGCCCGCACCCAGAGCACGGGGCTGGATACACACAGGACCCCTACAAGACCCCGTTACTGGCTGAGCATCTGAGCATTTGCCAGCCCAGAGGCTCTGCCAAGATGTCTCCGTGCTTTGGCACACCAGGCCTGGGAGGCTGCAGGGCGTGTAAAAGTTCCCACTCGCTCGGGACCACCCCCAAGCCCGGAGATGAAGGACAGGTCAGAGGTCAAAGCTAGTGACAGACTGGTATCTCGGTTACAGACAGACCGGCTGGTCACTGGGGAAAACAGTGGCCCAGGATGGTTCCAAAACCCAGGGAGGCCAAGACACTCGGTCTGCTGGGGGCTCTCAGGAAGGAGGTCTGTCCTCAGAACCCTGTCTGCATGTGCACGAGCGTGTCCCATCACCTGGCTGCAGCCAGCTAGCCTACCTCTCCCACACTCTTCTTCTACGCTCACACGCGCCTGGGGACACACTCGATGCCATGAAAGACGCCTTGCTGCAAGCAGCTGTCCACAAACAGCCTGGTAAACAATCGGCCCAGTCAGCACCGTCAACAGCTCCGGGGCTCCGATGTCAGCCAGGCGGGTGCAGCGGGCCAAAGCCCTTCCCAGCTGCCACCTCGTCATCCGGCAGCCTCCCTGCTCCTCTCCAGCGGTGCTCAGGCGCCTGCGTCCCTCGCCGGGCATCGCTGGCTTCCAGGAGCGTCCAACGAACGACAGACCCAGGGACGGGAGGAGGATGGGTAGCTGAAGTCTCGCTGCTCAAGCAAGGCAGCTGAGTTCAGATCCCCGGAACCCCATCGAAAGAAAGCTGGACACAGAGGTTTATCTGCAACTCCAGCAGTGGGGGATGGGCAGGGACAGGAGAATCCCAGGGGCTTGCTGACCAGCTGGTCTGTCTGTAACCGAGATACCAGACAGTCTGTCACTAGCTTTGACCTCTGACCCGCGCGCGCGCGCGCACACACACACACACACGCGCACACACATGCACGCACAAACAAGTACACTGGCACACACACCTGCATGTACACGCATATATCACACATGTGCATGCAATGAGTATACAGCCACACACACATATGTACAAACATGCACGACACACACACCCCTATACAACATTATACACTCAGAAAAAAAGGTAGGAAGGGAAGGAAGGAAGGAAGGAAGGAAGGAAGGAAGGAAGGAAGGAAGGAAGGAAGGAAGGAAGGAAGGAGAAGGAAGAGAGGGAGGGAGGGAGAAGAAGGAAGGAAGAAAGGGAGGGAGAGAGGGGGAGGGAGGAAAGGAGGGAGAGAGGGAGGAAGGAAGGAATCAAAGGAAGGAAGGAATCAAAGGAACAAAAGAGAAAAAGGGAGATGCCCAGGCTGGGGCCAGAATGGTAGAGGCAAGAAGACCTGAGTTCAAGGTCAGCTCAGGCTACACGAAGCCCTGTTTTGAAAACCCCCGAACCAATGAATCAATGGATAAAATTCCCACAGAAGAGAAACCTATGCTGAGTGTGCGCATGGCAGCTATTGCAGACATCCCGGCAAAGGCTCAGAGACAGCCGTGCGCAGCCTCTAGAGGGACTCTGGCAGCCAACACTGGGTTGCAGGCCATGAATGTGTAGCGTGCATGTGAGTGTGAGTCCTGGATGGACCCAGCAGGGAAGATGGCGGCTATCCTCTCAGCCGTTACCAGGGCGGAAACAATCCTCAGGCAAGCTCTGCACTCAAAATGCTTGGCACCGCTTACCATGTACAGATGAGTTCGTATGTGAATTTCTACGCGCTAGGTGCCGTATGCATGCATCCCTGTGTGTGTGTGCTCGTGTGCGTGCGTGTGTGTACCAGAGGGTACTTGCGCGTGCCTGTGGAGGCCCAGGGGTGACATCAGGAACCAATCTCTACCTCCTTACCACTTTGCTTTGGGGTTTCCCAGGCTCTGCCTTCCAAGGCCAGAATTACAGGCCACTGTCATTTCCATCTGGCCTTTTTACATGGGACCTGGGGATCCAAACTTAGGTCCTTTTACTTGAGAGGCAAAGTGTCTAACCCTGAGCCATCTCCCAGCCCTCAGCCCTGTATCATGTTGATAGTCCGCTCTGCCCCGTGAAGCATCGCACAAACGGGGCAGAGGGCGTGGAGCAGTTAGAGACCTCTCTGATCATGGTCTCGCTACCTACACTGTAGCGAGAGATGGCTGGGCAGACACGCTCCCTTCATGGGCTCCTGGGAGCCCCAGCTTCTAGCAGCCCTGTTGCAAGTGGACCCAGGCCAAGTCGGGCTTTAGGATAGACGGGTTTGCGGGGAGAGTCCTCTGATAGCTAAGTTCTTTCCTAAGCCAGGGTGCCCTGGTCTGTGCAGACGGCTATGGACCGTTCTAGGCCCCAGCGTCTTGGTGCCCCTGTTCTGAGGCCCAGGCAGCTGTGGGTCTAGAGACAGCACAGAGTGGACACAGGTCCCCCAAGGGTGCCTGTCCCAGAACAAGGGTCCCTGCAAGCATCCACACATGTGCTTCAAGTCTATCTGCAATTCGCCTGCCATTGGGAGAAAAGCAGAGGATCGCCTTGCCCACCCTATCTGTGGCGGCCACCTGGGGTCAGGTGGTCTCCTCTCAGGACACCTTCTCCTCAGAACCTGGCTCTGACCTTGAGATGCACTGTCTGCGTCTGGCCTTGGGGTGCACTGGCTTCCTGCGCCCACACGCCGAGGCTCTACGGGACTCTAACAGCACCACGGTCACCAACGTCTGCAATGGAAGCCGCGGATCACCGCTTTGCCCGCAGGAGCAAGTCCCGGCAACTGTGGCGGGGGAAGCGACCAGGCGGGTCTCCAATGCAGGGCCAGGAAGAGGCCACAGGACACCTTCGCCAGCTCCCAACATTCCTAGGGAGCGCCAACCCGAGGCGCCAATCCCAGGAGGAGCCCAGCCCTGTGCCTGGCACCGGGCTGGTGTTTCGGGGAAGAAAGCAGCTTTCAAAGGGCCTTCAAATTGGCCTGAGTCACTCTATCTGATTCAGAGGGGAGCTTAGGCGGTCGATTGCCTCAGATTTCTGCTTCTGTCCTGTTGCTTCAGCATGTAATTCACCCCTGGGCGTTTCAGATGCCAAGAGCTGGGCATTTGCATCTAACTGAAGCTTTCCATCCCAACAGGGACGGTGCCCAGGAAGGCTGGCCCAGGGCACCGGGGATTCCTCCTGCAGTTGGGGCCTCCCCTCCACCCTCGACCTGGGTACCTCCCATCCACTCACAGACAGCTAGGCCCTTGAGTCTAGGCTTGGTCTCCCGGCTGCTGCTGGGGATCAATAGTGTCTCCCCACTCCCCCAACCCTCGTCGCCACCCAGTTCTTCGCTGCCTGCATGATTCTAGCCCTCGCAGTCCCCGCGGTGAAGATCTGCACCCTGAGAGAGAACAATGTCTCATCCTCGGCCTTTGAGGATTCCATGGGGTTCTAGAACATTCCACCGTCCTGTCCCTCCTCCATCCTTATTGGTGGAACCCCATTCAGTCCAAGGTGGTCTTACTATTGTGATCTCCTGTGTTTCAGTCACCATCCTTTGCGAAAGTTCATTTCAAAGGTAATGCATGAGATTGATTTGCAATTAACCAGAACCTTTTGGGATGGGGGACTCTAGATATGTCAGGGCTGCTCTGTTGGGTTTGGGGAGCTAAGTGGTAGACTGCACATCTGTCCCCGCTATATTGCTTCTGAATCTGCCTATCATTCCTCTTCCAGACTATTCTATGCAGACTGACCTGATGCAGGTCAGAGTTACCTAGCCATGCCAGATGGCCACTCCTCTTTCCCCTGCTTTTTCAAAAGAGCCACACAGGGTGTCATTCATTGCTTTTCAGGAGGGTCTAGCTATGGAGTCCAGGCTGACCTTGGAGTTACCAGGGTGCCCAGAGCCAAAGGCCGGCAGGATTATTCTTCCTCGGCCTCCAGAACCCTTGAGGGCACCGGCCATTCCCACACACCTGGCTTGCTCATTCTGCGCACTGATGGAAGCATTGTGAGAGACCCGCAGGTTCAAACCCTTCATTTTGCAGATCGGGAAACTGAGGCTGGGCGAGGTAACTGGAAGATTACAAATATTCACGCCAAATATTATTCCAATATTTGGGTACCCTTCAACTAAGGAATCGCCCTCAGTACACTGTGCCAATCTACTGGTAGGTTCTGTAAGAGTGGCATCAGGACCCTGGCCCTTGGAAGGGAGGGGAGGTAGACCCCGTAGAGCAAGAGTGCATAAAGCACCAGCCGTCTGACGAGCGGCAGCCTAAGGAAGTGATGCGGTCACAGTGCGCGCTCATCACGCCCTGAGGGGGACACAGTGGGGACGAGGAGCAGCGTGCGCAGCGAGCGAGGGTCCAGGCTCGGCCGCCAGCCCACGCCGACCTCCTGGGCAGGGGAGGACAGCCCTTTTGGCTTGGAGCCCCGGGGGGGAGAGGCTCACGGCTTCAGGGCTGCTCTGGGGTGTGATGCAGTGGGGTAGTGGGGGCGGCCGTACAGTCCTGTGGTCTGTTCTAAAGTGGAGGGTGCTGCGGAATGCCAACGACCCGTGGCGGGGGCGGGGTGGCGCGGACAGAACCTGGGGCCTCCCCCAGGCCAGCAGCAGCGAGATCACCGAGCCCCACTCCAGCCCCTATCTTGAAGTGTTCAAGAGCTTCAGGCAGCTTAGCTGCCCCCGGACAGATTAGAGGGAGAATGGACGCTCTTCCTCTTCCTCTTGCTCCCAGAGCACAGGAAGACGCGGGCAGCCCAGCTCACACGCATGGGCTTCCTCGGAGCGTCCCCGGTGCCATGCTTGGTGCCTCTCCGCCCCTCACTGGAGCTTGGATGTGAAGTGTCACCCTGAGCTCTAAGGCCCCAAAACAGGAGTGTCCCAGGCCTGCTGCTGCAGCTCTGAGCATCGGCTCTCTGGGCAGCACAGGGGGGTCCCCTCCAGACCCCACCTGCCTGCTGAGTCCCTCAGCAGCAGCCAACCAGACACGTGAGGGGCGGGGACAGAACGAAGGCACAACAGAGGGTGGGGGCTGGGGGGTTCATGTGGCAGAGATCATGACAATAAAGAAAAGCAATTTGGGGGCTGCCTCAGAGGGAGAAAGAAGAAAAGAAACTTCAAATCCCAGTGTCAGTTGGAAGCTAATTCCTTTCATGTCGGCTTGACTGATCCTGTGTGGGCGGCGCGCTCTGGCGGCTCCCACGCGTGGGCGGTGTTCTCAGAACAAAAGTTCAATGTTGCTGCAGAGCCTGCACCTAGCGAAGGCTCTGTCCCCGCCTCTTCCCACAAACGCCATGGCAGCGTGGCCCTGGTCCACACGCCAGGCATGCGGATATGCACACACACGCACACACGCACACACGCACACACACACACACACACACACAGAGAGAGAAAGAGAGAGGAGAGTACTATATAGAGAGAGCGCATAGCACATTATATACTATGGTATCATGCAGCATGTTACATGCCAAACAGACACCAGACACAATACACATTACATAATATACACCATATTACACATGCACACAAACACTATATATAGAGCACACTATAAACCAGCACATCATGCAACATGCTACATGCCAAATATACACCAGACACAATACACATATACATAACACACACCATGTTCCACACGGTCTACACACAGAGCACACACACACGACACAGCACACACATCTGTATTATACACATGCCACACACACATACAATGCTGCACACATACCACAGTTCACACATACCATAGCCACACCACACATGCACACAGATACAACTCACACTGCATACTAAAGTATAAAGTATGAAATATATCAAACAATATCTCACACACACACGCACCAACTCATACTGGACATAGCAACATAGTTCTCTCTCTCTCTCTCTCTCTCTCTCTCCTCTCCTCTCCTCTCCCTCCCCTCCCTGCCTGTCCTTGCTTCCTGTCTGTCCCCCACCTGGGTCTCACCCACTGAGAGCTATTTAGCTGGAGCCTTTTAGACCCCTCCAAAGCCATGGAGGAAACATGAAAGCGCAGAGCTGTTATCGGGTAATGAGGGCCAGCTTTCCTTGCACGGGTGTCTTCAAAGAGCTTTCGCAAACACAGACTAATTAAGCCTCACGCTGTCACAGATGAAGAAAGGAAAGCTTCCCCCACCCGCAGCCCAGGCTGGTTCCAGCCAGCAGATCCAAGGGGACCAGCCAGCAAGCTCTGCTCCTGACCATGAGGCCGGAAGCCAAAGACTCGCTCTGCAGCTCACAGGTGGATGGATGGTCTCTCTGCAGCTGAGGGGAGCTCACCCCAGGAGAATGTCACTATGTTCACAGCCCGGGGGCGGAGGGGGGTGCTCAATAAAAAGCTTTCTGGAGGTCTGTTTCCCTGGTTCTTTTCCAGAAGGCTGAGCCCCTCCCTCCCCCTTCTATTCCTTTCTCAACTGGTGGTCTCGGGGAACATGGCACGCGGTGGAACTGGCATGCGGTGGGTGGGTCACGTCGCTGTCACCGTGGGAGCTCACTCCCTC
Organism: Typhlomys cinereus; assembly: GCA_023101885.1. Lineage (NCBI taxonomy): Eukaryota > Metazoa > Chordata > Mammalia > Rodentia > Platacanthomyidae > Typhlomys > Typhlomys cinereus. The sequence goes on along the minus strand of JALPQD010000516.1, from coordinate 377,467 downwards.
GGCCGCAGCTCATCTGAGAGTGGAGTGGGCGAGCAGCCCACTCCAAGCGCGGCCCGGGCAGCAGCTGCTTGTGTCTGCGCGTGGCCACCGGAGCACATGTGAAGTCAGAAACACACGGCCACGCAGGTCGTCATGGGAGATGGAAGAAGCCAGGACTTTGCTCTCCCGCCCACCTCCATTTCTTCAAAAACTAGAGGGTTTTAGCTGAAACCGTCTTGTAAAGGACACTGGGCCCTGTTCCGTGCGAGACCTGGCTCTTGGGGGCTATTTCACATCAAGGCCACAGAGTGATAGGTGGAGACCAGAGCATCAATGAACTGGGTAGGATGACTGGGTTGGTAAACGTGTTACACAACCAAGCCTGGACTTACTGTTCTCATGAGGAGCTATGAACAGAGCATAATCAATAGCAGCTAGCCGGATCACTAAACGCTTGGGCTTTCAGATTCTGCCCCTGCAATGACTCCCAGTGGCCTGAACCACAAGAGCCTCGGGTTCCCATATCTTTTGGCAAAGGTGGGACGTGGCTGGCTTGATAGGGACCTGAATCAGCTCTTTTCTTTACCCGGGATTTCTTTTTTTTTTTTTTCCAGAATAAATTATGTGGAACTCAACAAAACCAAATAATCACTTGGCTATTTTTCTTAGCAAAAATAAAGGAATGCCTGCCTGCAAGGATATTGAAATTATTTTGGTTATCTAGATCTTTGGGTTAGAAATAAGGATTGATGGAGAGAGTGGATGGATGGATGGGTGGATGGGATGGATGGATGGATGGATAAGAAGAAGATAGAAGGGATAGAGAAAGGGAAGAATGTTGGTTAATGGTAACATCTAGGTGGAGAGGGGAGGGGAAAACTGGGGCAAGGCCAGTTTGAACCAACGGAACAAGAACTTAAATTGGAGCTCACTCATCTGTATATGTAAACGAGAGAGAAAGCACAGTGCTCGTTCCTAACCAGAAGTGTCCAACGCCTCCACCCCAGGCAGCCAGGGCCTGGGGGGTCTGCTCGGAAGGACTTTGTTTTCTGGGTCAATGCTACGAGGTGAGAAATCTGGGGAAGTCCCTGGAAAGGGAAGCTGTGCACCATAAGGCTGGCGATTTGCGCAACACCATCCACATTCTCCCGGGTCAGCACTGGCCGGAGACGTGGGTTCTCCCTGGTGACACTCCGGATCTTTCCAGGCTTGCTGTCCCGAAGGGTCGACAGCAGCTGTGGGATCCCATCATAACCCAAAGTCCCCCACCACAAGAGCATTCTTAGGTCGCCCCCTTTGTGATCTCCTGTAGAAGGAGGTTCCAGATCTTTCTAGAAGCCCAGAAGCACTGAAGAGGAGGAGTCTTGCGGGTAGGATAGGCCACAGTGGACATTGAGGCGGAAGAAAGGCAGAAATGTCTGGCTTCAACTTTGGAAATCAGTGCAGAGGTTCCTCAAAAAAATAAAAATGGAATTACCCTATGACATAGCCGTGCAACTTCTGGGAATGTTTCCAAAGGATTCTACATCTTATTACAAAACAATTGTACATCCATGTTCATTGCAGCTCTATTCACAACAGCAAGGAAATCAAATCAGCCTACACGCCCTTTGGTGGAGGAACGGGAAATGGAAATGTGGTGTTCATACACACGAGAATAAATACTATTCAGCCATCAAGACGATGCAATTATGGAATTTACTAGTAAATGGATAGAACTGGAAAATACAAATACTCAGACACAAAAAGACAAACGCTTTATGTTCTCTCTTACCTGAGGATACCAGCATTAAACTTCTAATTAATGTCTTAATTTGGAATTCCTCTAACAGCCAGAACATTTAAAAGGGACATTAAGCATGAGGTGGGGGAGAGAGAGTTAGAATGAAGACTTTAAAAGTGGAAATATAGAATATCATGAACAACAAGGTGAAAGTGTGTTGGGAAGAAATACTTGGGGAGAATGAAGAGATAGGGTAAAGGAAAGACTGAGAGAGTAACAGAAAGCACTCAGATCAAAAGATATGAGATAAAAACTTCCTACATTGTCTATACGTCAAAAACATTTTAATGGAGAGAGAAAGAAAGAAAAGAAAGAGAGAGAGAGAGAGAGAGAGAGAGAGAGAGAGAAAGGAAAGGAAAGAAAGAAAGAAAGAAAGAAAGAAAGAAAGAAAGAAAGAAAGAAAGAAAGAAAGAAAGAAAGAAAGAAAGAAAGAAGGAAAGAAAGAAAGAAAGAAGAAAGAAAGAAAGAAAGAAAGAAAGAAAGAAAGAAAGAAAGAAAGAAAAAGAAAGAAAGAAAGAAAGAAAGGAAAGAAGGAAGGAATGGACATTTCCTATACAGAACATAGAAAGAGGAAGAAAGGGCAGAACAAAGTGCACTACGATGCTCCAACTAGAATCCAGAGGCAATTAAATGACACTAGCAGGTATAAGCATGTGATAATTCCTGATAACTTGTTGGCCAGAAAGGTCTCAAAGGCCCCCCAAACAGTATAAGCTTTTACCATCGTTCTTGGTTGCCCTCCAGAAACTAACAGTTCGACTCTATTACTAAAGAAGCAAGTTGATACGTGAGTCACAGGACATGGACAAAAACACCAACTGAAACGCATCTGGAAGCTTCCTCCTTGCTGGATAACTTACAAACTACCAGAGAGGACTATGGGAACCACTGGGGGAAAAGGCAATGGACAGACTACACCTGTGAAAGCTGCAAGCAGCAATGTCAGTCTCCCTGGAGAGAGGCGATCGTCAATGTCACAGTGGCATGAATGTCAAGGGGCAACCAACAGCTCTCTGATTGGATTTCAGGCCTTTTCATCAGGGATCACATTCCTGGTTCTGTACAGGACAAGAACCTATGAAAGGGGAAGACACAGGCCCGGGATGGGGGAGGGGAGGTACAAACCAAGAAGGCTCAGCTATGAAGACCCTACATCAAAACAACTGTCATCATATCCATAGGTCGGATGAACGTTCAGCACTCAATCCAGAAGTTCCTTCTGCAATGGAAAGTGTTCATTACAGAAAAACACAACTGGCCAAAGTGCAGAAAATAAGTGACCGTGGACTACTTGACCCTAAACAGGACAAGTGAGCCACCCTTCACCCACCCCAAGGCTCAGAGGACATTTCAGGAGGACGCATAAGACCGTAGGAGCCTGCAGTGGGACAGGGTTGCAGCCAGACATGATCTCTTGGACACGACAGGGCTGTAGTATCCACGATTTCACTGCAGCTCTGTACATTTCCACAAGACCTGCACAGGATGTGACATTTCACCAGGGAAGGGGAAAAATCGCAGAGGCCCCAGCTTCCCTGAGGGACTGACGAGGGCCAGTGCTGGATGGCGGGAGGGGAAGATGCTTCTCCTCGTGGGCATGAGATGCTCCAGCTAGTGCCCAGGCACGTGGCATCGAAGGCAAACCAGATAAGACTCAGTGGACCACACGTGCGAAAAGACTTGAAAATGAGAGGGAGTCTGGCAGGGGAGGAGAAGGGTCGTAATGGGAAGGGGGGATAGGGACTGGGGGTTAAGGGGTGAAAATATCATAAATTCACTGTGTTCATGTACAAAAACACTGAAAGAAAAGAATGTTAAAAAGAAACGTCTGGCTTCACACGGAGGCCAGGGGTGCTGCAAGCCAGCTGGGGAGACCTCGTTTCCTGGGTGGACCTAGGGGACAGGCAGGGACAGGCACAGGGCCCACATAGCTTGTGTGTCCATCTGAGCCAAAGAAACACTTGAAGAAGCAGCAAGGCAGGCTCGACATTTGAATGGCAAAGTCACGAGCTAAGTCCCCAGACTAGCACAGTAATGGAATCAGAAGTCCTCATCGCTCGGGCAAAAATTTCCTGTGTGTATGTTCCTGATCTGAGGATCGAACTCAGGTCCGCAGTCTTGGCGGCAATCACTTTTACCACTCAGCCATCTCGTTGGCCCAAGGATTTGCTTTCAAGTGGTTCTCTAGCTGTGGATGGAGATAGTAAGGCAGGAAACTTTTGTTTACCTTGATGGAACTTTCTACGATACCCAATTTCTTTGACAGTCTTTTCTGAGTGATGGAAGAAAATTCCATTTGTGCCCGCAAAGAGTCTGCGACTGAGCAGCCTCCCGGGTGACGGGTGTGGCTGCCGCTAGACACAGGCAGCTTGGCAAAGCGAAATCAAGATCCGAAAAGCCCCAGGAACACGCCAGGGACCAGGGCTTTGACCCAATTCACAGGCAGGCGTATCTGTTCAAGGACAAATGTGCACTTGCCACACTCCTCCAACGGCCCTGCTTTTGGCCTTTGTGGCTAAAGCCTGCTCCAATTTTAACCAGAAAGAAAGTGAAACATGGGCCGGGAAGGGATACTGGTTACTGCTGGCCACTGGACACCTAACTTTGACTCCAGAACTCATGTTTTCATTTGGTGGTGTTTTAAAGGCTGCTGGTCTCCGGCCCTTCAGGAGAACGGGTTTCCATGCAGATATGGTCAAGACAGAACCGCAGCAAACGTGGCCAGTGCCCAAAATGGTACGGAGACATCAAGAAACCCCAGTCACAAAGACGTGAATCTCTTAGGGAGGCGGACTTCAAGCTTCCAAAGAAGCAGACCAAGACGGAACGACACACAAAGGCTGTGAGCGTCCACCCCAAGGCCACAAGAGGGGGGGGACTGAAGAGGGGGGACCGGCCACAACTCATCAGTCTGTTTTTGTCACCCACCCCAGGCTTGGGAGGCAGATTCATTCCTACATGGCCAGGGGTGGCAGGCTCTGTCAATCAAAGGCCAAGTCTCTGACTAAGGGCTGTATATAGCTCCATGTCCCGCTCAGGCTGTCCCCGTGAAGGCCCACAGTAAAGGCCTGTGTCTGCCACTGTGAAGACGGATACACCTGTGTGCTCCACACGCACATGGCACGTGCATGCGCGCGCGCGCGCGCGCACACACACACACACACACACACACACACACAGAGGTATGGTCGTGGGCATTTGTAATCCCAGTGCATGGGGCCGGGCGGGGAACAGACAGACAGGCAGACAGGTCCCTGGGACTCCATGACCCGCCAGGCCAGCCGACTCACGTCAGCTCCAGGCCAATGAGACCTTGTCTCAAAAAAAAAAAAAAAAAAAAAAAAAAAACCCAAGGCAGATTGTGTCCTTCAGGTGACTTCTGGCCTCCACACGCAAAGACAGTCTTGAGAGAAAGAGACACACACTTTTTACGCTCTGTGAGGCATAACACTCACAGAAGGCCACACCATACACAGATCATTGGCCAAAATGTCCTGGGCAGGTCCATCCCCCATGGTCCCCCTGTGGTAGTGGACCACCAGTTCCACCCGAATCGTCTCAGCAGATGGCATGGAGCACAAGTCACTCCACCCGTAGAACCTTCTGGCAACTTCTCAGCTAAACAACCAGCTTCTGGTTCTCGTCCAGAGGAGCGTTTGACTAGGCAGATCGAAGCTGTCCCAACAGCAGGCTCTGCTTAATCATCAACTGTGCTTATCAGATCCTGGACTCCTAAGTCCCTCGAAGCCAAAAGGTGGGAGAAGGTTCCCTGGGTGCTGGGCTGTGGTTTGAAGCAGGCTTTGAGGCTCCGCCTGATTCTGCTGGAAAGATATGAGGTCATAAGAGGCATTCCTGTGACGTCACAAACGGAGCCTCTCAGCCCTCCAGGATGGCCCTCACACCTGGGAGCTGGGCATGGCAGAAGCACTCTGTCCATGAGGGCTAGGGGGCTAGGAAGAGAGGCTCTGATCTCCTGGAGGTACCCCTATGCCTTCATCCCCAACCAAGTAAGGACGAGACCTGCCAAACGCCTGCCTTGCCGCCCGAGCCCCTGGGAAAGGGGAACCATTCGAATTGCTCAGAGATTGCTTTCCCAAACCAACTCGCCACTGTGTGACTCTTTCAAGATTTGGGGTCTGTCATGGTTAGGCACAGGTGTCAACTTGACATTGAGGGTTTGAGCTCTGGGCACATTTGTAGAGAATTAGTGGTTGAGTTGAGCCCAGAGCAAACCTGCAGGAGACTGTCTAGCTGATGGGGAAGGCCCAGCCCATGGTGGATGGGATTAGGTCCTGGAATAAAAGACGGAGGGCTGGTTGAGAGAGTTGGCATCCTTGTGTGCTGGTCTGGCAAGTAAGGATCGTCCCTCTCTCAACCGTTATGTGGTGATGGTATGGCCAGTTCCTTAGGCCCTGGTGTTGGTGTGAGCTCTCCCGTCAAGCTGGACTAAGAACTGTAACCAGTAATCGTAAGAGAAAATAACCCCTTGTTCGCTTAAGCCATTTGACGGTGATTTATCAGCAACCAGCAGGCTGACTGCAGCACCACGTGAGGAGGTGTTTAGGTGGAGAGATAAGAACCATATGGAAGGAAGGACGGTGGGTGTAAGTGTGGAGTCTGCAGGGAGGAGGAGGAATCTGATGGCCCCAGAAGTCAGCCACAGCAGCGTCTGATTCCCAGATCCAGATGCAGTCAAGAGACCTTCACTGCAGAGTCCCGAGAGACCCAGAGAAAACTGCCACAGCTCATCAGCGCCACTGCCCCCATCTGTGTCTCGTGTTCATGCTTGGTTCCGGGGCTCGCTTCTCTTCTACACTCTTCAGAATACCCCAGCCTTCCCTGCAAACCTTGCCACGGAGCGCCCCACCCATGTCTCCTTCCCCATGCCGCCCCGTCCTTTCCTTTCCCTTCACCAAAGACCACGACCAAGCAGGGGCCCTTGAGGCAGCAGCGTGAGGACTTGAGTTCAGAGCGCCAGCATCCACATGAACTCACTGCGTGGTGGCCACGTGCGTGCCGTAACCCCGCGCGAGGGGAGGCGCAAGGAGGTCTTGTGTGGCTTGCTGGCTGCCAGCCTAGCTTCATGTTCATGGCTGATCTCATCTCAAGGGAGTGAAGCGAAGGTGACTGAGCCAGACACATGACGCTCTCTGACCTCTGTGAATGTACACACACACACACACACACACACACACCACACACACACACAAGCTCATATCACACACCCCCACACAAGCTCATATCACACACACACACACAAGCTCATATCACACACACACACACACACAAGCTCGTATCACACACCCACACACAAGCTCATATCACACACACACACACACACACTCATCACACACACACACAAGCTCATATCACACACACACACACACACACACACAAGCTCATATCACACACACACCCACACACACACAAGCTCATATCACACACACACACACAACCTCATATCACACACACACACTCATATCACACACCCACACACAAGCTCATATCACACACACACACACACAAGCTCATATCACACACACAAGCTCATATCACACACACACACACACACAAGCTCATATCACACACAACACACACAAGCTCATATCACACACACACACACACAAGCTCATATCACACACCCGCACACACTCATATCACACACACCCACATACAAACTCATCTCACACACACACACAAGCTCATATCACACACACACACAAGCTCATATCACTCACACACACACAAGCTCATATCACACACCCACACACAAGCTCATATCACACACACACAAGCTCATATCACACACACACACAAGCTCATATCACACACACACACACACACACACACACACACTCATATCACTCACACATTAAGTAGAAACCTCGAAGGCAGCCAGGGTTTTAGGGGAAGAAAGAGCCTGTAGACCCCTGAGGACAGCAAGGGGGCATCAGCACATCTGGCCAGTGGAGAACTGCGGCCAGCGCTTCCTCTTGCCCAACACAAGCTGCGTGACTACAGGGAGGCGCTTGCTCCAAGCATCATCTGACCACGTGACTACACTCACATCAGCATGGTGGACGCAAACGCAGTCGTCTTCCAAAGACGGCCCACGCTTTTCGACACCCCATCTCACTGCCCACTTTCTAAATCAAAAGGAGACTTCACAGGATCCAAGACACCCCAGAGAGAGTCGAGGAGTCCAGTTAGGGGGAGGACAGACCCCCCTCTCCAACCAGGGCCTAGCCGACTACCAGCTTCGGGGCCGTTGGATCCGGGGCTCTGAGCATTTCTTATTTTGCTTCTGGCTCTGGAACTTCTTAAAACAAACTCCGAGATGAGAAAACTCCTGCCTGAGACGCGTCCCTTTTAGACGCCAAGAGATGACTCAGGCTGTGTTGGCATTTACCCTCCCCGCTAAGATGATTAAATGCAGAGTCTATTTTTGAAATGTAGACTCCGTGCCCCCAAATAGTCTTCTAGAACAACATAATAGAAAAAAATAAAAGAAACTCTCCCTTGGGATGAGGGATGAACGAGACTCCTAATTTACGCAACAGTGTCCAAACACGTGCTAGTGGCCGCTTACTTTGTGCTTCACGGTCTATTTTTAACAGGATTAAACCAGTTGGGAGATGGTTCAGCAAAGCTCTTGCACATTCTTTAGACTAAGTCTTGTTCATACATGAGCTGCCGCATGAAAGATTCTGTGTTCAAATAAATAAATGTCCAACGAGTGATGCGGGAATAAGCAAATGTAGAATATTACCCATCCTTTAAAAGGAAGGGATTTCCGGCACTTGGACAGAAAGCCTGAGAAAATGATGCTAAGTGAAGCAAGCCACAAATGACAGGTGCTGCGTGATTCCACTTACGTCAGCTCTCTGGCGCTGTCCAGTCCAGGGGCAAAGAGAATGGGGGTGTCAAGGGCCAGGAGGAACAGGGCTACTATTTAATAAGTAGAGAGTCTGAGTTGGAGAAGAAAAAGTTCTAGACCTGTAGTGTGGTAAAGGCCCCCCACTCACAACGGAAAGGCACTTGGTGTCAGGAACGCCTCTCCAGAGCTCGGGGCTATGTCCGTGTATCTTGCTAAGCAACCTTTCTCCAGGGCAGACTTTAGGGTGTATCGGGGCTGGCGGCTCCCTCTCGCTCTTCCTGCCAACATGACATCTCCCCACTATGCAGGGGACGGGGCAGCAGGGAACAGGTGCCCCCATGTGGAAAAGTCCTAACCATAGAAACCTGCAGCCCCTGGGTTGGTGTGAGATGATTGTGACCGTTATCTAGAGGTACACACCTACCCCTTTGTTCTCAAGTGATAAACCAAACCGGCCACTGTGGACTGCTCAAAGGAGCCCCACCCTGGGTTGGGCCATAAAAATCAGCCCAAATCTAAACCCACCCATTCATGGTTCTCTGTGGCAGACCCAGGTGTCAGAAGCTTTGCTCCTATAAAGCAGCCGTGCTCATGAAAGGCTACGGGCGCCTGTCCACGCACAGGGACCACAGCAGCCCCAACCTCAGGAGGGCTGAGACTTCCCAGAACAGAAAGGAGCCGGAACAAAGTATTTGAGACCTTCAGTTCTGGAAGCTTCTGTCATGAACGAAGCCACATGTGCCCATCGAATACGTTTTCTTCTCTTTTTTATATTTGATATGACAAAGAGAGAGAGAGAGAGAGAGAGAGAGAGAGAGAGAGAGAGGTGACAGTTTGGAAGTCTGAGTCTCTCTTTCCACTATGTGGGCTCCAGGGATTGAACACGGGTCTCCAGGGATTGAACTCGGGTCTCCAGGTTTGCTAACAGGAATCTTTACTCGCTGAGCCATCTCGCTGACCCTCGGACAGTGTAATACTTTCCATGTTAGGTGCATTGCGTGTTTCGGCACTGTGTGTTCAAATATAGACTCGGCAGGGCAAGTGACCGGCCAAAACATTCTTGAAATAGTCCCTGGGAAGTACATAACAGCCTTGCAAACTGATTTTTCCAGGGCAACAAATTGTTCTCAAAACATGAAGGGTTTTTTCTCCTTACAATCTCCTAGATGGATTTTGGCAAAGTAGGTGTCACGTATCTCAGTTACTCTCTGTGCTGCTGTGAGACACACTCTTAAGACCAACTTAAGGGGAGAAAGGGAGATTTATTTGGCTTACGGTTGGGGGGGGGCAGCCCACGAGGGTGGAAAGGCACAGCAGGCGGCGGGAGCCAGAGCGGCTTAAGTCCCTGCAAGCTCGGAGGCCAGAGCTGCTGTGAGCAAGGCAGGGCTACCGACCTCAAGGCCCACCCCTCGTGCCTCCCTCCAGCAAGGCTCCATGCTAAAGCTGCCCTGACTTTCCCAGAGGACGCCATGAGCCCTGGGGGACGTCACATGTCAAACCACAACCCACGGGAGACTGACGTCACCAAGCACAGAGCGAATCAGGGGACGCCACAGGGGCCTTGAGAGTCCTCCGTGCGGGCAAGGCTGTCTCCACCGGCCAGGCCTGGGAGAGGCACTTACTGCCCATCCAGAGGGGACAGCTGGATTCCTGCCCTGTAGATCTCGCCCTGCAGCTGTGCGAATCAGCAGCCATGTTTGTCCACAGCTGCCGTGTTGTCAACTGTCACCAGTTATGACACGTGACCGAGGGGGAGGACACTGGCTGAGGACAGACAGCTTCCCCTCAGCTCTCGGGCTCCAGCCCTTCTGCTTTGTCCTCCTGAGCAACAGAGCAGGAAGGACCGGGAGGCCCCAGGGGAGCCCCTCTCAATAAGCTCGTCAGAAATGGGTCAATGTTGGAGCCCAGCATGGACTTGGGAAAGGCCAGCCACAGGGCTGGAGAGATGGCTCGGGGGTTAAGACTCTGCCTCACAGGCAGAAGTTCCTGGATTCTGATCCCAGGACTCACTTAAAAAATCCCAGGCAGTGGCCTGCATTTCTGGCCCTAGTGGACAGAGGCTGGGAAATCCCAGAGCAAAGCAAAAAAGAAGTGGAATCAATCCAGGATGATTCCAAAGTCACCTTTGGTCCTCCACAGGGACCCACAGTGCCCTCTAATATATGCACAGGCACACACACACACTAAATAAAATAAAAGTTTTAAAACATTTTTTACAAAAGAAAGGCCGGTCCAGCCCGGGGAGGCAGAAGGGTGCCCATGTGCTGGCTCTGCTGTGGAGGGTGCTTGGTGCCGAGACCCTGACCTTCAGGGACTCCCCTGGCTGTGAGCACTAAGGGCAGGTGCGCGTCCCTGTGAGGACGTGGCTGTCCTTCCTCAGCCACTTGCAAACGCCCTTACCCAAGGGACCACCTCTAGGTGACACACAGGGATCTCAAGAAAGGAGTGACTGGCCGCAAGAATTCTGCTCATTGCGGGAGACCAGGCTATGGGGACAGGCTTCTTCTTGGGTGTGGGGACTCCCCGCTTTTGGTGGGCTGTAGGCTTCATTCTCTCCCTCCCTCAACCAGTCCTGGGTCCCTGCTCTGCCTGGAAGCTGAGGGTCTGGGATAGAGAGCATTAAACAGAATCGACTTCAGTAAAGACACTTGAGGTGACGAAAACCCACCCAACTAGACGACTCGCTGAACAGTAGCTGACGGGGACGCGGCCAGGACAGGAGCCAGACATGTGAACCCAGAGGGAGGCTGCCAGCAGGGACAAGGTCAAGGACAAAGGCAAGAAGCTCTGGGCTGGAAAGAAGCAACTAGCGTTTCGTGGCTGGAATGAAAAGACACAGCGGCCTGAGTCTGCAGGAGAGAGCAGAGAAGGTCGGGCCCCGCGCGGCCGCAGAGGCACAGAGCCAGCCTCGGGTGACCTGGAGAAGCCGCTGTGTGTTCTCACCAGGAGCCCTGGGGGTGGCTCTGAACCAAGTGGATCTTGGGGTCCGAGCCGCCCGGGGGCTGACGCAAAGTCCTGGCTGTGCCCGCAGCCGGAGAGGCTCCAGAACTCTCCTTCTCTGGCGTCACCGCATGTACCTCAGGCTTCGCACACCATAGTGTGTCGCCCAAGTAAAGCTGGACACCAGCCCGACTCCCCGCTCGTTAGCTTTTCTCTAGCCTGTGGTCTCACTTTCCAAGACTGTGGCGACCTGAGTCAGCCATAATCTAATGCACTAAGTGGAAGCTACTAGAAATAATCCCTGGGCTTGCAGTTGCACGACTCTGAGCAGGGTGACGAACACTCGTGCCGTCCTGCTGTCTCCTCTCTTGGACATGAACACCCCGTGGTCTGGAGTGTCCACGCTGTGTGTGCGCCCCGCCCCCCGCCCCGGTCGCTCAGAGGCCAGCAGCTCTCACGCCAACATTCACGCCACAGGACCCAGTACAACCTCGGATTCACGCGTCTACCGGGGGTCTTAGAACATAATCCATGACACATGGGGAGACTACTGAATTTTGTTGCGCCTCTTCCCAAGTGGAGAGTCACAGCATACATGATTCCTGGCTACAGTTCATAGTCCAGCCTGGTAGGAGAGTTCGCACTAGCACTAGGAGCTAAAGATCTTGGTTGTCACCACTAGGTCAAAGTGCCACTGGCGTCTAACGGAGGGACTGAGAAACTGTTGGCATCATGTGTGTGTGTGTCCCCACAGTGCCTACACACACACACACACACACACACAACAGAATGTGACTGTGTTCGGCAGTAAGCACCCCAATCTAGCGTCAGCAGGACCCCAATATACATAGAGGGGTGAACGCATGAGGCTACAGAAAGAAGAAGCGATCTACAAGCCAAGAAGAGAGGAAAGGACCTTGCCTGAGACTCCTGGAAAATTGTGACAAGTAATTTTCTGTTGTTTAAACCCCCTAGACTAAGGCGTTTTGTCATAGCAACACCAGCAGACTCAGCTATGAGTCTTGGAAATAGGAGGGGTTCAGAGAGTCTCCCCTGTGAGCTGCCACCCGGAGGTACCACCTCCCTCTTATTCGGACACTCGGAGAAGCAGTCGACCACATCACTTCACAAAGACCTCGGCCAGCATGGCGCACTGGCTGCCTCTTACCGCTGAGACAATGTGCTTCCTCCTAGCGGTCCAAGACCCCAGCTGCTCAGCCTCTCACTGACTAGAAATGTCCCCAAACCAGCGTCACCATCCTGTTGGATCAGTGTCCCCCGACGGCTGCCACAGGGACCATGTGCCCACCTCGTCCAGCCCCTGCAGCCACCCCCTGCGTCCCTTGGCTCCTGGTTGCCTCCCACTTCCAAAGCCTGCAGCGGAACACGGAGCCTGGGTCTGCTCAGCCGTCCCTCTTCTCTCCTGCTTTGGCCTGCCTCGCTCTGCGGCCCCTCTGTCCTTGCACTCTGAGTCCTTCCCCATCACCAGGTCCTCAGTCGCATCTGCAAAGCCTTCACCATGCAAGCCAGTGTAAGCACAGCTTCAAGGATTGGGGGGTGCGTGAGAGGGAGCATCTTCAGCCCGCCCCCAGTGACTTCTAAATGCAGTTTACCTTCCGTGAGGTCTCCCTACTCCTCCTTGCCCTGAGCGCCACAGCAGAGTCCCTGTCTCTTCTCCACACCCGAGGTCTTCCTCCACGCTTACACTGGCTGGCCAATGGCGTCCATTCTTCTCATGGGGATGGCTCCCTCGGCCCACCCCAACATACTGCAGTCGGTCACCATCTCTCATGAAATATGCCAGAACATTCTTGAGCCAGAACGCTCAAGCTGCCCCGAGGGGACTCGCCAGCCTTTGAGGGTAGCAGTTCCCCTGAGTTTCCTGCCACCGACCTTCTGTGTGCTGTGGACCCCGACCTCGCTAAGTGTCACCTGCACAGACCTTAGCGTTTTAGGTTTCTCTCCCACCTGCTGTTGCATGTCAGAGTGGGAAGTGGAGAAGAAGAAATAAAGACCCTCTTCTTCCCACTTCAGTGGGACCAGGGAAGGAGAGAGGGATGGAGGGAGAGAGAGAGCCAAAAAAAGAGATTGATTTTGAAATTGACAGAGACACACAAGGGTAGTGGCGTGAGCCAAGAGGAAATCATTTCCCACATCATAACCTGGAGCAAGATAAAGGTCTGGCTGGGCCCAGTATCAATAGTTGTCATGGAAGAAATATTTTCTTGCACTAGCTAGACCTGTGCATACTTGAGGTTCAGGGGGATGAGGGGGACCCGAGAAACAGCTGTGTTTTTGGGCAAATGGGAGAGAGAGATTCCAGTGTTCCAAGACAGGGCTGCACAGCCACGGCTAGGTCCACATGAGGCCTTCGCAGACCTCCTCATCCTCACTCGCACATTCTTCATGGGACAGTGCTGTACAGAGAGAATGCGATGCACGTTATTCCCTGGGGAATTAGAATGCTTGGGATGAGTCATCAGCATGACTTGAGGGAGGCAGGCCGGTGGGCACAGCTCACAGGGATTCTCCAGGTTAAACTTGGCATCTGGGCTTGTCTCTGAGGGGTTTTGTGTAAATGATATGGGACGACCCAGCCCAGCAGGACTAGCCCCATGCACTGGATTTTTTTTTGGGGGGGGGTGTCCAAGGCCATATCAATGGAGACAGCAAGCAAGCACGCACGGCGGTCTTTGCCCTCTACTTTTGACTGTGCGCCTGGTGTGGCCAGAGACCTCAGGTTTCTGCTGCGCGATGATGCACTGTGACTTGGAACTGTGAGCCGAGTAAAACCTTTCTCGCCTAAGCTGCTTGGGTCAGGCATTTTGTTGCAGCAACGTGTCATGAAATAAAACAGGAGGCATTGATTGCACCGAGCACCATTTTTGTAATGGCATCTGCAGCAAACCAAGGGTTGTTTGGACCCACAATGTGAGTCCTTTGGCCCATGGTCCACAGGCCCCATTGCTGTGGCGAGGCAGCGCAGCACGGCCGCCTTGTGGGTGGGAGCAAAGGGCAGAGCCCCAGTGTCCTTCCAGGGCACGTACCCAACCACCCACATCTTTTAAAGGTCCCACCGACTCCTTGGGCCGGGACACGGCTCAGTGGCTAGTGCTACTCAACAAACAGACAAAGTTCAGGCCCTGGGATTCCACGTAAAGATGGCAGCCCACCTTTAATACCAGCCCCAGAAGGCAGAGCTCCTGATCGCTGGGTGCTGCGCTCCTATCCAACTAATCTGGTAGAATATGTCTCAGTTTTGAAAAGGTGGATTCAAAGTAACATGTTTTGGGATAAGGACATGGCTTTATTTTAGAGAAATAAGGAAAAATATGGGAATTGTCAGGCCTTGGTGTTTCTTCCCAGTTCAGGCCTAAAGCCTGTTCCCTGGGAAGGTCACAGTAACCCCATGGGCAAGTGCTAGGAATTTCTCGGTATGTCAAAATAAAGTCCATGGACAGATGCTAAGCATTTTTACCTAGGTTTTGTTTGGGATAATTCAAGTTTTGCCTCTGGCAGGAAGAATTCTTCTGGGATTCAGGAGTGCCCTTTCTTAGGGTTTTTTGGAACTAGCTTCCTGCTCTCTGTTCTAGAGAAGAAGCCTGCTTTTTAAGTTTCAGTCAAATACTAAATAGAAATTTCATGTCTAGTCATTTACGATAAGTAGACTTGTTAATCAGAATGTGTGCACTGATTTTAAGGAAATTAGAGAATAACTTCTAGAGTCTTAAAACATAGGTGGGTAAAATTCCCACCTACGTACTAACTCAGAAATTCCAGAAGTACAAGACTATGCTCTCAGTCCACCAGAACCTTAAAAGAAACTGTGATACCCTGTTACCCTGGCTGAAGGCCAAGGAAGAGACCATCATACCAGAAAGTCTAGATGCCAAGACTGCCCCTGGAGATGGTATTTGCAATCCAAACTGGGAGAATCCATGTCAGAAGCAAAGGGGGCCGTGTCTTTCCTACCCCAAACAGCACTCTTATGAGAAATCACAGAGATGGACCATCTGAGTGCACTCCCACCAATGATCGCCTCTGCCCCGAAAGAGACACCCTCGAAAGAGACACCCTTGGCATATGGGGCCTGACTGGACCCCAGGTTTGGAGTATGCATGGTTCACAGATGGGTCATCTAAATGATGGCAATACACTTCTGGAATTCCTCAAAGGAAGACAAAAGCAACCTTACTATTAAAGGAATATTATAGAAGTTATTCTTTTAATAATTATATTGCTTAAGTGTTTTCTTCAGTGCATACCTCAGTGCTCCATCGACAGAACCAGCTATAGCTTATGGGCCTTGAGTATCCAAGTCAAGGCCTCCTTAGAGATGTAGTTTAAGCTTGGATAGTAGAGACTGCATGAGCTGCATACATCTTCCCAAGTTAGAACCTGCTGCCATGCCTGGTGCCTATGTCGACCTGCCTGACTGAGAGTATCAACCTGGAGAGGACAACAGCCAAAGCTCACGCTGGGACTTATGGGATGTTAAGGATTCCTATAGTTAATTGTAAAATATGTTCCTTGCTAAAATCAATAGGAGATCATTCTGCCTCTGTATTTTAAAAAAGCAGTTAAAATATGGGCTCAGCCCCATAGCTATCCGGTGAAGCATTATAGATTAGATAAGTTTGGAAATACTGAGAGAATGTTTCTGTTAAGTGCCTTTGCCCTGAAGCAATGGGTTAGGTTCTTAAAAAAATGTCCACCCTGAAGGTGATTTTTGCTGACTAAAAAATTATATGTCTGTTGTAGGTGCAACATTCTTTACCCCAAAATTTTCTGTATAAAAGTTGTCATGAAAGTTTCAATAAACGGGTTCAGGATTCACTCGGACGAGAGGGAGCCGCGTGTGTTCTGTTCTCCGCCCGGTCCTGGGGAGCCCTGGTCTCGAGGCCGCGACTCTGGTCTGCGGCAGCTGGGCACCGTGGGACTGAGGCATGACAGGGGCACTGTCCTGCGGGCCAGCGGCCAAGCGCCAGGTGTGCACGCAGGAGGGAGGAAGGGGCGTGGCCCGTGGGCTCTCTGATGCCCCATGGTTGAGGGGGCGGCGCCATCACTGACTCCTATCACAGGAAGCCCTTCTCCTCGCTCCTCCCTGCCCACGGCTTCCTCCCAGCCCTCAGCCTGTCCCCCCCGCCCCCTGCTGCGGCTCGGCTGCGATGCCTCTCTGTCCTTGCTGTGCTCCGCCACTCCACTCATACTACCAAGAGGGCCACGCGACAGGCTGATCTCTCTCCTGTCACCACGACCCCGCGCAGCTTCCTGGCTGTGATCACAGCTTGCAGCAACTGAGCAGCTCTGAACTCGCGCAGCTTGGAGGCTGTGTCCGGTTCTTGGCAAGGGCCCTGGGAACTAGACTGGCTGGGGGCAGATCGATAAGAACACCGAGGGAATGGCACTGTGTGTGCATCGTGCCTGAACCCTGGAGAAACAGCTCAAAGACCAGGACCTGGGCTCGCAGTCCGCCGTCCAGGGGAGCAGCAGCACAGCAGGAGGCTGTCAGCGCCAGGAGGTCGCGGGAAGCACATGCGCAGCACACGTCCCTGTGGCCCAAGGACCGAGCGAGAGGCGGACGCGTCCGCTCTACCCATCACAGGCTGCCAGTGTCTAGCACTGTCCCTGGTGATTAACGTATGCCCCTCCTCCAGAAGGGGTGGGGTTACCTCTCCAGATTCCTGTGTGTTTTTAGACAAGTGAAGGCGAGGGGTCTTCTAGTGACCATTTCTTCTCAGTTGCTCTCAACTCAAACTGAGCCCGGTGTGAGTGGCATGTTTGGCGCCGGTGGCAGATTCCGCTGCCCTTCCAGACCTAGTGGACACTCCAGATGTGTTAGTCAGCTCTCTATTACTACACCAAGATGCTGGAGACAGCCGACTTAAAGGCCTAAGGCTGATTCTGATCCCAAGTTTCGGAGGTCTCAGTCTGGGGTCAGCCAGCTCATTGCTTTGGAACCACAGAACGCAGGATGGAGGAGTATGTTCTCCTCCGGGAGGTCACGAGGCAAAGAAACAGAGACCAGAGTCCCACGGGTCCCTTCAAGGTCACGCATTGGTTAAACTAAGCCCTCACTCTAGGCCCCGCCCCTTCTCCCATCTACACTCCACCCCCAATAACACCACAGAATGTTATATCCTTCCACCTACATGGGAGCTTGGGAACATTCCAGAACCAGACTTTCATCCCCAAGAGACTTCCCATCATGAGATCTTTCATTTACGGACAACTGCCAAGAACCTTTACAGTAACACGTAACATGTTCACAGTCCAGGGATCCACACCCGGGCCTCTTAAGAGGGAGGGATCGCGTCTTAAGGGGCAGTTTCGGTGCCAGGACACTTGAAGGACAGCCAGCCTGGGGGGCAGGCCCCATCAGTGGTGGGCAGAGCAGCAAATCAGTCAGTCACATTCCAGTCAGGCAGTGTGTGCCTTAGGAGGTGCTCCGGACAGTTGCTGGGAGTGCTCCCTTGGCCCCTGGATGGGAGTGGGGAGGGAGGGAATCATGGGGATGGGGTGGGTGGATGGACACTTATTATGACGGACAGCCTTGGATTAAAGGGCTAAAGACACGTGTCATGGTTCCGGGACACGGTGCTTATGAATCAGCAGGCGTGTGTTTTATCAAAGGCCATAAGCACACAACATACAAGCCACTGAGGCTCGGCTAACTCCAGACCCCATGCTGCAGAGAGGACCCTACCCTGCAGAGAGGACCCCATGCTGCAGAGAGGACCCCATGCTGCAGAGAGGACCCTACCCTGCAGAGAGGACCCTACCCTGCAGAGAGGACCCCATGCTGCAGAGAGGACCCTACCCTGCAGAGAGGACCCTACCCTGCAGAGAGGACCCCATGCTGCAGAGAGGACCCCATGCTGCAGAGAGGACCCCATGCTGCAGAGAGGACCCCATGCTGCAGAGAGGACCCTACCCTGCAGAGAGGACCCCATGCTGCAGAGAGGACCCTACCCTGCAGAGAGGACCCTACCCTGCAGAGAGGACCCTACCCTGCAGAGAGGACCCTACCCTGCAGAGAGGACCCCATGCTGCAGAGAGGACCCTACCCTGCAGAGAGGACCCCATGCTGCAGAGCACACCCCACCCTGCACGGACCGGAACCCACACCGCAGAACGCCGTGCCCGTAGCACCACAGAGTCCAGCATTATCAGCTCATGTCTCCCCCCAGCGCGTCCCTTCGCCCTGAAAGCAAGCTTTTACAGCAAGGGCCCCCACCACCGCAGGGAACTCCAGCACGAACACACACATCATCAAGCGCATATACGACTTCCTTCCAGGACATTCCGTCCAGATGCAAGAGGTGGGGAGGGAGCTTGTTCTCAGACCACCCTCACTCCTCTTCTACCCACCACTTCGCTAAATTGCCTCCAGGCCAAAAAAAGTCTAAAGATCTTCCCCTTTTCCTTTCTTTGCTCAGTGAAGCAAAGCCAAAAAGAATAAAATGAAATAAAAATAGCTGGTTTCAAAGTGGAGTAGGACCTACGCCATTTCTTCATTTTGCTTCTTTAGCCCTGGAAATGGAACTGCTTTGCCTTCTGCGTTAGTCTTCAATACTTTCCCTATGGCCGTGGCAAAGTACCTGACGACTGAAGGTAGCCCAGGCGTCTGAGAGGGGTGGGGCTCCAGCCCAGGCTTCCTGCTCTGCATATCTCCCGAGACTTCTCCCCACGAGCCGCCATGTCCCTCCCGGCTCCCCCTGGTCCTGTGGCTGTGCACTCTAACTCAGCCCAGTGTCCCATGCTGGCAAAGGTCTCACCATTGCCCCGGGGTCGAGTGAAGGCCTCTGGTACTGTCCTTCCCCAGCTGCTGAGCCAGGGGTCTCGGGTCAGATACACTGCTCAGACGCCTCTCCAGGCCGTGGTCCCCGACTCCACAGGGAGAATCACAGGTAGGTGGAGGCATGGGGCAGGGGCAGGGAGCCAGCTCCCTGGGCCCCAGCCCCTGCAGGCAAGGGTGGGAAAGCCAGGGCGTGCTGGGTACACGGCTCTCCACAGCCAGCCTGTTCTCTGGCTTCCTCTGCCAGGCAGCCTGCCAGTGTTGACCCAGAGCTCCACGGAGACCCTTCCCGTGCCCTGGCCTCAGCAGCCTGTCTCCTCTCTGCCCTCACCGGCAGCCTCTCTTCCTGTCAGCAGATGTGGTCCCAGCACATCTGGACTCTGGACGTGCTGCCACATTCCCCGCGGGCGCCGTCTGCTACTTTTGAGGTGGTTTTTCTGCACAGTGCCTCTCCCTCCACTGGACTACAAGCCCTCGAGGACGAAGCTGAGCCCTTTCACCCCCGGGTCTCGGCACATAGGATACAACTCCAGGCTCGATTACCGTGAAGGTAACGAAGATAAAACCTGTCTTTACTGTGTGCCTGCCACGTGCCGAGCCCTAGCCTAAGCGTTATGATTCTCGAACAGTTCCTTTCGATTGTTTTAATTTTTAACTTTCGCATGTGTAGGTAGGTATGAGTGGCGTATCTGTGTGGATGTGTTCGCGTGTATATGGGTAGGTGAGCATATGGGCGGGACAGCGTGCACATGGGTGTGCATGTGTGTGTGTTCTGGGGGGACGCTAGAGGCTGATGTCTTCCTCAGTCACGCTCCACTTTGCATATTGAGGGAGGGGCTCTTGCTGAACCCAGAGCTTGATGGCGCAGCTAGCCTACCTAGCTGGCTGACTCTGGGGATCCCCGTCTCTGTCTCTGCTTCCAGAGGGCCGGATACCTGTCTGATCGCCACACCCTCTCGCACTTCCATGGGTGTGGGAGGAAGACCTCTGGGCCTCTGCCTGCAAGCCCTCTAAGCCAGCCCGGGAGCACTTCTCCTCAGAGACCCTCCCCACTCAAGGTCCTGGCTTTACCCGTCATGGCCAGACTCTCCTTGCTCACATCCGCATCTTTGGCTTTTGGGATAAGATGCTTAATGATGAGGTCTGAGCTCCCGAGACTCTTCCATGTGCAGTTTCTGCGCGGCTAAGCAGAGGGTCACACTGCAGGACAGATCCCCGGACCTATTCAGCTGGCATGACCAAACGTCACACTGCTGATCACTGCTCTGCCTGCCCCTCGCCCAGTCCGGGAACCACCCCTCTATGTCCCGCTTCCAGGAGTTCGACTGTTTCACATCCCCCCTAAGTCAAATCAGGTTGGATATGACTTTCTACTCGAGTGTCATGTCTGTACTGAGTACTCCATCTCCGTTCTAAAAAGAGCCCCACAAGGATCGCCGAAGGGAAGAAACTGCCCCCACCACGCACACAGTATATTGTGTGCCCCCAAACACGCCCACAGGACGCCTGTATTTCAGACTTACATAGTTAAGGAGACCCTTCAGAAGAGAAGCACTCTGACCCCGGATGTCCAGGGACGCCCCAGCTGCCCTGTGACAAGCAGAGGAAGCTGACCACGGGAGACCACCAAGACATGGCTGTGCTGGTGGTCTTAGTGCTGAGGGAAACCTCAGACAGAGCCAAGAAGGCGGTCGACCACCGGGCAGCCCTTGGTGGAGAGAGGCCCTGCCAGTAGAAAGGAGGTTTTCTCGGGGTCTGCACAGCACGTTGTTGGACTCAGTGGCAGACTAAGGGGGACGGTGGCCAGGAAAAGCAGGGAAATGAGTCCCCTAGAGCAGGCAGCAGCCAGCCTCGCAGACTGGAACTTTCCATGGTCACTATACAAGCTCACTGCGTGCTAGCGCGGCTTTAGGGGAGCTCGTCTGCTGCCCGGGGCTCCCAAGAGTCCTTTTCACTCCAGGTCAGGGTGCCTGTGGGGGAGACAGAGTCCCTCAGGAATGGCTGTAAGGCTGGGGCCCAAGGGAACTTGGAGCCCAGCCACCGACCTCCAGCCAGTCCCCAGAGGCTGCACGAGGACCTTCGACAGCAGCATGGGCGGGGAACCCTGGCCTCTCCCCTCCCCAGGTGTCGGGGGAGCTCTTGGATGTGTCACACACAAGGAAGTGAGGGCTCAGAAGGTCAGCTAACCCTGATCACATGACCAACGAGGCAGCTTTGATCCTGGGCTTGTCAGACTTGCTGGCCGGTTGCATCAGCCCTTCCAAGAATGACCTCCGAAGGCGCATGCAGCAACAGAACGTGTCGCCTATTGGTGGGTGGAGACCGTGTCCTCCTCCTCAAGAAGTGGCTGATATGGTGAGGGGAAGGGAACAGGCCACCTCAGGAGGAGACAAAGGGATACATGCCCCTTGGCGGAGAGAGGCCCCCTCAGTGTAAGGAGCAGAGATCAGCAGATGGAGGTTTTCTCGGGGTCTGCACAGCACCTTGTTGGACTGTCAGCGACCAGACTAAGGTGGACGGTGGCTTGCTGCAGTCAGGACTCTGCCGCCGCAGGGATCCCTGACAGGTGTGTGAATAGACACATCTGCACATACACGCGTGCACACGTGCACATACACGCACTTGGCCAAGTGTTCCACGTTGTATGACTGCACACATGAACACATTCACTTCACACAACCTAGCTCAAGTCCTCTCAACCACCCTTGTTATGAATTTGGGGTGATCCCTAATTCACCCCCATTGTACAGAAGACTAGGCTAGGGACTGAGGGGAAGAGTCGAAATCCTAGATACCTCCACCATCATAGCACCCAAGAAAAAGACGAGGCACGCGCCATGCCTAGATCGGTCCTAAACCCCCAGAGTTTTCATTTGTAAGATCTCGGCCTTTACTTTCCAAGTCAAAGGAAAGGCCGTGCGCTGTAAGGCGGTGGCATAGAAATGCGTTCACATTCACAGGGGGAGACCTGACATGCATGCCACATGCATGCTGCACGCATGCACACGCATGCACACGCATGCACACGCATGCACACACATGCCCCTTCTGCAGCGGGGGAGGTGCAGGAAGGAAGGGACAGAGCAGCCCACGGAGCTGTTGCTCATCTCCGCAAAGGCTCCTCTTTCCCCCTCGGAGCGCATGACTGGGTAGGAGGGTGACAGGAAGACCCCGAGCCCCCCTCCAGGTGACTGGCGCAGGGAGCGACCTATGCAACTGGACCCGTGAAAGCCCCAGCAGTCGCAGAGCCTCCAGCAGCCCACAGTACAGCAGGCTCAGAGCAGGGAGAAGCATCCAGGATCAGCCCGCTCCTGGGTCCGCCAGCAGACACGTCAAGACGTCTTTTCCCAGTGCAGCCAACGGGCCCAGAGTTCCTCTCCCACCTGTCTGCCTGCCTCTCCATTTTTCTCTCTTCCGTTCTTCACCCCCCATGCTCCCCCCTCCCCCCCTCCCATCTCTATCCTCCCAGTAAATTCTATTTAAATTCATAGCAGGGAACAGATGCTTTGCTGGCGTAGATAATGTCTCAAAACCACAGAGGACCTGGAGCCAGAAGAAACTCCATTCACACAGCAGCCCTGACCGCCTCCCATTGGCCACAGACACGGTTGCCTGGGCAACAGGAGTCGCGGCTTCCTGCCTCGCCCCCACTCGCTGAGCTCAGAACCACTTCTATTGCCCCGGGCGACACCGCGGATTATTAGAGCGATTTAATGGACCCGGCTCGGATGCTGGGCTTTTCATCACCGTTACAGGAACAAGGCGTATGTGTCGCCTCTCAGAGGACAGGCAGTGCTGGTCATTTCTCGCACTGAGGACCACTGGCGATTGATGCCCAAATAGCACTTGATGAGAGTCTAAAGAGCCTTGCGCAAGGCCTGGCGGCCCCTTCATTTGCTACAGCACATTAATCTCTCGTGATATGTCTCTACCCATTTAGACTGCTACCAGCAAACGCCTTAGGCCGGGAGGCTTGTGAATGACAGAAACATCTCTTACCATTCTAGAAGCCAGAAGTCTGACATAAGACACCAGAGGATTCTGGGTCATTCTTGGACTTGATAGACTGCAGGTTCTCATTCCGATCTTCTTTGAGGCAGGCGTGGACGGTCTCTTCTGGGGCATGAAGTCGTTCCTGAGGATCCTGCTCCCTGACCGGGGCGCCATCCACAGTCATCCTCTCTAGGAGTGAGATCTTTGACCTTGACCTTGGGCGGAAGGGGAACAGGCCTGGAGACTTCAAACACTGTCATGTGCGGCGTGCCCAAGGGGAGAGCAGTCTGTGGCTGTCTCAGAGACAACAGTGCTGGTGTTGAGCGACACAGCTGTTACCTGCCTGGTCCTCGCCCTAGAGGAGGGGGCAGGCAGGGAAGCAGGCAGGGGAGAGGGGATCTCCACGCAGGCGAGGGGCTCACCTCTTGTGCGTGTGGCACGCTGCTGAACTGTGTCCCTTCCCAGGGTGCACAGGTAGTGCTCGCGGGACTTGTGACTCGGTCCCTTCACACCGCGTTCACCTCCCCCCTCCCCGTCCGCCCTGACGCCCCCCCCCGTCCGCCCTGACGCCCCCCCCCGTCCGCCCTGACATCCCCCTTCACTGCAGTGCCTTGTCGGCCTGCAGGTGCTGTGTGGCTCTGCTGGCAGCGGGGCAGCATGCCCGATGCCATGACACTCACTGACTGATACTGCATCTCAACCTCTTTGGGTGCTTGTGCGCCTGAAGGAAAGTGATCCAAGGCGCTCACACGGCAGAGGCTGGGGACCCCAAAAAGGGACAGCTAGTTCCCACCACGCTCACAGCCGCCAGTGTCCTCTACTCGTGGATGCAGCTCCGGCCCCTCGTTAAGAACAGTTCGTATCTACAACTCCTGATTGGTAGGCACACCTTGCTGGCTTGGCCCGTGTCCCTCAGAGGACACAGCAAAGCAGACACGTCACTGATGGACCGACGCAGCAGCTTGTGGGTGTTTAACAGTCACGCGGCCACTGTCCCAAGCACGACAGCTACTCAGCACCTGTCACACTGAATCTTCATTTCCAAGAACTGCAGGATTCCGTGAGTCCATCTACAGAGCCCCGTGGAGTGCGAATCGAGTTATTGCTTCACTCGGATGGTGGGGAGGTGGGAATGCAGACTTCAAGTGACCCAGGCCAGCTCTAGGCAGCAACAGAAGGCAAGATCTGAATCCTGTCCAGTCCTGCAGCGCATCCTTCTCAAAGCAAGGCTGTGGAACCTTAAAAAAAATAAAATAAAAGTAAAATCGGGGCTAGAGGGATGGCTCAGGGGTTAAGCCTCTGCCTTGCAGGCAGAAGGTCAACCTGCTATCAACCTCTGGTTTACATATGCACACACACACGCATGCACATGTGTATGCATACACACATTCATGCACACACGCATACACACATACATGCACACACGCATACACACATACATGCACACACATGCACATACACAATCCTAACAACCTGAGTGTGAATGTCAGAACCTACATACTGGTGGAAAAAGAGAACTGATTGTACAAAGTTGACTTCTGACCCTCACATATATGCCTTGGCATGCACATACAGTCCCATACCCCCCCACACATACACACACTAATAGAGATAGACACATAGATAGATGATAGTTAGATATAAACATAAGTGATAGATAGATAGATAGACAGATAGATACATATGAACATTGGTAGATGATAGATATAGATAGGTAGGTATGTAGGTAGGCAGATGACAGGTAGATAAATGATAGATAATAGATGATAGATAGATAGACAGACAGACAGACAGACAGACAGACAGACAGACAGACAGACAGAGACAAATAGCTAATAGAGGAAAGCTGTATGGTAGATAAATGTTTTATCAGCAATGGCTCTGCACTGGTTAGGTGTGTAATCAAGTCTCATAAGAACTTACAAGCAGAGACCTTTCTTGGTGTGGAGTCAGAGGGGCAGCTGGAGACGTGTCGAGGACGAGAAGGTTCCTCAGACCTTTGCTGACAGCCCAAGGCCTTGTGCACAGAGCGAGAGAGGCCCCAGCGTGACTGCAGCAGACAGATGGGGCCTCGGTGCCAGCGCCAGGGAACGGCCGTCTGCCATCAACCCAGAGGAGCGCGGGAGTGAATCTCCCCAGAGCCCCCTGGCAGGCCAGCATATGACTTGGGTTCATGACGTCCCAAGCAGAGACCCCACCAAGCTACGCTGCCCAGCTGAGCTCCAGGCCTGTGGGGGTCGCGTGGTGTGGGGGTCGCGTGGTGTGGGGGAGGCAAGCGGATATGTCCCCCATCCCATTCTGCATCCCAGCACAGGGGTCAACACAGCTCTGAGGACCTGCGTGCCCCCGCACGTGCAGCCCCCCTGCCACGCCCGTCAGTTTCCTGCCCTCTCACCCAGATAAATGAGCTCCTCACTTTGCTGAACGTCTGGGCACCTCCCTTCCAGGCACCTTTCCCAGGCACCCCCTTTCCATGTACTCCTCCTCCATTCACCTCTCTTCCCCTGCACCTGGTGAGCCCGTGTCCCCTCTGTCGCCCCAGAACCCCTTCCCTCCTCAGCTCCGGCCCTGCCAGCTCGCCCCGCTCTATTCCTTCTGTGATAACCTCGCGCATGTATATCACCGACCCCGTGTCTGGTTGTTACCAAACCTATGGACGGTGAGCAATGTCTGTGACATGTCTAGCGGGCATAGCCTGGGGGTGCTGCAGCATCCAGGGGACGAGGATGAAGGATGCTGGCAAGTGTGTGTGTGTGTGTGTGTGTGTGTGTGTGTCCGAGTTTGTGGGCAAGAAAGCACTTGAGTGTGTGCACCTGTGGAGGCCCAAGAGCGACATCGGGAATCACCCTGGATTGCTCCTCCACCTACCTTATGGCTTTGCTCTGGGGTTTCCCAGGCTCCGCTTTCCAGGGCCGCAAGTGGAAGCTACCGCCATATCCTTGCACCGTGTCTACATGGGACCTGGGAATCTGATCTCAGGCCTTTAGCTTGTGAGGCAAACTGCCAGACTCTCACACAACCAGGTCCATGAGACCAGAGGCTTCCCGGTCACTACTGCGCCCTGGTGCCCAGAGCAGATGCCCAGCACACCGTAGGTGCTTGCGGGCACATCTGAGGGAGTGGCCGTGTGGACGACGCCCCCAGGACTGAGGGCGCGAGTGGCCGTGTGGGCAATGCCCCCCCACTTAGGGGGTGCCTGCACATCCACGTTGGCTGCCTCTCATCCTCCATCCCTTCCTCCTCTCCCCACACCACAGAACCAGAACGAGTCAGCTTCTCCGTGGAGTCCCCAAAGTTGGCTCATGCTCTTGGGGGCTCCTGGGTCTCCATCCTCCTCCGCCCACCTCCGCCTGACCGGGAGTGTGCTGAGGGATGTTGGGGGACCCCCTTGCTTCCGCTGCAGGCATCAAACAAAGAGACCAAGGCAGGGCTCTCCTCTCCCTCTGACCACCCTCCCCCCTCCTTTCCTGGCTCAGCTGCTTCTCACCCACATTCCAGAGTTCCAGACTGAAGGAAGCCATGGGCGCCCCTCTCGTGGCGGGGGGACCAGAGCCAACACTGCGCCCATTCGGGCCTGAGGAAGATTTACAAGCTGCCTTCTCAGTGAACGGAACAGGCCACAGTCGCTGCAAACAAACCCAGCCGGGCCGGGCACCCGCTGGGCGACAAGCCACGGGAAGAAAGGAGAAGACGTGAAAAGGTTGGTTCGCAAATAAGACTTCCTCCCAGAACCTAATGTTCTGGAAAAGTCTTTCTAATTAGTCATTAATCGGTACATTATCAACACCATGTGCCAAGGATTAAGTGGGCAATTCCCATTCTTTGAGAGAGCCATTAATTCGGCTCACCAGCCAGGCAGGGGGCAAACAGCTTTGCTGTGCTCGGGACTGGCAGGAGCCCGGGGCCTCCTGCGCCAGCCTGGACCTCAGCTCAGCTGCGATGCCACTGTGATGCCGTCTCCCTGCTGGAGAAGCCTGGCTGGCGGGCAGTCGGCTTTTCCTTCCCGAGCTAGTTCTGGCTACGTCCAGTGCGGGTCTTCCCGCCTCGAGAACGTTCCCTGTCCAAGCCTTGACCTCTGATGAGCAGCTTCCTGACTGCAACCTTCTGGCCATCGGAGCACAACACCGCAGTCCCTATTAGCATCTCCAACTGGTTCTGCAGCCACACTTACTGTAGATGAACGTGATTGAGCTCTTATCATGGCATCTTGTTGGTGCTACCTCAGCCAAAAGGACCCATTATTCCCCATTAGAAGTGATTCCGTCCTCTTAGAGTCTGACCATTCAATGTTGATTGAAAATTTCCGTATGAGCCAGGTGATTATAGACAAAGGAAACTGTTAGGAAGGAGGGAAGAAGAGAGGGGGAGGGAGAGAGAGAGAGAGAGAGAGTGAGAAAGAGAGAGAGAATGAGGTATATGTGAGACAGACAAAGAGAAACCATAGAATGAAAAGTGCGTGTGCGCACGTGTGCACATGTACGTATGGGGGATGCATTGTACATGTGTGTGCACATAGAGTCCGGGAGTCAATACCTTGTCAAGTGCTCCGTGTCTCTCATGGACCCGAATCTCATCTGTTCCACTAGCCATGAGCATTAGGAACCCCAAGGCCTCTGTCTCCCCAAGACGAGAGTCACAGGCACACACCACGCCTGGCTTTAGGGAACCCTGAACTCCCGCAACACAGCAAGACCCCTACGCTGTCTGCCCGACCCCTCAGCCAGGTCGGGTGTGACCTGCAAGCCTTCCCCCCGCTGACTGAGTCAAAAGGATACATCCCACACTGTGTGGACCGTTTGCTAGCCTTTGCTAACCCCACATGTAGAGCCCCAGTCTCCAGGACAAGGAGGGTATCCCTAGGAAAGGATGGACTGGCACAAGTAGGCACACCGGGCACCCATGGGGCAGCACATGGGACACAGGCGGCCCCCGGCTGGCACTGTCAGAGCATCGCTGTCAAGTTCCTACATCTGGTCACGTCGGTCATGGGAGAGAAGAGACAGAGAATAGGTGGGAGATGCTACAGGGGGTGGGGGGCACAGGACTCTGAGCACAATACAGGCTTCCGAGAGCTGAGACAGGAAACCTCCCCACTACTGCTTCCCTTCTCCCTGATCCCTAGAGACCAGTGACTCATGCCAGCTTTGCGATCTCTGCAGTGGCAAGGACAGGCGGTGACCCCGCCAGGGATGTGGTAGAAATGTGTATTATCATCAGAGCATCAACTCGCAGGGTCAGCCAAAGCCCCCCGGGTCAGAGTGTCCTGGACCCCCTTCAGCGCTGCCCACCCCCAACCTTGTGTAAACGAGCCCTAAAAAGCTTAATTGCAACAGACGAAACGACGGGCCCTCATTCGTCCAGGAAGCAGTCCCAATGACTCTCAGCAATGGGGACCGCGCGTTCGGCATTGCGTGCTGACCTTCCCAGTTTATGAGACAGCTGGGGTCCTGTGTGACCTACAAAGAACCCCTTCTGTGTAGTCCAGACACATCAGCCTGGTACCCCCAGGGGTACATCTGTGTGCTTGCTGCAATTTCCTGGGTTACCTTTATGATAAAACCCCAAAGGTTGTCACTGGGCACAGAACCGGCTTTCGGCTCTGGATGCCAAGTGCAATGTCTCTCCGGGATTGGAAGGCACACTTGGGTGATCGCTAGAGATGGGGTGCAGGCTGTGACATCACCCAGGTGTTGGGCTGGCGTTCCGCAGGTTTCATGGAGTCATTATGCCAGGGACCGTGCAAAGCCAGCACCCGCCTGTCAATTCTACAGGGTGGTTGGTGATTTGGGTCTTACCATGAGGCCATTGCAATAACCAGGAGCGTGGCTGGGAATGCAGGCGGGTGAGAACTGGCCTCGCTCGATTGACTCTGGGGGCGCTTCCCAACCCCCCATGCCTGTCATCCTGGTCCTCTCTCTGTGGTGGAGCCTCACGTCAGAGGGTTGGGGACACTAGAGGCTGAGGATCCACGTACATGTGTCTGATTCATCATGAATCTTCTGGAAGCTTTTCCCGCCTTCCAGATGCACAGATGCCTCTCGGCCACAGTTTCTCTGAAGACACTCAGCCAGGGATGCATCCCGCATCCGTCTGTATGCAAAGCCAGGGAGCCCTCCGATTGAGGCCACCAGGAAATGTGGGCGACATTACACTGGCCACATCCCAAACACAAAGTCCTCTGTAGTCTGGTATAGCCATTACCCTCTCCGCTGCTGTGACCCAACACGCAACCACTTAAGAGAAGAAAAGGAGAGGTGGCTCAGGGATTAAGCCTCTGCCTTGCAGGCAGAAGGTCCTCAGTTCGGATCCTAGACCCCATGTATAGACGCCGGGCAGAAGCGGGGGCGGCCTGCATTTATGGTCCTGGTAGGGCGGAGCCTGTGAATCCCGGGGCGGAGTAAACAAGGAGGAGGTGGAGCGTCCATGGTGGTTCCCAAATTTATCCATGGTTCTACATACATACACACACACACACACGCATACACACACAATTGAATAAATAATAAATAATAAAAAAGATTTTAAAAAATTTAAGAGAAGAAAAGGAGATTTATCTGGCAGAGAGATATAGTCCATTATGGTGGGAAAGACACAGCTGGTGGCAGAAGCTGAGGCCGCGTAAGTCGCATCCATCGTGGAGGCGGAGAGCTAGCTGCAAATGCAAGAGCAGATGCTGGTGGAAGCAGCGTAGGGCTAACCAACCTCCAGCACCTTCCTCCAGCAAGGCTGCACCTCCCAAAGGTGCCCTGACCTTTCCAAACAGCAACTAAGGATTCCAACCCGAGCCCCTGGAGGACAATTCACGGTCAGGCAGGCAACCTGGGCGAGTGCACTGCCCCGGCCCTTACCCTCCTGGGCGCCGTTGAGTCTGCACACTGTACAGCCTGCTACACGCCAATGCTTGTGGCCTGCACAGCCCATGATGCACTTGGCCCACATGGACTATCCGGCCTGCAATGCTTGGGCCACATGGCCCGTCCAGCTTCCACACACTGGGCTGTGTGCACGGACATTTCCCCCACTGCGAACTGCCCGGACTTTCCTGATGCTCAGGTCATCGCGACAGACACCAGAGGCAAGAAGAGCCGTTTTATGATCTCATTAGACGACGGTCCGGGAAGCTCTTGGTGGTTGAAGCGAGCGCTGCTGGCGTGCGAGTGCGCTCTATTCCACTTCCCACATTCCTGCTCATCTGACCGCCCAGGAGACATGGGAAGTTTACACACTTTCCACTTTTCGGCTACTGCAAATTAGCTACTCTTCTCTGACGAATAGTGTTGCCTAAGTGTTTGGTCCTTGTTTTCAATCTTGGGGGTGCACAGCAACACGCTAGTTTCACGGATGAATGACCGCGTGGCAGGCTAGGTGACCTGCCCGGGCTCACGCGGTCCACTCGCGGCTGAGTACTCGGGACGCCAGGTCACTGGGCGCCTTGTTTGGCTCCCACAGGCCCACGAGCTTCCGAAACCACAGGCTGACTCTCTCACCCCACGCCACCCCCACTGGCTCTCTCCCTGGATCTCAGCCCCCCCCCCAGGCCTTCTCCACCAGGACTTCTCCCCCCTGCCCCGCCCCACGCCTTTCCATTCACGCGTGACGTGTAACGTAAACCCACGCAGCAAGTCTGGCTCAAGGGTTTCTCGCGCACTCACTCTAACTGAAGACCTGTGCAGCCCAGAGTCTGCCGGCTCTTAAGCTGTGCTAAATGTGTGGGAGAAGCCTGCCGGGCCAGCCGGGTGCCCTGTGACATCACTGCAGCCCATGTGACCCGCCTTGTCACGGTTGCCAAGCAGTGACTGAGCGCCTGCTCATTCCACAGCTCTGACCGCAGGCCACACGAGTTTCTGTGACCTTCTCAACGGTGCTTTATGCCACCTGCCCAGGAGGTTCCCAAAGTGAAGTCACCACGATATGCAAATCCATAGCAATCCACTGTCACCCTGCCCAGCCAGCTGCCACCGAGAATGTGGGGCAGATCCTTCCCCGGGAGGCGGCATGGGGCACAGTGCCGGCTACACCCACGGGATCAGATGCCGCGCCTGCTAGAAACCCTGCTCTATCGCCCTGTCTCGGTTTCCCCAGCTATGACACCTGATCTCTTGTAGAAACTATTGGTAAGGAGGTATTTTCGGGTCTTCTAGAAATGGCCAAAGGCACAGGTTTAAAACCATCTAGTGAGCTCCAGTTCTCAATTATGTGGGATCTTACACATGGTTGAAGGAGCAGCTGATCTCAGGAGTGCTGAGAGAGATTTGAAAAGAAAGAGGAAGAGGAGAGGAGGAGGAAGAAGAGAAAGGAGAGGAGGGGGAAAGAAGAAGGAAGAGGAAATTTAGTACCTTGTTTTTCTACTGTCTTCCATTAGTAGATTTATTGGGGGGAGGCAGGAGCTGTCTTACCATCTCAAAACTTTTGGAAAGAATATGTCCTGCCATCTTTCATATCCAATCATGAAGGCTAACACAGCAGTTATGTGGATCCGATCGTTCCTGCAGCGTGGATGTGAGAAGTTCCATCCTTTTGGTCGCAAAGCATAATCCAGGGTCACACTCAGCACTAGAGTGCCTGCCTGGCGGGCCCGGGGCCTGCAGCTTCATCTCCAGCAACATGCACAGATGCTATTTTTTAAAAAAGAACAGATGATTTTGTTCGGAGTATGCATGCTGAAATATGGGTAAATTGCAATCATGGGCTACCAAAAAGTGTCAAACCCAGCAGGAGGCCCATGTAGGCTCTGCTGCTGGGCGCTGGCCCCCTGGGCCTTGGTCTTTCCTGACGACAGGCTCTCTAATTCTCCCCACCCACAAACTGAGACTTGGGGAGAAGCCGGGACTGCCCGGAGCCTCGGGGTCCTGCCTGCCCCACACACTGTGGAATGTAACTGACAATGGGGCGTTGGAGAAGACCCGCCCCCTGCCACCGGATCCGCCGCAGGGGCCTGTGGTCCTGTGCCTCCTGGCCCTCCTGGCGCCTGTCCTCCCCCACGTGCCTCATGCCCGCCCTGCCCAGCAGAGGCCGGGGACAGGTCGCCTCGACCTCGGCCACCGTGACCTCCATGCCTGCTGAGCAAGCCCGGAGGCTGAGCGGACCCGCAGACGTGTCCTGAAGACTCCTGTAGAAGGGACCTGTGTGTGTCCAATTTCCAGCAGCCCGTGACGGAGGAGAAGCAGTTAGACGCGTCCTGGGCAGATAGGCCCTGCTGATCTTCATCCTTAAGATGCACCCTTGAAGGGAGAGAAGCAAGAGGGGGAGGCAGAGAGAGCAAGGCCGGGGGAGACACTGGACTTTTCTCTGTGGTGGGGGACAAGCTCCTGACTCTTCTTCTGCCTCAGTTTTCTAGTCTGTGACTATGAATAGCATCAAAGTACGTATTAGTTAAAAAAAAAAAATACACCTGGGCGGGGCCTGAAACCTCAGCCCTTGGGAGGCTGAGACCCAGGGACTGTGGCAAGCACACAGCGAGACTCTGTCCAAACAAGACCAAGCCAGAAACACCAACCCAATGACCAAAAGCTAGAGGCAGCCCAAGTGTGCTAACGACAGACGGATGAACAGAGCATATGTCCCAAGGGACGCTGCTCGATGAGGAAACCCTGACCCGGGCCACGCTGTGGCTAAAGCTCAAAGTTGTCACGCTGAGCAGGAGAAGCCAGATCACAAAGGTGGGGCTGCGGGGTCTACCTACAGGAGCTCCTGCAGGGGTCCACTGGCAAGGGGCATGGGCAAGGTGGATGCCAGGGGTTGGGGGAGGCCTTTGGGGGAGCAGAGTTTCAGTTTGGCAAGGCAGACAGCTGTCTGGAGACCTGCGGGCGATGGCTGGGCGGCAGCAGAATGAGCTTCCACAGAACTGTGGCTCAAGGGCAGCTGGGGCACTACGTTGTGTTCAGCAAACATCTCCCCACCTCGGCATCACCCACCCCTCGGTGGGATCCAGGCACGGAGGCCCACGTCGGAAATCCCCACACAAGCTGAAGCACAAGAATTGCAAGTTACAGATCAAAGAAGGGCCTGGCAGAGCCTCCTTGTGTCAAAAACAAACAAAACAACAACAGAAACCCTGATTGCAAGGTCTTTGTTTTTGCTGCAGTGGAGAGGAACGCCCTCCACCTGCCTGCCCTCCACCTGCCCTCCCTCCACCTGCCCGCCCTCCACCTGCCCTCCACCTGCCCGCCCTCCACCTGCCCTCCACCTGCCCAAATCCTCCGTGGCATCAGGCGGCTCACTAGCCCAGCCGCAGGCTGGAGAGTTTCCGGCAAGGAGACTGGGGAGCTGGGCTTGCAATGCCAAGGCCTGTTATGAGATGGATTTGCAGTCTTTGAG
Source organism: Typhlomys cinereus (assembly GCA_023101885.1). Taxonomy (NCBI): domain Eukaryota; kingdom Metazoa; phylum Chordata; class Mammalia; order Rodentia; family Platacanthomyidae; genus Typhlomys; species Typhlomys cinereus. The sequence continues at coordinate 343,780 of JALPQD010000516.1, read as the reverse complement.
GGTCCATCCTCCAAAGGGCTCAGAAGGAGAAAACAGCCCAGTGCTTGGTTCAAAGCAGCATCTGTAGCAGGACCTGCCCCAGGTGGCGGCCCATGTCCCACCATACTCACTGTGGAGGGGACTGTGGCCACACACTCATGAATTCAATAAGACCCTCCTCTGCAAAAGAGGCTGATGTTGACTGAGCAGCCCCCCCCCACTCAAAAGGCCCCAATAAATTCATAAACCAAAGGGTTTAAGGAAATAAGACGTTTTATATTTGCTTATGATTCTTGGTTATAGCTCCTCGTCCGGCTTAGCAGGAGAACTCACACCAAAGGCTGAAGGAACTGGCCATCCTTATCCACAGGACCACTGAGAGAGGGACGATCCTCACTTGCCAGACCAGCATGTCTGGCCAAGTATACAAAAGGATGCTAATTTCCTCAACCAGCTCCCTCCATCTTCTCCACCTCTCCAGGGATTAGTCTCACCCACCACGGGCTGAGCCTTCCCATCAACTACATAATCTCTTGCAGTCTTGCTCAGGGCCTAACTCAACCACGGTTTCTTTACAAATGTGCTCAGAGTTCGAACCCTCAACCATCAAGTTCACACCTGCTGGGATTACCCCCAAGGAACACACCTTTTGCCAACTTCCCCCAGCTCTGCGTTCATGGAAGGATAAGGAGATTAGTTCTCTGTTACAGATAAGCCCTACCTTGAGGTGGGCATAAGATCAACAGGGCTGGCCCAATATGAACAGACCAACAAGACGTAGAAGACCAAAAGCTCACATTAGGTTTGCAGAAACTGGAGCTAACCAATGAGGAAAAGCCGCCCCCCCCCCACCTCAGCTCGGACTAGGTCTGTAAATAACCCTGACCTGGCAGCCATCTTTGGCACCCCGGCTCCTCACTGCATTGTATCTACAGTCCATGAATTCCTCATCCATCTTTCCTTCACCCTCAAGGATTCCAGGCCCAGAGTCTGTGAGTTTTTGGCAGTTCTTTCTCTCCTCCAATAAACTGCGCGTGTTCTGGTTTCAGTCTTCGACTCCCGAACACAAGAATTTGGACACATACAGACCCCCAGAAGGATCCTGCATCTCCAGCCTGGCTACTGACTGATCCGTTTCACAGGTCGAGCACGGGATCAGAGACGCTAAGGCACGTTCCCAGGGTGACACAGACCAACCAACAAGTGACCAAGTATGAAGAGGGGCCTTTGATTTTGAAATCTGCGACGTTGCTGTTTCTGGTACAACGCTCTGGGGTTAAGTCCTACGCAACGGGCTCTCTGAATATTGTAGTTTCCCAAAGCAGCGCACACTGCGCCCATCCAATACACACTGTAGGGCTCAGTGAGCCCATGGATCAATCTAGATCATTCTCATTCTGTAAAATTGGCTTGCTAGGCAAACAGCTCTCTGAAGGACAAAAAGAAGCAGCAAAGCGTTCTCTGCCGTGAGCGCCAAGGAATCCAAGCCTTTAAGGGGTTACTGGCAGCGCCTCCACCCCCCAGAAGGATGAGCAAGCAGCCCTCGGATAATGACCCTAATAATGACCCTAAGCCATGCTGGAGCTGCCCCCCAGTGAAGCCAAGGAGGGGTGCAGGGAAAGTTGAGGCTCCCAGGGCAAGGCAGCTGGGCACGGAGGCTGCAGAGAGCTCTATGCCAGCGTCCCCGGGTTTCCCCAGTAGCACCCCCTCCAGCGATGCCACCCGTCTCTTCTCCTTTTTGAATGGAAATGTACTGCCTGCCTCCTGAGCCCGTACATGGAAAATTACACCGCGGGCGCTGCGCTTCCCACGGTGATCTCAAACCAGCCGGGCTTGCAGGGATGATTTTTTTTAAAGCCTGGGAGCAGAGGAGGGAGGACGAAGCGTGAGACCCCTGAGTAGGTGAGTCATGCAGACGGGAGTGACAAAGCTGTTTCTGAGCAGATGGAGTGACAGGCCACTTAGCAACGCTGCTCTTGATGCTTTTGTGCATGTACGCTCACTCGTTCATTCACTCATTCACTCACTCATCATTCATTCACTCATTCACTCACTCGTTCATTCACTCATTCACTCACTCATTCATTCACTCATTCACTCACTCATCATTCACTCATTCACTCATTCATTCACTCATTCACTCACTCATCATCACGCAATCACTCACTATCATTCACTCACCGTTTCCACTCACTGGTGCATTCACTCACACTCACTTTTTCATCACTCACGCATTCAATCCCCTCATACTCACTCATTCAGTCTCACGTCACTCATTCATCATCACTCACTCGTTCATTCACTCATTCACTCACTTGTTCATTCACTCATTCATTCATCCACTCATTCACTCACTCATTCATTCATCCACTCATTCACTCACTCATTCATTCATTCACTCACTCACTCGTTCATTCACTCACTCACTCGTTCATTCACTCACTCGCTCATTCATTCACTCACTCGTTCATTCACTCATTCACTCACTCATCATTCATTCACTCATTCATTCATCCACTCATTCACTCACTCATTCACTCATTCATTCACTCATTTACTCATTCATTCATTCACTCACTCATTCGTTCATTCATTCACTCATTCCCTCATTCATTCACTCCATTCATTCATTTGTTTACTCATTCACTCATTCACTCACTCATTCATTCATTCATTCACTCATTCATTCATTCACCCACTCACTCATTCATTTGTTCACTCAGCCAGGCCCCACACTAGGCACGGGGGACGGTGCCGCAGAACCAGAGCATCTCTCTTTCCTGGGAGTCTCCACTCTGCAGGGAGGGAGGACATGGATCAGAAAGGGTGCTTCACAGGGAGGCCAGCCAACGAGTGGGCAGGGCAGGCGCAGCCCCTTGGACGGTGACCTCAGCGTATGCGGGAAAGATAAGCAGCGCCTCTGTGGCCACTCAGGGGACTCGGTCCTTCCAGCGGGGCAAGTGATGGTCAGGTGTGGCTGGAGGGAATGGAGGGAAGAGATGAACGCGGACCACAAGGAGCCCAGGGCACCGGGAGAACTTTGAGCAGAGCAAGACAGCACCCATTGTGTCTGCAGAGGACATGTGTGATGTGACTGGACTTGATTTCCCCTTGAATTCTCAAGGGAAGGGAGGAAGATGGGGATGGTGCTGCAGTCTTGGTGCAAAGTGATAGCCAGCGGTGGGAGGGGGCGAGCAAAGGCCAGGAGCTCCTGGTACGGGGGTGCAGGGCACTGAGACACACTGTGTCTACAGTTTCTCCAGACTTGGCATCCCCTTGGCTCTCACCCACAGAGAGACATCCTCGCACCCCAAAAGGCAATCACATCTTCAGGGATGGCAGGTACCCTCCTGGGGGGGGGCTCTGAGTCACGACAGCGTGGCGTCACATGAGCCTGGACCACCAAGCCTTCCTTCCCTCAACCAGAAGACAATGTGGAGGGCCAGGATGTGTGGCTTGACTCTTGTTTACTCTAGAGAAGTCTGTGTGGGGATCATGTCTGGTCACAGACTGCAATGATAAGCCTCAAGGTTTCCAAGCCCATTGTTCTGGGCTTATCAGAAAGACAATAGAAATCACAACAGTGGGGAAAACAACGTTTCCTTCCCAAACCCCCGCAGAGCAAACACAGCAGAGCCACACTCAGAAGGCCACTTGGATTAGGTGGGGCGAGGCTCCCCTGGGGTTTGGGGCAATGCCTAGCAGTGATGTGTCCAGTCAAGAACACAGTCCAACACAAAATCATAAACTTACCCAGAATGATGAGTTGGCGGGGTTTTTTTTGGTAATTTTTTGGTTTCAATCAATCACACAGTTTTCAAGTATGAACTTTGTGTTAAGAGGCCACCCCTGAAATGGTGTTCCAGGGAACACACAGTTCTAGGTCATGTTCCTGCAGACAGGCTGATGTTACTTCCAGCGCCTCCTGCGTTAAGAGGTGTTAAGGATCTGGGCGGGGAGGTTTGTTTTGTTTGGATTTCTCCGATGGTTTCACGCAATGAATTTTTGCCATTTTCCTCCCCTTATCACTCTTTCCCATCCCCTTCCTTCTCTCACCGAGAATCTTCCTCTTGCTCACTCCTGCGTCCTTTCTCTCCAGGGCAGCCTGACTGTCACGCAGGCTTCCGCTGCAGCGTGGGCGATCTATCAGTGGTCTTTCCCCCGCCCCACCCCCCCACCCCACCCCACCCCTGTGCTCCAACCCCCAGCACATACTGACCATCAGATCCCAAGTGGAGAGTTTCTAATAGTAACTGCCCCAAGTAAAGCAACTGGGATGGGTCAAATACCAGCCTCCAAAAGACACATCCACACCCTCACTTATGCATCTTGGGTGGCTTTATTAAAATAAAAAAGGGGGGCCTTACAGATATAATGAAGTTTGAGCTCTCAATATGAGGTCATTCTGGATTACCCAGATGGGCCTTCAACCCAGGGACGAGACAGAAGGACAGGCTGGGAGGGGGGCGGAGGGGGCGGTCACATAAAGATGGGTGCAGACGCTGGAGGGATGTGACCGGGCGGAAGGCCCAAAGCCACCAGAAGCTTGGAGAGAATGGAAGGGACCCTCCTCAGTTCAGCCAGAGAGAGAGGGTCCTTGTCCATACCTTGACTCGCAATATCGGACCTCCTGGGAGCCAGGGAGACGGCTCGTTCAGTGAAGGGCTTGCTGTGCAAGCAACAGGACCCGCGTTCAGTCCCCAGCTTCCAGGTCAAAGGCCAGAGGCAACAGCAAGTCCCTTTAATCCCGGTGTCGGGGAGGCAGAGACAAGGAGGTTCTTAGTGCTTGCTGACCAGACGATCTAGTGAGAGAAACTGTGTCCAGAAAAGGTGGACAGTGTCTAAGGAACCAAACCTCTGATAAGTACTTACCCACATGTGCATGCTCACACACACACACACACACACACACAACGCACGCACACACGCACACATGCACAAGAGTAGGTTATTCATTCACTCAATAGATTTCTGTTGCTTGAGCCCTTACATTACATTTGCTACAGGGTCCTGGTATCTCGTCTGTTGACACTGATGTAACACCAGAGGCTGCGTAGATATGCAAAACAAAACAAACGAAACAATTCAGTGTGTCGTCACAGTTCTGGAGAGGAGGGGTGTCCAAGATCAAGGCACCCACAGATTTGCGGGTCTGGGGCTCTGCTGTGCTCGGCCTCTACGACGCTGTGTTTCTGGAGAAGAGAAACACAGAGTCCTCACCCGGCAGAAGGCGGGTCGACCCGTGAGCCGAGTACCACTCAGTGAACCGTAATTAACGGGGATCCCATTCACCATAGGGGGAGCCCCCCAACTCATGACCTCCTAAAGACCCCAGGTTTCAATGGCTGCGCTTTGAAGGGGTCCACTAGAGCGCAGGATTTGGAAACTAAACACAGCCTCAGAGAAAGGACACGGCCCTTCCGAGCCCTGGATTTGGGGCTCCTGAGACCCAAGCCCTGGGCCTAGGCTCACGCTCACGGCCGCGTGAGACGAGGCCGTTGCTTCAAGCAGTACGGTTGGCGTGGCTGTGTGTTCCAGATGTGACCGGAAACCAGAACGGTGGGATCCGATGGGTGAGCGGGGTGGCCAGGGAAGCCCTGCCACGGCTGACTGCAGCCTGGGGGTTGCACCCCAGTGGAAAGTTCTAGAAGGAGAGCAGCAGAGACGCGGTGTATAGGCTTGGAGCACTGCCGCTAGCCTGGGCTTCCATTTGCTATCAGGACAGGTAGAAGCCGCCAGGGTTCTGAAGAGCAGAGGACAGAAATCCTGAACGAGAGGCGGCTTCCAAGGGAGGCGAAGGCAGCTGGCTTCTGAGAATCGCAGCAGCGAATGTTCTGCTCCCCAAACACCAAGACCACCCAGCCGCCACTGGCCACCCAACCATGGCCACCACGGCCCCGCCACAGCCTCCCAACCACCATCACCGCGAGCCGTAGCTTGCAGTGCAAAGGCTGATACTCATGGGAACACCTGAGACACCCCCTCACCCCCTCACCGCGTCTTCTTCCATCACCCCACAGATCCAGAGAGGGCAAACCAACGGCTTCTGAGCTCCGTGTTGCAGCAATGAGAGCTTTCTCCTCTTGACCCTTTCCCTGCTGCGGGCCCTGCCCACAGGAATGGATGCAGGTCGGAGTTTGCTAGAAGCACAGCTTGGGCGAGGAGTCCGTCTCACATGCCGCTACCTGCTGAGCACAGTCAGAGGGACTCTCAGGGCACCTGCTGAGCACAGCCAGAGGGACTCTCAAGGAAGGAAGCGACAGCCACAGACAGCCGCCCGCCTTGTCTGTGACCTGCAGGCCCGTCTACCACATGCGTCTTTCCGCACTTACGTGACGTCTGTCTAGAGACAAACGCAGCGCCTCCGACAGCTGTGCACAGCCGACGGGTTCTCTGGCTCTCTGCCTCGGGGGGTGTCGGGGGAGAGAAATACAAGCCTACAGACAGCAGAGATGCCAACCCCCAATCAGCCTTCACTCCAGCTTCCGCCAGTGGCCAACACCTCTGTCCTGTGTGCAGCCCTAGGGAGCCTTGGATCTTGGGGTACCCACACTGTTCTCCGTGCGCACTAGCCTCCTACAAGCTACTGCAAGCTTGGCAGCTCGAAATAACACAAATTAAAAACATACAGATTTATCTCACACTTCTTGGGAGCAGACGTTGCAAAAAATCGGCCACCCCCCCTCGCCTCCCCCCCCCTCGGCTGGGGGCCTCGCCTCTGCCTGCTCCCGAGGCCGCCCACTTCCTGTGGCCCGTGCACCCAAGCTTTGCTTCCCCACCATTGGCCTTTTCTGACTCAGATCCTCCCACCTCCCCTCTGTTCTGTCCCTTGGTGGTCACACAGGCCCCCCCAGATGAGCTGTCCCCCAGAATGGACCCTCTGTGGGCCTCGCCGAGGCTGTGGGAAGAGGCAGGCTGGGGTGGGTAAAGGTAGGTGGTCAGCCAGCCGAGCAGGTGACGGCAGCCCACGCCTGCTGCTCCTGCAGGAGACGGCACCGCAAAGGCGAGGGGCGTGACATGCTGAGCCGCAGGCAGGCCAGAAGGGCCGGTCGGGAGGGGAGAGGGTTGGTACACTGATTGGGCGTTGTACGGTGGGAGCAGGACCCTCAGAACTGTGCCCAGAGGCTCCACCCTGAGGGTCCCAGGGAAGCGTCCAAGGGACCTCAGTGTTTGAAGCCGACTGTGTGGGAGTCCTGAGGCACTTCTGGGGTGACAGCAACAGGCCTCCTGGGAGGCCGACCCCAGCGTGCAGCGCGTCCTGATGCTCCAGCTGCAGCCCCTGGCAGAAGCATCATCTGCCGGCCCCGTGGAGCGGTCCGCGAGCCCTTCTGGAGACCCTGCCTTAGAAGGCTCCAGAAAACACGCCATTCCTTGCCCTGCACCCTGTTCCACTCGACCCCCAATGGGTTGGCAGCTGCGCAGCTGAGCCAGGGCAGAAACCAGGTTTGGATTCCCTCAGCCCCCTGGCCTCACAGCCCCCGTCCGCAGCCGCCGCTCCTGCCCTTGCTCGTGCCCGCCTAGACTGTCCAGGATGATCTCCATGGAGACGCGCATCTGGTGGTCTTGTCCCTTCCGCGTCCCCAGGCGGGGAGCAGGGCCTGGCACACAGTGGGCAGTTTTTGTGTATTTATGAAAGAAGGGGGGAGGGAGAGAAGGAATTTCTAAGTTTAGCTACTCACTTCAGAAGCTTCCAGAGGTATTTTTAGAACATTCCAGCTATTTGAAAATAAGGACGCATGAGCTGTGTACAACTCTGGTTGCTGTTTAACTGTTTCCAACAAGAAACTGGGGCTTAGAAACAGTCAGATCGTTTTCTTGCTCCTCCTCCTCCCTTCTCTTCTTCTCTTCCTCCCCTTCCTCCTCCTTTTCTTGTTTCTATCCATGTTCTCCCCCTCCTCCTCCTTTCTTCCTCCTGCTTCCCCATCTTCCGCTTCTCTTAATCCTATGTCCTCTTTTCTCCTCTTCCGTCCCCTCCTTTTCCCCCTCCCTCCTCTTCCTCCCCTTCTTCATCTTCTTCCTCCAAGTCCTCCCCCTCCTCCTGTTCCTCCTCTAGTATTGAGTGGCATCTAAGTATCCACAAAGACGAGTGGGTTCTCGTCTGCTTCTGAGACCTGGGCTGTGTTCTGTGGAGTCGGCGCCTACGGCTGGTCAGGCAGTCCCTGTTCATCTGGCCAGTGAAGAACTTGCCTCCAAATGGCACGTTGCCACTAAAAACACCATCTGGGCTTTCTAAGGGCTCCTCGGGCCCACTCGCCTTCCTGCCATTTTATTGGAACATGACCACCTCTGCCTGTTTACAGAGGGTGTGGGAACTGCCCGGTTGCGTAGTTGAGACAGGGACCATATGGCCACAAATGCATCCGTCAGTCCAGACATGAAGACGACATTTGCTTCTTCGCTATACAAACTCCTTGACCGGATGGCCCCTGCCCTGCCCGGGGTCCAGCACTGGTCTTTGTGGACAGGGCGCTCCACACGTCCCACCCGCTTCCTACCTAAGTAGGCAGGAGCCTGCGATTCCCTCTCACATGATGAGTTCTGCCCAAAGAAACACAGCTGGCAACGATCTGGGTCTCTTCCTGGTGCACACAGTGAAAATCCCCCCAATAAGCCCTTTGTCCCTTTCTCCCAGCCCTGTCCCTGGCACTCAGCGAGCAGAGCCAGGAAGCACAGCCCTGATCTGCCACGGACTAGCTACAAGAAATGAATCTTCTCTCCTGATACCACTGAGTGTAAGGGCTGTGCACTACAGCAACGCAGCTTGGCAAGCCCCAGCTCCCCTTGGCAGTCTTTCATGGACATCATTACTTGGCACTTCTCAACGTTGCAGGGATGAGCTGGCCCTTGTGCCAACTCAGGGGAAGGTTTCAGAACAGGACGCAACTGACGACAAGCGCAACCGTCTTTGTCCAGCCACCGGGGGAATGTCGACCCCTCCAAGGGCAGGAAAGATTTTTAAGAATTCCAGCCCACAGCTGCGGACCCCCGGGGTTCACCTTAGCACGCATGTGGAGCACCTGCTGCTGTTGATGGTTTGGCAAGGATGGTTGTCATGGCAACTACTGAGCCTTCCCTTATTTAATCTGCACAAGGCTCCCGTGAGCAGGAATTCTGCAGTGTCCCTTTGCGCAAGGAGGAAGCCGAGGCTGGGAGAGCGACTGACCCAAAGGCGCCCGTAGCTGTCAAGCCAGAGACCTTTTGTGATACGTGGAGCGAGGTCAGAATGTCCAGGAAGGAAGGCGCTGAGTCACCCAGTGGCCTGACAGATGACTTTGTAGACCAAGCAGATGGAGGGAGGGTCACACTCGGCTGGCAGGGGTGCGCCTTTCCCATGGGGTGCGCCTTTCCCGACTCCCCATCAAGGAGGGGAGCCCACTCAAGACAATGAAAGAGCAAGATCTGGTGCCAGTTGGTTTCCTCAAAGTAGCTGAAGGTATCGTGCTGCCTTTGTAAATCTGAGGCACCCTTTGAGCAACTGATATGCACGCAGAGCCTTTCCTGCCTGCGTCGTATCTCCCGCCTTCCCACCCCTCCCAGTCTGTCCTGCAGAAGTTCTGGAACATACTTCTGCTCACTCGGTGCCTTCCTTCTGCACACCTGTGCCTACACCTGACTCAGACCCATTCATCGTGGGTGCCCCCCTGTTCTCCCCGGCTCCCTGGTGGAAACACCTTTTTGGGATGTGACGCCTCGTCCGGCATCCTTCCTGCGGCAGCAATGTCTCCTTCCCCGTCAGGGGCTTTGTTTGGGTGGTGGGAAGTTTTATGACACTGACTGAACACCCATCGTGTCGCCCAATCGGATCAAGATCTCTTTCAAAAATCGCTGCCTAAGGAAAAGGGGTGCAGGTGCGAAGCCCTGGCCCTGTGGGTGCCACAATGCCTGGGATGCTGGAGCAGAGGCCAGGAAGATGGGGCGGCAGGCATCCTGCGTCCTCACACCGCAGGTCAGACGTGGTCACTCTGGAGTCCTAGTTCCAGCATCCCAGCTCGTCCTTATCAAAGCATCTACCTGGATCCCAGGCGGACTCTGGCCCCCAGCTCCTAGACTCCAGCGACCCTCCTGCCTCCGCTGCTCACGTCACAGGGATCACCGTGGCTCACTGCGATGCCCGGCCGTCTACCCCACCCCATAAAGAAATGAAGCCGGGACTAGGTCCTGAGAGCAGCTGCTGGCTTCCGTCCCACTCTAATTACCGGGGTGAAGTGAGTTAGCTGGCAGGAGCCTTCCCATCCACTCGCCCTCTAATTGTTGTGGTTTCTCAGCCTGAAACCTCGGGCAGAGCGAGGAGAGGGCGGGCCTCGGGGAAGCCCAGAGCACCATGGGAGGACAGAGCATCCCGAGAGCTGCAGGCGGGCTCAACCCAGAGCTTCCCAGCTGGCTGACGGACACTGAGGTCACCAAGGTCACGCACAAGCAAAGGAAGCGCCTGGGCTGAGGAGATGGCTTAGGGTTAAAGTCTTTGCCCCGCACGCAAAGGGGTTCAGATCCCCAGATCTCCAGATCCCACCTGAGGATGCCGGCAGATACGATGGTGGCCTGCCGTTCTGGCCCTAGAAGGCAGAGTCTGGGAAACCCCAGAACCAGGCAGCGAGGACACTCCCCATGCCGTCCTTGGAGCGCCAACAGGCACACGCACTCGAGTGTTCTCTGACACACACAACAACAGAAACCGGAAACCTCCCACGCCTTTTGCCCCCCAAATCTGTATCGCCTTCAACACGCGCCTGTGCCAAGGTCGCTAAGATGCTGGAGACTCTGAACCACCTTGGGGAGTTCTCGCCTCGGTTCCCATGTTTTCAACATCTTCCGGGTCCAATTCAGGCTAAACAATGACGACAACAAAACATTCCCAGGACCCTTGTGGGCGCTTCTGTGCCCTCGCCCACCTCTCCACTGGAAACATGCGTCAGACACTGTAGTCAATACCAGTGTCCGTCGTCTCTTAGAGACTAAACTCCACGTAGACACATGAGCGATTCCTCTTTCTACCCCCAAGATAGTGCTGACCAAAGCCAGTTAAGAACGGTCTGCAGTTACGTCCCCATCCCTACGGCCAGCCCCTGTCTTAGGAGCTTCCAGAAACATGTGAGTTGACAGGACTGGCCAAATCTTTCAGGAAGTGACTGCCTAGCAAAACGCCTTGATATTGCTGCTTGGGGTGGAAATTAAGATCCTCAAAACATAGCTCGGAGTAAAAGCCGCAGCTGAATGACAGCCTTGGGAGGTATCCTAAGAATGGGGGGGGGAGGTAGAGCAGGGTAGATAAGCAAGAAACACAGCCAGGAAGGGAGGTGAAACCCACGCAGGGAGACAGAAGGCTGAGCAAAGTGGCCCATGGGGAAATATTTCTTCCTGAAGCTATTAGTGTCTCTGCAGCAGCAACGCTCAGCCCCTAAGCGACTGGCCCAATCGGAACACACCCAGCACATTGCGTGAGTGGCTGTGTGATTCACAGATCCGGAACCCCAGGCCCAGGAGAAGAGGTTCTGGAAGAATGGGACGACTCAGCTAGAGCGGGAATTCGCAGGACCTGGGGTCCCGTGACCCCCAGAGCGGGGTGACTGAGCTAAATTCAAGTGGCCACGTCACAGTCACAGTGTAGACACACGAACAGACAGCGTGGAAGCTGCGCGGCCACACTTCTCAGGGTGGTCTCCGTTTGTCGCTCGAGGGTCACAACCTGCCATGGGACGAAAGCTGCTCACAGGAAAGAGGCCTGCAGGCTGCTCTATCCCACTGTGCTCACAGCCACACTAAACTAGGACTTTATCTCCCTTAGGCGGGGGAGCTGGGGGTGTTCACACGGGGTCTGTCAGCAAAAGCCAACGAGCGGCGCGTATGGCGGGTCATGATACTTCAGGATGTCCCCACCAACCTCCTGGTTTCAGACAGTCAAGGGCCTCGATGAGAGGCAGAGGCTGGCCTCAGAGATGACCAGTCCAGGGCTGTCACGGCCTGGCCTCACCACCCAAGATCAGTGAGTCTGAAGTCACAGAGATGGTTTGAACTGTTGACAGATGAATCAATCAATCTCTCTCTCTCTCTCTCTCTCTCTCTCTCTCTCTCTCTCTCTCTCTCTCTCCCCTCTCCACCCCCCACTGGACACAAAGTTCTTGAAAGTCTGCACCTCTCACTCCCATGTATAACCCCACTCCAATAATCGCATTACCCAAATGCAAGGGAGAAACTCAAGATGGTCCCAAACATAGTGTAACATTAATACGAGTGCCAGAGTTATCCAGAGGGGTTGCGGGGGAACCCCACAAAAGCAAAGCCCCTCCAAACACAACCCCTCTGTGCAGGCTGAGATTCCCACATAAGTTGTGAGGAAGCACAATGGTAACTCTGGGAAAACAAAGCGTCACATTGAATGTGGCTTGCGAAAGACAGTCACCAAACGCTTTCAAAGGCCTGGCACCAAAGTGTTATACACCCTATATGAGGCAAATACCTAAAAATAGAAAAAACTGTAAGGCATAATCTTTTTTTTTAATTTTTTTTTATTATTTATTCAATTGTGCGCGTGTATGTGTGTGTAGAACCACAGACGAACTCGGGAACCACTACGGATCGCCTCCTCCTTGTTTACTCTGCCCCTGGATTCACAGGCTCCGCCCTACCAGGACCAGAAACGCAGGCCGCCCCCGCTTCCACCTGGCGTCTATACGTGGGGTCTAGAATCCGAACTCAAGACCTTCTGCCTGCAAGGCAGAGGCTTAACCCCTGAGCCACCTCTCCAGCCCCATTCTTGAAGCAGGGCAGGGGTGTAGTCCCCTGGGTAAAGATCAGCTTCTGCTTTCTGACGGGCTCCTTGGCAGGGTGTAAGGAGCAGGTGCTCCGAATCGCTAATTGCAAGATACAGCAGGACTCCGCAGCCTTGTGTCTGAGCCTGTCAGTCACAGCAGGATGGTCTCGCCTTCCCTGTAAGGCTGAGTTGGGCCTCAAAACACAGGAAAGGGTTCTGGGAAATGCCCCTGGGTCCTTGCACCTCATCGGAGAGGAGGTCCCAGAGGAGAGTCTGGCATGCACATTAAAGGATGCTCCGGGGATGGGAGGGGGAGGCACTGGGGGATGGGGAGGAAGGGGGAGGGGGCATAGGGCGGTGGGAGGTTGGAGGAAGAGAGGGGACCGGTGTACCTGTTAAGTTTGTATGAGTGGAAATAAAAAAAAAAAAAGTTTGTTCTCTTGAGCACATGAATCTCTAGTCAAATACCTACTCACCTTTTATCCTGGGAATTTTTAACTTTGCAGTTTATGTTCTAAACACATTTTTTCTTCTCATTCAAATAACTACAACTGAACTACTTGCTCCCTGAAATCCAATATTTTCCAGATGACACAACCTAGCAGGACATGACCACTCCCAAGCAGCCCCCCTACCAGTTTTCCCACTAGGAACCTCTGCTCCTATACCACGTGCCCCCCTCTTCCTCACACTCACTAATGACACGATGAAGTGTCTAAATGTTAACACCACACCACTGTTTTCAGATAACCTAACGATGTTTAACATTTAATTTACAAAATTAAAATGTAATTGGCTCCTCTTAATAAACAGGAAGCTAAATGTTTAAAATGAACTTATGGACAACTATTTTAAACACTATTTATTCAAATAAATCAAAAGGTAAGTAACTTACACTGTATTTATTTTATAAAATGCATTTGCAGAAGAGTTTCATCAGACAAGAACTATGGAAATAAATAGAAATATTTGTTTTAAAAAGTGCTTGGCCCGTACAGTATCCTCAGGTGTATATCAAATTCCGACATCCGATTCCGGTTACTTAACTCTGGGCCACCGGCCCAGCATTAGACACAATCATTCTTGTTAGTGCTTTCCTCAAAGCCGGCGTAACTCACCGCGGGGTCATATTTCATGTTTGGGTTGTCTGGCCTTCTTTGTTTTCTTGCAACTCGCCAATAGCAGCCAAGCATGAGTTCTGAAGAATTGTGACATCACAGAACACAAAGGCCGGGATGGGAGGGGGACCCGGAAATCCAGGCTCAGTCCTTCTGCTCATTAGAAAAGGCCACCGTGGCCCAGGGAAGAAAGGTCATGATGACCAGAGGGGACAGGACTCTCAAAGAGCGAAGGCACAAGGGCTGCGGAGACGGCTCAGGGCTTAAAGCCTTTGCCCCAAGTCGAAGGACCTGAGTTCGGATCCCCAGATCCCATGTAAAAATGTCAGGCAGAAATGGAGAGAGTCTTCCTACCCTGGAAGGCAGAGCCTGGAAAACCCCAGAGCAAAGCAATAAGGAGGGAGAGCAACCCAGGGTGATCCTGATGTCACCTGTGGGCCTCCACGGGAGCACACACGCTCAAGTGCCCTCTTGTACCTATGCCTGTGTGGACGGACACGTGTATACACACACACACACACACACACACACACGCACGCACGCACGCACGCACGCACGCACGCATGTGCATACCAAGAAAAAAAAGGAGGAGGAGGAGGAAGATCCAGCCCTTAGCAAACATCAGCCTGCCAAGGTTTTGATCTTGTACCAACTACCCTGAGCAGCGCCACCACCATTCGATGGAGACCTGGGATCTGAGAGGAGGTTAAGTGCACTATCTCCAGTTTAGACACTTGAATAGTTGCTGGCGTGAACCTCCACTGTCCCGAGCAAACCAGAGGGCCACATCACCCCACCTCTGTCCTGAAGATCCAGCGCCCCTTTCTCTGTTCCAAGAAGCTCCATCTGTACACAATCTCCTATACCCTGAAGAGGAGAGTGTATGGAAGTATTCGGTATGGTGGGAATTTATAAGAACAAGTTAAAAAATAATAAGAAGGAAATAGAGAGAGAGGGTCGTTCCTCCTGGCAAGCTCTGTGAGTTGGGGGGTGCAGCAGGCTGGTGGACTGGGCCTTCAGGGGAATGGAAGGCCCCGAGCCCTCCGTGCACAGGGCTGATGGTCACGTGAGACATCAGTGTGGCTGGGTGGTCTGTCCCACAGAACCACACAGGGTCTGCTCTTGGAGCCACGCCTCAGACCTGTGGCTATTTTTTTTAACTTTCTTTATTTTGCACATGAGCTTGTGTGTGTGTGTGTGTGTGTGTGTGTGTGTGTGTGTGTGTGTGTCAGAGGGCACTGTATGTCCCTGTGGAGGACCAAGGGGGACTTCGGGAATCTTCCTAGTTTGCCCACCAGGGCCAGAAGTGCAGGCCGCAGACCTTTCTGCCTGATGTTTCGTGGGACCTGGGATCCAAACTCAGGACCTTCTGCTTGGGAGGCAGAGTCTTAACCCCTGAGCCATTTCTCCAGCCCAGACCTGTGACCACTGAATCTGATTTGTCCGCGGAGGTGGGCGCGCAGCCCCGTGCCGGGAACTTTGATTCTCTGGCTGTGCCTCTGCCCCTCAGACTCCCAGGCGCAGCACCATCAGCCTGTTCTGCAGACGCCTCGCACCCAGCCCGTGCTTGGGGGGTGGGGGGAACTAGCTGTTCCGGGTCTCAGATAATTGCAAAGACCCAGGTCAGTCCTTTCCCGGGGCCTTCCCCAGCTCTGGGCAGACTCCAACATCCTTGGTGGGGGGGACAAAAGAATAGAGGGAAACGTGTCTCCTTGATAGAAACAGCATCGCCATGGCAACCAACAGGAGCCCGAGGCCAGAGCGTGGTGACTCGGCAGTTCCGAACCGTGGTCAGGACAGGTATGAGGAGGTGAAGGTGTCCCCCAGCGAGGCGGCCCACCAGAAGGGCTCTGGGGGAAGGGGGCGATGGGTGAGAAGAGGTCAGGAGGGGGAGGGTCCAGCAGGCACGAGAGTGACCAGGCTGGTCAACGTAGGACAGTAGAGTGTCCGGTGACCACTTGCCCCTCCCACAGTGACTGAGAGCTACCAGGGAATGTGAGGTCACTTCTGTGTGTGTGTGTGCGCATGTGCGTGTGTGTGAGAGTGTGCGTGTGTGTGAGAGAGATGTGTGTGATGCATATGAACTGTGTGTGATTGTGTATGTTACATACTTGTATGTTATATGTGTGATTCATGTGATGTGTGTGTGTGTGATACATGTGTATGGGATGCGTATGAGTGTATGTGTGAGACGTGTGTGTGCAAGAGATGTGTATGATGTACATGAGATGTGTATGTGAGGTGCACGTATATAATACATACATGCATGTGTGATGCATGTGACTACATGTGATACATGTGAGTACATGTGTACATGCAATGCATGTGCATGATGTTTATGTATGAGATTCATATGAGGGTAAGATGCTGCTTATATGTGGGACTTATGTGAGCGTATGTGTCAGATGTGTGTGTGCGATGTATGTGAGAATATGCGCGTGTGATGCGTGTGGTGTCAGAGGACGCCGTGGGCGTTGGTCCTCACCCTCCACCTTATTCGCACTCTCTTCGCACTCTTACTTGCTAGCTTGCCTGCAAACTCCCGGCATTCTCCCACCAGCCCGAGCTGCACAAGCGGCACCAGCCTCGGGTGCCAGAGGGCGTTGCGAAGCCACCACGAGACAGAGGTGAAGTCCTCACCACCACTTGGCAATGGCCGTCCAGGAACAAGTGGCTTAAAGACGGAAAACAGAAACGAAGACTGACTAGCTCCCGCGTCCTCCGGGACCGCTTCCCTTTGCTTGGCTCCAGCTTCCCGCGCTGGATACCTGGGTGTGCAGAGGAGTCTCTTCACCCCTGAACTTGGAGAGTCAGTGGTGATCGTCCTGGCTACACAAGACCACGGGCGCCTGGGTGCAGAGACAGGCAGCGCGTGCCCAGCGAGCGCTCAGCACTCCAAGACACCATCGCAGGCCATGGAAGGCAGACGTCAGGCAGACGCGGGGCCAGTCGTCTTCTGCGCCAACATGAGGGGGCTCTGGATGCTAAACCTGTGAGTGCCAAGCCAGACAAATGAATCTGAAGCTGTTCCTCAGGCTTCTGGCAAGTAGACACGGCAGCACAGCCGCTCTGGGTTTGGGGCCGGGCATCTCTTTCGGCCCTGGGTTCTTCTCCGGGGAAGATGTCTATCTGCGTCATCAGCAGCTACCGACAGCATTTGGAGCAGAGACGCCTTATTAATTAAGGAAGAAAGCACTTCTGCAGCACTGAGTTACAGGTGCAGCTGTGACGATTGAAGGCTGAGCCTTGGGGCACATCTGTGACGTTATCTGGGGGCCGGCAGGACAGCTCAGTGGGCAAGGTGCCGGCTTGCAAACCTGAGTTCGATCCCACATGGCGGAAGAGAGAACTGACTTCCAAAATCTGTCCCGTGACATCACACACCTTTCTCTCTCTGAAATAACATCCTTAAAGGAGATGCTTAGTTAAGACAGGCCTTGAGCGGCCCGTGGGGATTATCCAGTTGATGCGGGACGACCGGCCCAGGAGGGGAAGACGGTACGCTGTGGATAAGATGGGGCGCTGGCTCCAGACTGTGGCAGACTGAGGACGGAGACCCCTTTCAGCAATTCCTGGGGCATGGTGTGGCTGCTTCCGTGACTCCAAATGCTTCTGTCGCTCTCCTGCCGTGCGGATGAGACAAAAATAACCTCCTCGCCCCTCCAAATTGCTGGGTCATGTCTTCGTACCAGAAACAGAGAACCTGAAATAACTGCCAAGGGAGGAGGGAGCCAGAGAGAAGGTCGGAAGCTCACAGCAAACATGGTACTGAGGTCGGGACTATCCCAACCGCGCAGGTTTGGGGCCATCTGTTTAACAGGGCGGGGTGCGGCTTCCAGCTGGGCTTTGTCACAAGCTGCTGCCAGGTGCGCTACTGCGGGCTGTGTGGGATCCTTTTACCTGGAGGAGTACACTTCCAGAGGGACTTCAGGGTCCCCGTGCCTGACGGTCAGCCATGGGGTGTCATTACCCCATTACCATGGGGTTGTCCTTAGAAAACAGGGACGAGTGGGTGGGGGACGGAGCCTTGCCAAGCCGGGAGCCCAGGACAGGCCCCGAGGAGTGCTGTCCACTGCTCCTTGGGTCACTCTAGTGGACACTCACTAGTGGTCACTCACACACCAAAGGCCAGCCTGACTCCGCCCACCCAGACGTCACCTCTTCAGAACTACTTTGTCACTGCTTTGACCTTGCTGGTGACGGAGCATCTCAGCTACTGACAGACACCCAAGGCTTGCAGCCTGTACGCGACAGACGGCAAAGTGTCTTGCAAAACACAAACCTGGGACCCGCCAGCGCGGTCTACAGAGCAAACAGAGACCGCGTCATAACAGAATGATCTTTTCAGAACAGCAAGGTTGGGGTTCACCAAGGTCATCCGCCCCCCACCCGCTCGTCCCAGCCGCCCGCCCCCCAGGAACAGCTGCGTTAGATAATCCCTCCACCGACCTCTGCAACCTGCCTGCTCTTCTTTCTTTCCTGTGTGTTCCCGCCCACTGCATCGCTCTGGCTGTGGGCGACCTCGTGTCCTCAGCCTTGGCGTCCAGCCATGACAAAGAGAAATGCTTTGCCTCCTGAAAGAAGCCTGCGTGGGCTACAAGAGAGGCCGCTCCCTCTCCGCCCGCCCCCTCCAGCCCAGCAAACCGGTTCGACCTTTGCAGATGGCTGGGTTCTGGTTGCCAGGCAGTGAGAACAGAAAGATAACTGCGATGAGTTAGGAATCCAATACTGAGTCTGTGTCCACAGGTCCTGGTGGGCTGAACAAAACCTCTCTGCCCATCATGGGTAAGGTGGCCCACTGAGGCAAGGCTCAGAGGCCGCAGGCTGGCCCGGCCAGCACAAGGCCCTGGGTCAATGCTCGACATGGCCAAACAGGCACACACAAGAGCCCGCAGAAGGCCCACACACGCCAGACCAAGGATTCCTCTATACCAGACGGCACCGGTAGGGTTAGGGATGGACAAGCAGGACACGAAGGGCCACGTCTAGTCACTGTCGTGTGTCTGGAAGACTTGGAGTGAGAGGGCGGGGGGGGGGCATGGGTTTGGTCCCCTGGAGATAGCTTTTTGGCCCATCCCAGGCTGTTTGTGGCTTTGGCCAGGTGACTGTCAAGGCCCCTCCAGAGAGAGCAACTTGGGACGGTTCACGCTCCACCCACCATGAATCGCCAGCTTCACGCCAGCTTTGTCCAGGCTGTTGGAGTCAGAAGGAAAGAGAACAGCCCCGGCCAGCTTCTGACTGCTGTCGTGCCAGACCGAAGGATACAGGGAGGTGCTGACTGACGCCACGTGACCCAGCTATCAAGGAGATGTCACCTGGAGAGGGAGGCATCCCCAGTGCCCCTCATAAATAGCTGAGCATGACGGATGCACAGGGAGGTTCAGACCCTGGGGTCTCTGGCCTGTCTGTGACGGTTTGAACATGGCTCATCTCCTCGCCTCCAAAACGTGTGCATGTGTGTGCGTGTGTGCATGTGTGTTGTGTGTGGTATGTGTGCATGTGTACGATATATGTATACATGTGTGAGCATGTATGTGCGTGTGTACATGTATGCGATGTGTAATGTGTGTGCATGTGTGTATGCCTATGTGCATCTGTGTGTGGTATATGTGTGTGCATGTATGTGTGTGGCATATGTGTAGTGTGTGTGGTGTGTGTGGTATATGTGTGGTGTGTGTGTGGTATGTGTGTGTGGTATATCTGTGGTATAACTGTGTATGGTGTGGTGTGTGGTGAATGTGTATGTGATATGTGTGTGGTTTATGTGTGTGGTGTGTGTGGTTTATGTATGTGGTGTGTGGTTTATGTGTGTGGTGTGTTGTTTATCTGTGTGGTGTATGTGGTTTTATGTGTGTGGTATTTGTGGTGTATTGTGTGTGGTATATGAATGCATGTGTGTGTACATGGTGTATGTATGTGTGTAGTATATGTGTGTGTGTACGTGGCGTATGTGCGTGTGTATGTGTGTGGTGTATGTGTGTGTGCATATGTATGTATGTGGTATGTATATGTATGTGTGTTTATGTTTATGTGTGCATGTGTACGAACATGGTGTATGTATGTGTGTATTTATCTGTGTAAGTAGGTATGTGTAGGTGTGGTGCATGTGTGTGTGTGTGATGTGTGTGGCTTATGAATGTGGTATTTGTGGTGGTGTATTGTGTATGGTATATGCATGCATGTGTATGTGCATGCGTATGTACATGGTGTATGTATGTGTGTGGTGTATATGTGGGTGTGGTGTGTTGGTGTGTGGTGTGTGTAGTGTGTGTGGATGTATAGTATTGTGTGGTTTGTGTGGTGTGTGTATATGTGTGGTGTGTGAATGTGTGGTGTGTGTGGTATGTGTGTGTGGTTTGTGTGGTATGTATGTATGTGTGGTGGGTGTGGTATGTGTGTGTGGTATGTGTGGTGTGTGTATGTGTGGTGGGTGTGGTATGTGTGTGTAGTTTGTGTGGTGTGTGTGTATGTATGGTGTACGTGTGTGTGTGGTATGTGTGTGTGTATGTGTGGTATGTGTGTGGGGTTTGTGTGGTGTGTGTGTATATGTGGAGTGTGTACATGTGGTGTGTGTGTGGTTTGTGTAGCGTGTGTGTGGTGTGTGTATGTGTGTGTGGTGTGTGTATGTGTGGTGTGTGTGGTGTGTGTGTGTGTGTGCATATGTGTGCGTACTCTATACACATTGTGTGGAGGCAGGTGGGAGGTATTCCTCTCTGTCTCTGCCTTACTCCAAGGAGACCAGGTCCTTACTGAGCCTGAGCTGGGCTGGTGACCACCAGGGATCCCCCTGCCTTGCCCCTCACCACAGTGCTGGGTCACGGGCATGCCCGAATGGCCATGCTGGCCTTCTTCCATGAGTGTGAGGGTCCCAGGCTGGGGCCCACTCTTCCCCTCTGAGCCGTCGTCTCTCCACCCAGGCATGTTTTCCTCCTTTTACTGTTTTAAGACAGGCATGTCTGGGTAGCTCAGGCTGGCCTTCCAACTCCCAGCTTGCCTGTCGGTCTCAGAGTGTTGAGGCTAGGTGGGCAATCCCAAGCCCAGTTCACGTTAGAATCCAGTCACCAGGGTTGTTATTTTGTAAGAGGGGTTTGCTCGCTATAAGGAGCTTGCTGATGGCTGTCTTGCAAAAGCAGGCTTATTCTAGAAAGAGCCAATCACTGCGAAGCAAACCCCCTCACACACACACATTTCCTTTTGGACAGTCACCCACCCACGTGCCCCTCCCTTTTTCTGCACATTTTGACACACATGATGTAAGTGCCTTGCCGCATGCAGCTGCCTGGTGTTGGCCTTCCAATGTCCAGACTGTGGAGGGAAATGAGCTTCTATCCTGATAACGCCCCCCCCCAGGCTCCCAGGTTCTGTTAAAGCAATAGAAACCAGACTCAGACACATTCCCGGGACAGTTGGGACCAAAGGCTGGAAAAGACCATCTGTCAGAGTTTAACTGGTGCCAGAATCACGATCGAATGCAGCAATTTCTCAGAGACAGCCATTCCCAACCCGAGATGCAGAAAGGAACCCTGGGCACAGGGAGAGGCAGGTGGTGACACACAGCTGCGTGACTCCGCCTCTCTAGGGCAGCAGCTACCCTTCACCCCTGTGCATCTACCTGTGGATAAAGATCAGACATGCACACACGCATGCACGCACACATGCACGCACACACACGCACGCACACACTTCTATTTTCCCAGCAAGCACACAGTGTTTGAGATTGTCTGTATGAAGACAGGAAGGATGACAAGGACTTAGTTTCTAAGATTTGCCCACAGCTCCAACCTGCCCAACCTGCAGAGAGCACAGCAAGAAAGCAGCTCTGTGCACCCGCCAAGCCCCGCCCCTAAACCAAGCCCCGCCCCTAAAGCAAGCCCCGCCCCCAAACCGAGCCCCGCCCCTAAACCAAGCCCCGCCCCCAAACCGAGCCCCGCCCCTGCAGATTGGGCTCAGCACCAAGAACCAGCATCCAGTCTTCCTTCAATGAGGGGCGCTCGCAGTAATGCCGGACCCACAGCATCCAGGCAGCCCCCCACCCTCCCCCTTTCTTCTAGAAGCCCTGTTAGGAAACACGTGGCCACTCGGAGTTCTCACCGCTGCCGTGCCCAGGCTGGACGGAGCTGTCGGCGTCTGCGGAGGAATTCACTGCAGCGAAGGAAACAAGCACCAAGGTGGTCTAACGCCCGCAAGCCCCCTTCTCCGCTGCCCGTGGGCTCCGCAGGAGAGAGATCCAGTGCGGTGCCCCCCCCCCCACCTCTGGACGCCTCTGGGGAGACCCATCTGTCTTCCTGTCTTGGGGAGCACAGTGTGCCCTCGCTCACCTCCGCTGTTTTGAGTGTGGAGGTCACATTTCAGGGCCCAGGGCCCCCCCAAGACGCTGAGCTGCCGCTGCGTTTGGCCGCCCTCTCATCGCCTGGAACGTGGCGGTGCTTTCTGGATCGCATGTTCGTCCCAGATCATTTTCTCCACGAACATGATGTGCCAAACACACACAAAAAATTCCCAGTTAAGCAAGGATGTGTGTTAGCTGTGTGCAGTTAACACGTGTGAGCGTGGATGTGGAACAGCGCCATGGACGGAACATTCTGGGCGGGTGTCAGTCACGTTTCTGATCTGTGGGCCTGAGACAGCTGCGCGCCACAGTTGCAATGGAAGGGCTGGATTTTACATTTGCATTTATTTAAAACCTGAATGGAAACACATGG
The DNA here is from genome assembly GCA_023101885.1 of Typhlomys cinereus. NCBI lineage: Eukaryota > Metazoa > Chordata > Mammalia > Rodentia > Platacanthomyidae > Typhlomys > Typhlomys cinereus. The sequence goes on along the minus strand of JALPQD010000516.1, from coordinate 321,233 downwards.
TAAAAAATCATATTATCTTACGTAGTTGTATCATCTTGGATTGTTTTCTGTTGCTATAACAAAATGCCTAAAGCTTAGTACTATGTAAAAAAAGGGGGACCTTTTTTAATATATAGTCTTAGAGGATGAGAAACAGAGTGCTGCGTCTGTCAACTCTCATGAAGGTCTCTAGTCACATTACATGATGGATGGAGTCATGGTTGGGCAGAGAGAGAGAGAGAGAGAGAGAGAGAGAGAATGCTGTGAGGCAGGAGCCAGTGAGTGGGGAGAATCAAGCTTCTTCTGCTAACTGTTACAACTTCTTGGATCTAAACCATCTCCTTGGGAACTTCTTACTCTCTGTTACGGGTGACCTTCCAGCAACCCAGTGACCTTCCTGGATGCCACCTCCTAAAGGGTCTACCAACTCTTAACACCACCATTCCAAACACCAAGACTCCAATACCAACACATGAACCCTTGGGCCATGACCACATCCAAAGCACATCAGCTAGGCAGGAAGGCTGCGGCGGGTTGGGGGGAAGGGGGGAGATCCAGCCTTCACCCCGACACTGGAATGAGAGTCAGTTTCATCTCTCTAGGCCTCTTTCGCTCATCCGTACCCCGAAGCTACCACATCCCCAGATCCCTGAGGTTGTTGAGAATTTAGGGGAAATGAGTTCAGGGAGTCCCAAGTCAGGGGTGCTGGGTTCAGGTTCTCTGCAGAGCTCTGTGTGCAAGTCTAAAAGCAGCCTGCTGCTGAGGCCAGGCTAACCTGTTCCTTCTTCCATCCTTCCATGAGGTTCCCCCTAAAGACAGCAAAGGAAGCCATAGCCCCCAGCAATGCGTCCTCAAAGGCCTGCGACCCTGCGTGACAACAGGAGTCTCACGGTTGTGATCGGCATAAGGATCTTGACAAGGGATCCCCCAGGATTTCAGGGGCTCTACACCCCTGACTGCAGCTTCCGGTTATGACGGGAAGGGTCAAAAGCGCAGATAGGCATGGCGTGAGGACAGACACCGAGTCTGGGAGATGTATCACCAGTCAATGTGTCTCGGCAGCTGCCAGAGCGAAATGAGCATGGCAGGATTCCCTCGAGGGAGCCCAGCCCTGCGGAGACTCCAGGCTCCAAGCAGCCAGCCGCCGGAACGGCAAGAGAAGAACTTCCCGTGCCTGGCCCTCTTACGGCAGCCCGAGAAACTGGGCACGGTATGGGTGCCATCAAGTGCTAATCCACACGCCTTGCTTGGTGCTCGATTCTTCAGAGAATTACTGAGCTCAGCGTGGACCCATGAGGTGGCTACAGGGTTACATGAAGGAACAGTGGTGGTTTGATACGCGTGTGTCAGGCTGAGCTGTAGGCACATCTGTGAAGAGTACTTAAGGCAAGCCTTTGGGAGAGTGCCTGGTTGGTATGGGGAGACCCAGCCCAGGGTGGGTGGGTTCATCCCCCTGAACAGGCGGGTGAGGTTCAGTAAGTTGGCATATCTCAGCAAACTTCGGACTGACACAGATGTGATGTGGTCTGTGCTGGTGTGAGCTCTCCTGCCAAGCTCACTAAGAACTATGATTGGACAACCGTAAACCAGAATAAAAGCCTTGCTCCCCTGAGCTGCTTGGTCATGAATCTACCAGCAGCGTGTAGCGAACCGTGACAAGAACCAAAGCTTGAAGCGAGATTTGATTTCTTGAAGGGGTGAGAGTCCTATCGCAGTCGTGGTCACCATCACCATCATCGCGAGAACCAGGTCTACGGAGACTTTGGAGCAAAGAAGGCAGGACTCAGACATGCGTCTAGGACAGACCCGCTGTCAGTCACCACCCCCGCCCCCAGAATCCAGCAGAATCTGCACCCACAGCATCAGTGCTGTGTGGAGCGCCGGAGCCAGGCTGACCCGAGGACTCAGCCGCGTTAGAAGCCCAGAGTCGCCTGACAAGATGAGGACTGGATGCCACTTCCGCTTTCACTTAACAATTAGTGCTTTCTCGCCAGGAACACAGGCAGCAGAGCGCAAGTCCTCGGCCACTCCCATGACGACGAAATCATGGCCACGGTGTCCTGCCCGGCAGCTGCCAGACGACGTGGACGACTCTCGTGTGAGGACCACCGTGCAGCTTCCGGATAGAGGCCCGGCCTTGGCTGTGCTCATGAAGACCCCGTGGCCAATCACAGCTCAGGGTCCCCGTGTCTCGTTAGCTCTATTTCAAGATGATGCATGCGCTTGCATTTTGTGAATTGTATTTGGCATAATGGTTCCCTTAGGAATCCAATATGATTTATTTCCTACGATGCTTCAAGTCCATATTCTGCAGAAGTGTCCAGAACCCTTGCTGGCTGCCCAAGGGGTCCGTGGCACAAGGCAGACTAGGGGGACCAGGCTTGAAGTCGAAATATGCACAAGTGTCCTGTGCTGCTTTTCAGGTGTGTTTCATGGACCTGAAGTGTGTGTGTGTGTGTGTGTGCATATGTGTGTGTGTGTATGTATACATTTTTGTTTATGTGTGTATGTGTATGTATGTGTACTTATGTATGCATGTGTGTAGGTATGTATATGTGTATGTATGTGTGTATAAATGTGTGTATCTGTGTACATGTGTATGTATGTGCATATTCGTATGTATGTGTATGTATGTGTATATGTGTGTTTGTGTATTGGGTATGTATGTGTATGTACATATGCAAGTGTATGTGTGCATGTATATGTATGTGTACTTATGTATGTATATATGTATATGTGTGTATGTACCTTTGTATGTGTATGTATGTACATATTTGTGTGTATGTAAATGTGTATTGCATATGTATTATGTATATGTACATATGCATGTATATGTGTATGCATCTGTATATGTATGAGTATGTGTGTATATATGTGTGGGTATGTATATGTGTATGAGTGTGTATGTGTGAATGTGTGGATGTATATATATGTATGCATGTGTATATGTAAGTGTATATGTGTACAAGCCTATATGTGTGTATATGTGTTTGTATGTATGTGTATGTATCTGTGTACATGTATGTTTGTGTGTATGTGTGTATGTATATATGTATGTGTATATATTTGTGTGTGTATGTATGTGTGTATATATACATGTGTATATGTAAGTGTATATGTGTACAAGCCTATATGTGTGTATATGTGTTTGTATGTATGTGTATGTATCTGTGTACATGTATGTTTGTGTGTATGTGTGTATATATATGTATGTGTATATATTTATGTGTGTATATATACATGTGTATATGTGTGTGTATGTGTATGCATGTGTAGATGTAAGTGTATATGTGTACATGTCTATATGTATGTGTGTATGCATGTGTGTGTTTGTATGTGTATCTATGTACATGTATGTTTGTGTGTGCATATATGCATGTGTATATGTTTGTGTGTATGTGTATGTGTTTATACATGTGTGTATGTGTGTGTATATATGTGTAAGTTTATGTGTGTGCATGTCTGTATGTATGTATATGCATGTGTATGTGGTGTGTGTGTGTGTGTGTGCAGGCACTTATGTGCATATGCCCATGCATGTGGAGGACAAGGACAGTGAGCTGTGCTGTCCCATTGCCCTTGGCCTTATGCCTCCAAGACAAGGTCCCTATCTGAGCTCACACTTTGGATCCAATGTGTTCCTGGGATCTTCCCATCCCTGCCTGGCCTGCCGTGCAGGTTACAGGTACACACACACACACACACACACACACACACACAGAGTTTTTTTTTTTACATGGGTGCTGGGGATTCGAACTGAAGTCCTCACGTTTGTGCAGCAAATGCTGTTTCCCCCTGAGCTACTGTCCCAGCTCCAGAACTGAGCTTTGTAAAAACACACTGTCCTGTGAGCAAGACAGACGGTCTGCGTGTGGCGCTCGCAGAGGCAAAGAGAAACAGCAGCGTCTCCACCACGTGGGCGCGTGGGCTGCAGAGAGAGAAGCCGCTTGTCTCTGCGACCAGCCCGACTATGGCGCTCTCACTTCCAGGAATTGGACGGCTGGAACGATGGATCTGTGTGGTTTGGCACGCGCAGCTTTGCTTCTCTGAAGCTGCCAACATCTGCAAATTATCAAGTGCTTTAAAAAAAAAAAAGCAAAAAGAAAAGAAATCAACTACCCCTGGGGACTGGCCCCATCGCTCCCACTGGGCCTGGCCTCCCTCCTGGGGCCACGAGGAGCTGGGTTGAACCGTGGTCTTCTTAGTCAACCCCAAGACATGACTAGAGAGGGTGTGTTAAATGTGAGCTGCTCAGAGCTCAGATTCTGTTTCTCGCAGTATCCCTCCTGTACTTCAAGACCCAAAAAACGGTGCTGCCAGAGTGAAACTAAATCCACATCAACATGGAGAGACCAAGCGCTTTCACACTCATGTTGGTCCCAGCCCACCTAAAGGGAGCGCTCTGTCGGGGTGCTGATTCAGAACGGCAGAAGCCGAGGCCAGTCAGGGAAGGCAGCGCCCACAGCGTTGGCAGGACCCACAGCGTTGGCAGCGCCCACAGCGTTGGCAGGACTAAGCGCCTCTCCCCGGAACCCATCCCTTGCTCGCCCAAGCCGGCGGGCTCTCGTGACCAGCTGGGAACAGCAGAGCAGATGTTTGTGTGGGAAGCAGGCCTTGCCCAACATCTGTCCTGGGTGTTTGCTGATATCGCTGGGGTTCCCTTGTGGGCGGCGAAGGCAATTAGCTGGTGCTGCGTCACACGTGATCTAATTACAGGGGCACAGCACAAGCCGGAGGGAGAGGGGTTTGCTGGACTGTGCCCAGCTCTGTCATCTCCCTCCGCTAATGTTCTCCGGATTCCTGCGAAGGTTATAAAGGTTAATTAAAAAGAATTTGAGGAGACACCGACCGCCTGCAACTGGACCACAGAGCGTGGGATAGTCGCCATTCCTTCACGGGAGGAAAGAGAGAGCGCGTCACTGAATTCACGGTGAAATTGACTCCCACGGAGGCCTCCAGGGTCTCCAGTGAAATCAGGCCCATGTCAAAGCTCCAGTCACGAGAATCCAGTTAACGGCAAACACACATGGATGGTAGCAGGATCAGGAGGGGGGCGAGGACAGGCACAGAAACACACTTCCCAGAAGTGAGTCCTTAAAGAGGTCACCCCAAGAAAGCCAGGAAGGAGTAACAGGATCCAGAGCACAAAAGTGGCCAGCACAGACTGGGGGGGTGGCAAAGAGAGTACCCCTCAAGCCAGAGAACTGAGCCCAGGTCTCAGGTCTGCGTTAATGCTGGGTGGGCATAGGGACCCAGCTGACTGTCAATTCCAGCCTCCGAAGGCAGAGACAAGGAATCCCCAGAACAGGACGCCATGCTGACTAGTGAGATGGGTCGCATCACAGCCTCAGTGAATACGATGGAGAGGGAGGGAGGAAGGCAGCCAGCAGGAACCTCAGGCCTCAGGTACAAACACACATGAGCCCCTACACACACATGCATGCATGTGTGCCCCACCGGCCACACATGCATCATTGGAACCTTAAGACAAAGACTTCGACACAAGAGTATCCTGAAGGGACCTGGAGATGCACCATGATGGAGCCCTGGGTTCTATCACCAGAGATCCATGGACTCAAGGCCGGCTTTGGTTGTGTAGTTCAAGACCAGCCTAGGTTACATGGGAAGGAACGAAAGAAGGAAGGAAAAGAGGGAGGAAGGGAGAGAGGGAAGGAAGAAGTCAGTCTTCTGCAGAGACAGGTCTGGCAGGGAAAGGGAGACCACCAAAGGTAGGGCCCACCCCAAGCAATGGGCAGGTAAGACGACCAAGCACAACCAGGCAGAGTGGCAGACTCCATCTGCCTTGTGACATCTAGGATTTGCATGCTGAAGGCCGTGAACCCTGACTTCAGACCGAGAACGTCAACTCCTTGCAGATGAACTCAGTGGAGGAGAACAAATGCTTGCTTAGTCCATGATGGGATGGAAACTTCTCCTATACAAAGAACAAGCCTGCTTCTTCAGACTTCCTGCCTAGCGACAGAGCGCTTCGTGGTTTGGGGCCACACAAGCTGGAGAAGCTGTGGAAGTCAGGTGGACACGATGTGCTTTGCAAGCAGAGAGCAGTTCAACACCAGATGCTGGCAAGGCAGAGGTTCCTCTTACCTAGATTATAGGCCGGAACCCCGGCCACCTGACCATGCTGACATTATCTCAAGCAATTATTTAATTTGAGACTTCATAATGGCAATCAAAAGATAACCCAAGTTTCACCTGCTGGGGTAGGCACATATCAGGTACATTCAGTGAATAGTGTAATGCGTGCGTGCACACACACACACACACGCATATGTACACATGCACACACTCAAGACCATGAAAACATGGTTCTGGCATTCCTGGGCTAGAAAAGACCTCTTGGGTCCACACAGCCCCCTTCAGATTTGCTAACACTACTGTATGATTGCAAATCCCTGAGGAATCCAGTGCAGAGGTGTCCTTGGTCTACATTGTTTGTTTCGACGCTATAGGACAGAGACATGGCAAGATGTGACAAAGGAGACTGGCATGAAATTTTAAGTCATAGTAAAATAATTTCCCACATAGCTATCTCTAAGGCCACAGTCAAGACCCCTCCATCACGATTTCCCTCCTGCCATGATCTTTACTTACCCAACTCTGCTGGGAAGGTAGACTCCCTACTACCCAAGTAGACTCCACAAAAACTGATGGCTCCTCAGCGTGCATTAGAACCCTGACATCAGCCCACCTGGGCAGCCTTACGGAGACCACCATGCAGTCTGAGATGAATGCTCCTCTTGGGGGAGACTGTCTCACACATGTTTCTCTGGAGGGAAGGGATTCCCCCCATGCTCCTCTGGGAGGGAGGCTTTCCCACACAGCCTCCTCTTGGGGGGGGTCCCACACATGCTCCCCTGCAGGAGAGGCATTCTCACACATGCTCCTGGAGGAGAGGCTGTCCCACACATGCTCCTGGGCGGGGAGGCTTTTCCACATACATGCTCCTGGGGGCTTTCCCACACATGTTCCTCTGGTGGGAGGCTTTCCCACACACATTTCTGTCCCACTGAAGTTTTATCTTCAAAACAAAAGGTGAAACATCATGTTTAAGGGGAACACGAGAAAGGGTTCAGGGAAATGCCACTGGGTCCTTGTACGTCATCGGAGAGGAGGACCAAGAGAAGAGTTAGGCATGCACAAGAAAGGACTCTCTGGGAATTGGGGGGGAGGTACTGGGGGATGGGGAGGGAGGGAGGGGAGCAGGGGCTGCGGGGGGAGGAGAAGGGAGGGAGGGAACTGGTCTACCTATTAAGTTTGTATGAGCGGAAATAATAAAAAATGTATTAAAAAAAGGTGAAACATCATATTAAGGATGAGTTTTATTCTCAGAAAGCATACCATTTTGTAAATAAATCTGGTGTGTGCATACACTTTGTGGGTACTCATCTCTGTGGACATAGGCACGAATGTGGAGGTCAGAGAACACATTTGGGAGTCGCACACACAGTCCTCGCCTCCGTGGGCTGAGACAGGAGTCCCTTGGTGTCACTCACAGGCCAGGCTAGCTGGGCAGAGCTTCAGGGGCTTCTCCTGCGTCCACATCCCGTCACCATGGGGACACTGGCACCACCTAGTTCTGCTTCACATGGACCTGGAGATCTGAACTCAGGCCTCTGCATTGTCTTTATGGACTCGTCTATTGCGGTTTGAGTCCGAACCTGGTGATGGGATTCTCTGGACCACAGGGAAGTCTGTTTTTAATGTTCTGAGGAGCCTCCACACCGGTCTCTACAGAGGCTGTGCTCGCCTCACATCCCCACCACCCGGACAGAGGTTCCTTTCACTCCACAATGCATGGGATTTTTGTTTGTTTGTTTCTTCACATTGACCTTTCACATCCCTCTCTAAAATGTCCAGACTGCGGGCGTGACGTGGAACAAGGCTGAAGCAGCTCGTGAAGTTCAAAGCTCTTCTCCTGTGCTTTCTCGCCAATGTCTTGAGTATCCAATCCGTCTCAGGTGTGTGTGTGTGTGTGTGTGTGTGTGTGTGTGTTTCATTTGGGGGTGTGCGTGTGCGCATGTTTTGCACATAGAGAGTATACACACGTGTTCAAGTATGTATACAAACAGACACGAGTGCATGTGCTTGTAGAGGCCCAAGGGTGCTATCAGGAATCATTCTGCACATTTTACCACATTCCTGCTTTGCTCTGGAGCTCCCAGGGCCAGAATTACAGGCTGCCGCCATATCTGCCTGACATTTTTTACATGTAATCTGAGTTTAAGTCCTTTTGCTTACAAGGCAAAGGCTTTAACCACTGAGTCACCTCCCCAGCCGATGTTTCATTATTTAGAGAACTCCTTATTAGTTTCTCTAATCAAGCCCACATAGATAAGACCTTACGTATTTAACAGTGTGCTACCCTGTACAAATGGAAAAAAAGTAAGTTAAATATCTCTGGACTGATACAGCTGTTAATTTCTACATAATGCCAATGCCACGCAGTTTAAGCTGGGAAACTTTTTTCCAAAGTTGATAACATAAAGTTTCCAAGTTTTCAAATTATGTTTCCAGCTATACACGTATTTCTATAAAAAGACCACTGACAGCAATATGATACAGATCAATAACCAACAACAGATTTCCAGGTTCTGCCGTCATCTGAATGACATTGCAGAGGCATCCAGCATACTCCACAAAAATAAGGCAAAAAGCAAAATCCAAGGTGTGTTTATACTGCAAAAAGGGCCAGATGGTCACCCCCGGGGTCCTCGGGGTGTCTCCGGGTGGGTGCATCTGAGCTGCTCGGCCTTAACTTTTCTCCCAACTTTAGATCTAAACCCACCAAAACTAAATAAATAAACAAAGTTCCAACTTCACTGACTTTTTAGGATCCAGCAGGAAGAAATCCAGTTGCCTAGAGCCCAGAAGGGACAAGGATTCTTCCACAGAATAGAGACTGTACCCCGCTGGAGAGAGGGTACCACTCACCCACCCACAGCAAAACCATGTGGCTCCAAGCTTCCCAGGATAGAATTCTGTTTGCAATTAATTTGCAAAGATGTTGAGAGCCAATCAGTGCTTGCTAAACTCAATCTGGTCCAGGACGTGAGCCTGGTAGACCGGCAGAGAAAGAGGCTGGCTGGTCCAGTCCCTACCGCCCACCTGGGCAGCCTTACGGAGACCACCATGCAGTCTGAGAGGAATGTTCCTCTGGGGGGAGACTGTCTCACACGTTCCTCTGGAGGGAAGGGATTCCCCCCATGCTCCTCCGGGAGGGAGGCTTTCCCACACAGCCTCCTCTTGGGGGGGGGGGGGTCCCACACATGCTCCCCTGCAGGAGAGGCATTCTCACACGCGCTCCTGGGAGCAGAGGCTGTCCCACACATGCTCCTGGGGGGGGGAGGCTTTTCCACATACACGCTCCTGGGGGCTTTCCCACACATGTGGGACCATGGGTGGAGGCCAGCAGTCTGCCAGTGCCCATCAGGAGACCTGGCCCTCCCCCCTCCCGCCATTCCCAACTGTGCACACAGAAACCCCTTTGCTCATTTGGGAGAGGTACGTGCCGACATTAAGTGTGTGTTTAATGAAAAGCAGCTTTTTCAGCGCAAACAAGGCTTTGGGAGTCACACGTGGCTCTGGGACATCGTTGTGGCTTTGAGGAGAGAAGAGGGGGGCAGGGAGGGGGAGATCAGTCCAGGAGGCTGTCAGTCAACATGGAGCCCAGCTTGAGGCAAGGGTCCTGCTGAGTTGCACATATTTCTCTGAGTGTTTTTTCTTTATCAAGAAGAAATCGCAGCAGCAGAGAGCAGAACACGAGACCAGAAAGGCGGACTATTACCTGCACAACAGGACCATTGAGGTCGACTGAAGGCAGGCGGAGCTTTGAAGATTAATGAGCCTGTGTAAACGTTGGTGTGCTGTGGGGTTTCTCCCTGACATTAAACAGAGCATGCAAGACTCGCAAATAAAACGTAGCAAGGAGCCCAGGCTGTAATTAATGCCACTGAAGGCCTCTTTATCAGATCCCAGCCTGGCGTCGCAGGAGGGTGACGGAGAGCTACCCCAGCACTGTTTATTCTGGACTCCAAAGCAGACTGTGAGCTGATGAGGTTCGCAAAAATGTCACTGTGAGCAAGCAATGCCTAAAACTGGAGGCAGGGGAGAAGGGCGCCCAGCATGCAGAGCCAGCCATTTGGAAGGGGACGTGGAGAGATCCCCTGAAGGGAATGAGGCCACGCATCTTCTCTTGCCCCCCCAATGCCTGCCTCGAGGGCGCCGTTTCCCCTCTACTTCCATGGGGGACAGACCAGAGGTAGCTCCCTGACTGGAACATTCCCAAAGCCCCCAAGGGCTGGCAAACCCCACCTTCTCACTCTGCAAAGGAAGGGTTGCTTCGTGCAGGAACGCATGACGCACGCTGACAGAGGAAGGAAGGACCCGGGCTGACTCAACCACCCTGTCAAGCAAACAGAAATTAAAGTAACAGGACATCCAAGACGTCCCAACGGTACCCATCAAAGCATAGCTTGTCTGGACCCCAGCGACCCACTGGAGAATGACAGACTTCGTGAAATCCCCCATTCTGTGGCTCTGAGCATGGTCCTAGGGAGTAGGGTCAGATAGGGGGCAGGGAACAAGAAGGAAAATCAAGAACCAACAAGTAACCATGTTCTTACTAGAATTTTAAGTTGTCCTCACACTGGGGGTGGGGGGATAGAGGCGAATACATTGTAGCAACACTGTAAACATTGGGTGCACAGCTGCTCGGGGCGCTACATTGTATCCATCCCTTAACATTCATCCTTGAAGCACAAAAAACTAAAGCCTGCACCGCACAGTGTGGCCTGTACCCCACAGTGTGGCTGCACAGGAGACAGGGTCTCTACAGTCAAGGGTGATGAATGCAGCCCTTAAGGTGGGCTCACTCTGAGTAGCCATCTTTGTAAGAAGAGAGGTGCGGGCGACAGGTGAGATGGTTCAATGGGGGAAAAGGCGCCTACACGCAAACTTGGCAACCCGAGTCGAGCCCACATCATACGAGGAGCCAATCAGTTTCTGGAAGTTGTCTCTCCAAACACACACTGCAGCAAATGTGTGCTTGTTCTCTCTCTCTCTCTCAAATAAATAAATATTTTAAAGAAGAGCTTTGTGCACACGGAGACTCAGAAGCCAAGCCCGTGAGCACCCCCCTGAAGGGACCGTCCACAATCCCAGAAGAGAAGGAGCTCAAACACGCCCACACTTTGACTCTGGTCTTTTGGCCTCCAGAAGCGTGAGAAACGCTGCTTCCGAGGTGGAGGCTCCCAGGTTTTGTGCTTTGTTGTAGCAACCTACGTAAGCCAGCCTCACTGCCAACACAGCTAGAGACCACCCGGCCCCTCAGCCCAGACACCGAGATCACACGCCCTGAGCTTAGGGCTTGGGGTATCGGTTAATGTCCCCCAGACATGGTCTCAGAACCTGGCTCTGCAGACTCGGGGATGAGCGGCCACCAAAAGGCGGGAAGGAATATGTTGACTGCATTGTCCTTCCTCCAGGAAGCCCTCCCTGGCTGCTGCCCACGGACAGGGAGATGCCCCTGCTCAGCCTGTGCCCTGCGTGGAAAACATGCCGGAGGAAAACTGGACGGAAGGATCTCTCCACACCAGAGCTAGAAATGCCATATGATCCAGCGACCTGCCGTCCCTTGTGCTGTGGGAAAGAAATGAAGTAGGTCAAAGAGACAGCTACCCTGTGCCCACCCACAGTGTCCACAGCAGTCCAGGTGTGAAAAGCCACAGATCGTAGCTCATCTATCAGGAGTAGAGTGTGGGACAGTGGCTGCTGGAGGCTGACAAGGGAGCGAGTTGGATGTGGGATGCGGGTGCAGGACGCTCACTAGAACAGCCGTGGCTGACAAGATCAAAGCTGTATTTCAGAATTGCTAGTGAGGAGGATTTGGGGTGCTCCCGGCACAAAAAAAATTCAGCATCACGCTGACTATGTGTAAGCATGATGCGTCGGTCTTAACCCTGTTCTGCTCAGAGAGAAAACAGCACCGCGTTGCGAAAACACCTTTTGTTGTGACCAACAGCCCTGAACACAGGCGGAAATTCATCCCGGGGTCAGCCGGGCTGAGGAAGTGGACAGGGATAACGGATAACGTGGAGCCTCGGAACAAAAGGAGGAAGGCCGGGCTGGAGCTGGGCTGCTTGGATAACAAACGCAGGAAGTCATCAGCTCCAAACGGCTCCCAGACGCGCGCGTCCCCACATCCCTGAGCATCCGAGTGTGGGCGACCCAGCTCCCAGGACAGTTACTCAAGAGCAAGACCACGAGGGCGACAGAGACGGGTGGACATGCGCAGGGGAGAACCCGGCCGTGGAGGCCAGCGCCTGGCTTGGCCGGGGCAGGGGGCTGTCAATCAAAGCGAAAACAGGAAGAGCAAGAGCTGGCCTGGGAGGACCAGGGAGCAGGAAGAGCTCTTGAGGTGAAGAGAGAAATGAGGACAGGGACGCCACTGACCCCATCTGTGTGTCCAGTGTAGTCTAGTCCCCGAGCTGCATGTCCACAAAGGAGAAGCCCCACCCTCGTGGAGTCGGCCTGACGTGCAAGGGGCTGGGGAGACAGACAGACAGACGGCAAGAATGAAACACGCTGCATCAGACAGTGAGATGCTCACGAAAGAAGCTGACCGGGGACAGGACGTGCCAGAGTGGCTAAGAGACAAGCATAGGGGACCCACCCATGTCACTCAACTCTGGAGCCAGAAGTCCACAATCCAGCCTGAGAGGGGCTGCAAGGGCTTGCGGGCGGCACCCTCCAGCTGGTCTTCCCTTGGTCACCTCTTCTGATATACCAGCTAGAGGGTGTGGTCATTCGGTCACACGCGGAGGGACGGGGCTGAGGAGTATCTGGATTTGAAGACGCCAGGTGTGGGGGGGGTTGACATCCCTATATCCACATCCCTATGTCCCCACACAGCCCTTTGACACACTTTTCCACGCTGAGCTTTGCCCCAGGACACCGGTCCCTGCAACGCACCCCTGACCTCTGTCCACCAATCGCAGCCGGGATAGAACACCTGGCTTGCTCACCCGGAGGGAGGCAGGCTTCCTGGGGTTTATCCCCCCCACACACACACACACTTTTCTCCCTGCTCTGTCCACACTGCTGCAGGTTCTGCAGAAGCTCCCGATTACAGATGCTGGCAGGACCTTGTGTCGCTAGGCCTGATCCGGCCCTATCCTGAGCCCTCAGCCTGTGGGAACAGCCCCTTTCCTAAACTCGCCTGAAATTGCTTGTTTCAATGTGCCGCTGACCGATCCAGGGAACTAGTGCAGAAGGGATAAGCTCCCTGAGTCTCTCAGGAGACCCAGAGACCCCGTGCCCAGCTCGCCCTGTGCTGTGTGGGAGCTGGAGGGACAGGAAGGCGCGGGGCAGGTGCAGGGGACGCCGAGGCCTCCAGGTGAGGAGACGTCCACTGCGGACCCCTGGTCTGAGCCCCCCTGGCCCCAGCCAGTGCCAAGAAACCACTGCGGCATCTCCCAGAGAGTCACAGATGCGGCATCTGGTGCTCCAGCCCAAACCTGCCGGGCCAGGTGTCCCAGGAGACTGGGGCGTTACGATCCCTTCAGCTGCCTGCCTGGGACCTCAGGTCTGATAAGAAAACACAGATGTGATAAAACACTGAGAACATTGAGAACACCCTGGCTGATTAGGCCAGGGAGATAAGACTTTAAAAAAAAATGGGCGTGTCTGTTCCCTTAGAGGATTGCTGCACCCTGTGGCCCGGCCTTGGGCCGCTGCCAGGTGGCTCCCAGATAAGGGATGTGATTAGAGGGGCCAGACTCTCAGCACCAGGTGAGTAAGGATTCCCAGCTGAGGAGGAGGAAGAAAGAGGCTTCTAGATAACAGGATCACCCAGGTATCCAGGCACCTTGTGCAACTAATCTTTCCAGCAGCTGCTGAGCGTCTTACAGAAGAAAACACCAAGCCCTCCAGATGCAAAGCAGTAACCCTCCCGGGCCACACGGGACTCGGCTGGGCTTGGCTCAACGCTTAATTTACCACTGGGGTCACGTGGGGGAAGAGGCAGGACTGAGTGCCAGACCTGTTTTCATTCCTTTCCACCCCGTCAGATGATGATACGGGCAGTGTAGGCTCAGCTCCCGGATAGGTAAGAAATGTGGGGATGAGGGGCTGGAGAGACGGCTCATCGGGTTAAGATACTTGTCACCAAGTCTGACTCCCTGCATTCAATCCTAGAAACCCACAGGGTGGAAGGAGAGAACAGCTACATGTTGCTATGGTACATGTGTGCACGGACATAAGTAAATAAATGAGAGAGAGAAGAGAAAGATAGAGTTAGAGAGAAAGAGGAAGGAAAGGAAAGGAAAGGAAAGGAAAGGAAAGGAAAGGAAAGGAAAGGAAAGGAAAGGAAAGGAAAGGAAAGGAAAGGAAAGGAAAGGAAAGGAAAGGAAGAGAGAGAAAGAAAAGAGAGAAGGAAAAAGAGAGAGAGAGAAAAAGAAAAAGAGAGAGAGAAAGAGAAAAGAGAGAGAGAGAAAGAAAGAAAGGAAGGAAGGAAGGAAGGAAGGAAGGAAGGAAAGAAGGAAGGAAGGAAGGGAACAGGAAGGAGTGTTGTAAAGATCCTTTGACTGTACTCATGGAGGCCTGAGTACCCAGCTCATAGCAAGTCTCAAAATCATTAGTTCTTTAGCTTAAATTCCATCAGTCTTGGCTGTGCCGCTGAGTAACCCTTGAGTCGCTGACTTGCTTTGGAACCGGTATTGAAGGCCGCCATCCCTCAGGGATTCAACGATGCGATTGATTAAACTCCAAGTTCTGGGGCTGGGAAGGTGGCTCAGGGGTGAAGCCTCCACCTTGCAGGCGGAAGGTCCTGAGTTCGGATCCTAGACCCCACGTATAGACGCCGGGTGGAAGCGGGGGCAGCCTGCGCTTCTGGTCCTGGTAGGGCGGAGCCTGTGAATCCCCGGGCAGAAGGAGGTGGAGGCGTCCATGGTGGTTCCCGAATTCGTCCGTGGTTCTACACACACACACACATACACACACGCACACACACATACACGCACAATTGAATAAATAATAAATAAAAAATTTTAATAAATAAATAAACTCCAAATTCTATGAAAGAGGACACCCAAAGAGACTGGGTTCTTTCGACAACCTGCTCCCCTCCACGAGCAGTCTAACACATTGAATTCTGACTTCCAGCCATTGATCTGTTTCTCGATTATTCTAAGTGTCAATACTGTGAGCACATTCTAACACTCTGTCACAAGGCTCAGCTCTTCTTAGGATGTCTGACAGAGAAAGATGTTTTCTAAAAGCTTTGGACCCAAGAAACACCTAGAACCTTCCTAGAAGTTGGGAGTTCAAGGCCACAGTCACTTTCATAGCTGGGATGATGGTCATATGGTTTGCCTATCCATCAAAATAGGTATAATCCACTGTAGCAATGTGGGCAATGTAAAGCCCCCGGGATACAATTTGCTCTTTTATTATAATTGGAAGTGTCCACACCGGCTCATGCAGTGGATCCCTAGTTAGTGGCGATGTTTTGGAAGTTAGAAAGTCTTACAAGGTAGAGTCTCGCTGGAGGAGGTCGGTCATGAAGATCCATCTGGTCCTCTGCCCGGTCCCTACCTGCTGCTTCCTAGTCACGTAGACTAAGACTTCTAACACCACGAGCCCAAATTAACCCTTTGTCCTTCTGTTTCTCATGGTCCTGTCTTCTTGCAATCTCCCTGGGGAGATGAGCGCCAACACAGGGCCTCCCCATGGATTTCTACATGCTTGACGGTAGGTTCTGGAAATTTCCCCAGCAGCAACATTTGTTATGGGGGGACCATGTTATCCCTGTGTGTTCTGGTAGCTGCACTTCATAGCCAGAGCCCTGGTCTCGTGGTGCAGTGAGACGCAGAGTTGACAGCCAGGTCTGGGCGCCCTGTGTCCCTCTCTGTTCACTGCGAGGGGAGAAGGGGGATGTGTGTGTCTCCAATCTTTCCGTGGCTTCCTCTGAACTGACGCCAAGGTGGTCTCTTCCTCCCTCTCGCCCTTATCTCTCGACCACACACCCCACATGAAGGAAGAGAGTCTCTGCCAGGCGTCCTCTGGGATTCCTTAGCCCGCAGAGACCCGACTCTGCGGTGGAAGCCAGCGAGGAGGGAGGGTCAGGAAAGCCGAGCTGGGGACCAGGCGCGTCTCCTGGGGCGCCCCTGCTGGGGCGTGCAGGCTTTATCTGCAGTCACAAGTTACCGCAATCTGGGCGCTGGCTCTGTCTGCCGGGCTTCGCACACAGAAACCTGCTCTCTCACGGCCACGCAGGGAAGAGTCCGGAATCACGACATGGGGGGCTCCCTCTGAAGGCTGGAGGGCAGCATCACCATGTCCCCCAGCTTCTGCTTCCAGCAGCCCCCAGGACCCCGCCAGTCACATGGCCCTTCTTCCCCGTGTGTTGGCCCCTTTCCTGAGGTCACCAGTCACTGGATTCAGGGGCCATCCCAATCCCTCAGACCTCACCTTGTGGTAAGATCTACTTTCCAGGTAAGTCCATGTTCACAGGCTTGAATAGATGGCGTCTGGGGACACTGAGCCATTTTAACAATATCCCACACTCATCCGCTCTGAATGTCTGTCCTTAAAACAAGCAACGGTCACTTTCCATTGTATCTGCTGCCCAGGGTCACTGAGGCGGCACCTGGCACACGGTAGAAGGGCACCAACCCGTCTTTCATTGGAAAGGGGGCATGGGTCCCCACAACCTGCCTTGCTTCTTTTCCACACAAACCCTGGCTTCCAAAGCCACCAGCTAAGACCCCTCCAGTAACACAGACAGAATTCTCATTGCAGTGGGCTGCAGATGATCTAGACATGTTTCCATCCGTTGTAGTGTAACCCAGCAACTGCGGCTCAAGGCAGGGGCCGGGTGGGTCAGGAGACACCAAGTCTGACTGGTACAGCCCGATTCTTGCGTGGGCTCACACTCGCCGAGAAGGACACGTTGCTGTAATCCCCACAGCTCCCTCACAGCAAAGCAGCTACTTGTCCCAAGTCACACGATGTCACTTAGGCAGTTTAGAGCAGCCACGCTGGGACAGTCTCTGAAGATTTTCAAGGGTCTACCCCAGAGCTGGGACGACCCTGAAGGAACACACCCTATTGACTGCAGGAACTGACTCTAACCCATCACAGAGACAAAGTGTCCAACTCCCCCAACCCTCTGTCATGAAAGCATGTGGAGATGAGCTCTCGATCATAGGGAAGCCCTACATGAGCTCTGGCACAAGATCAAGCTGGGTTGGGCCCCAGTGTGACAGATCACTCAGATGTAGGGACCAAAAGCGCCAATCAGGTTTGCAGACACTGGAGCTAACCAATAGAAGAAGCCATCCCCCCTTACACTTACACTCCACGCCCATGCTTGCCTACGTGTGTAAATATACCTGATCCTCGCAGCCATCTGGACGCCCTTGCCCCTCATGGTATTCCACGTCTGGGGTCCGTTGAGTGCCTATCTGACTTTTCCCTCGCCTCCCGTGGATTCCATGCCTGGGGTCCATGAATTCTCCAGGACTCTCTTGTCCCTCATGAGCTCCGTTCTTTCTCTCCTCTAATAAATTCTGCTTTAAACCTCCACGTGTGTTCTGGTTTCAATCTTTCCCAAACACTTCTGGACACACACAGACCCCAAAGAGACCCTGCGTCAACATGATACAAGGCTTAGGAAGCCTACAGATAGAGTCAGAAGTCCTGGCTGGAGCTCTGGACTTTATCGCATGGGGAAAGCCCAGTGTTCCCTGCGGGGAGGAAGGGGGACGACGTCACAGCTCAAGGACAACATGAACCACTCCCGGCACACACTGCTCTGCTTGCCATCTGGCCTTCCTTACCCGCTTTCTCAGAGGCTGGCACGACCAGTGACAGAGGAGAACCGGCCAGCTCAGACCAGAAAGAGCAGCGGGGCAGATGGCAGCCACCAGGTGCAAGTCCTTGGACCAGAAGACCCCTTCCTGTCCGAAAGGATCCCACCCCCCCACCCCCACCCCCGATCTGCAAGGGTGTGACACAGGAAGGTACCTGCCCCCTTCTCCACCTGCTCTACTCCAGTAGCGGCCCCCTCTCTACGCCCACCGCATGGAGGGCCATCCTCAGCCAAGAGCTTCACCCCCCCATTTCTACCCTCCTCCCAGTTTCCAGAGAGTGGGCCGCCCCTCAGCAACGTGCCACCCAGAGAATAAAGAGAAACTCAGAGCCCAGGCCAGCAGCGCCCTGTCCCCGGGGTCACCCTCACCTCAATTTGCCCTGAAAAATTTTCTTTTTTTAGCAGCACTAAACTTAGCGGTTAGCTACCAGGACAAGCAACCGGAAAGGTCACCAGAGCCTGGCAGCTCCCAGTCCCAGCCTGCCCCCGCCATCCCCTGCCAGCCTTGCCCACCCATGGAAACCATGTTGATTCCCAGCAGCGGAGGGCAGCCACCCAGAGCCTGGCGCCGGGCACCGCGTGGACCCTCACGCCAAAGGAACAAGAACCACAGGTACCTGGTCCAGTCCTCAACACTCCTTGGGAGACCCCAGTGGAAAAGGATCCAAAAGTCAGATCCAGAAAAAAAAAAATCCTCACGACCCCCAGGGTCTGTGATGTGAAGGCTACAGGCGTCTCTGTCTTAGGCGATGCTTCTTAGACTAGCTGTGTTCCAACTGGACACTTGAGGAAAATGAAGTGTGTTCCTTTCCATCTTCAAGTCAGAGATCAAGTAATTATTGAAAGCATTCGATGTCCAGAAACGGACAGTTGGAAGACAGCTTCATAGAGTAGGACCTGGGAGGGGAAGAGAAGAGGCCGCTCGGTCAGTGAGGTGCTCGTCCTGCAAGCTAAGGGCCTGAGTCACAGCACGAGAGCTGGCAAAACATCAGGCATGGTGGTGGCGTGAGCTGTAATCACAGCAGGGGGCCAGGAGGACCCCCGGGGCTTTCTGGCCAGATAGTCGAGCCTGCTTGCATTCCAGGCGGGAGAGTGATGCTGTCTCCAAAAACCAAAACATCTTGGGCTCCAGATATAAAATACCTGAGCCTAGAGACCTGAGTTGGAGCCCCCAAAGCCCACGTGGTACATGTGCCCCCCCCAATATTTAAAAAGAATCCCATAAAAAAATGAGTCTTCACTGATACCCAAGGTTGATCCCTGACCTTCGTACACACACACCTGACTCAGGGTTTCAGAGATGGGAGTGAATCCATTGCCCCTCCACATACACCTTTGAGTTCGAAGCTATCGCTACCTAAATCTGAAGAGCAGCGAAGCCGTCCTCTCCTTCGTCCAGCTGCACCACCCAAGCCAGCACCGGCGGCGTCAGCACCCCCGGGCGTGGGTCACGGGAGCCTCACTCAGACCTTCTGAGTCAGATGTGGGTCAGCAGATCTCCGGAGAACTACCGGTTCCGCAGAGCCAGGCCTCCCTGGAGCGGTCTAGAACCCAGAACACCTGCGTCTGCCCGTGCGGCGTCCACAGAGCCGGTGAGGGAGGGGGGCGCACACCTGCCCGTGTCCACCGGCACCTGCCGCACGTCAGGCAGGTCCCTCTGGCCGGTCAGATGGCACCTGAGGGCCCGGGAGGCTCCACACACCTGCCGCTGCCCCTGGGCGAGGTCGTTCCCGTGAGCACGCGCCAAACGCCAGGCCCTGTGCCGCCCGCGCCACCTTCCTGCCTGCCACCTCGGAGGCTTCAAATAACAAACCCCAAACCTCCCATGAGGTTTCACACTTGAGGATGGTGAAGCTCAGAGACGCCAAGCAGCTTGCCAAGCCACACAGCTGATTGGGACAGACTTGGAGCTGCAGCTCCCACGCTCCACACCTCTCTGCAGAAACGCTGTGCCTGGGACACCTGGCGTCGGGAAGATCGACACCGAGCAGGGGGTGGGACCAGGACACGCCAGGCCAGCGCCTCACCTCTCGCTAGAGCCTAGAAGGAGGAGGAGACAGCCAATGGTGGGCGGGGCTCAGTTAAGTCAGTCTTTGGTTCCACTATGAAACACTTCCCTAGGTCCCCAAACGTGAGCATCGGAAGGCTGAGCCCCAGGACTCCCCCCACAGCACCTGCTGTCCAATCGCAAGCAAGCCCACTGGCAGGCTACCACCCCTTCTGCCCACCCTCTCTGGGGCCCACTGGAGGGGTCTCTGCTAACGCCCCTGGGCCGGGTTCTGTTTCCCATCAGACCTGGGTGTCAGGCTGCTCAGCAAACGCTGTGTTTTATTGG
Source organism: Typhlomys cinereus (assembly GCA_023101885.1). Classification (NCBI taxonomy): domain Eukaryota; kingdom Metazoa; phylum Chordata; class Mammalia; order Rodentia; family Platacanthomyidae; genus Typhlomys; species Typhlomys cinereus. Next base: position 301,029 of record JALPQD010000516.1, on the reverse strand, counting down.
GTCTCGCCTGCCACCCTGCTCCTGAGTCGAGGTGCTGCCTGCCCTGCCCTGTGGCTCTGTGCATGGGGGAGTCTGGGGGTGCTAAGCACGGCACCCATCTGGCCTGCTTCCCTGCCGCACACACCATTGCACGAATAACCTCATTCTGCCATGCATTCAGGACCAAGCCCCGTGCCCCCCAGTGGGGTCCACAGACAGGGCCAACGCCCATCCCCCTGCCCCTAAGTAAGAGGCCTGGCAAATTCCCCAGGAAGACAACATGTTCAGAGACCCAAGGGGAAACTCAGATAAAAAAAAAAAAAAAAATGTGCTCATAGAGCAGCTGAGTCACCGCCTGAGCTAGAAAGTGCAGAATTCACAAGGGGTTTGAGTCCTCCCGCCAATCAAGGGTTGTCTGAAGCACCGGCAAGTGGGGAGGAGGGGGGCTACCTTTCAATAGCACGCGGGTGGCACTGAGCTCAGCCGCCCACGTGTGGTGAAGGAGTTTCAGCTGGGCGTGGGTTTGCAGCTTGTATCCCAGCCAGTTTGGAGGCTGATGTGGGAGCGTCAAAGGTTGAAGGCCCCTCACCGGCTACAGAGGAAGTTCAAGATTTGCACCTTAGTGAGACCTTGTCTCAGAATAAAGAGTAGAGGGGGAGGGGGAAGGGGAGGGGAAGGGGAGGAGAGGGGGGAGGGGAGGGGAGGGGGAGGGGGAGGGATAGGGGAGGGGAGGGGGAGGGGGACGGCTCAGGGTTATGCCTCTCTGCCTCTCAAGCAAAAGGCCCCGAATTCAGATTCTGGATCTCGCAGGAAAACATTGGGCAGACATGGTGCTTTGGGAATGGAAACGGCAGCCTCGGCTTCTGACACCTGGAAGGCAGAGCCTGGAAAACCCCCAGAGCAAAGCAAGAAAGAGATAGAACAATCCAGAATGATTCCTCAACTCGCCCTTGGGCCTCCACAGGCACACACACCTCATACATACACACATAAAAGGAAGAGAAAAAGAAAGGAGAAAGGAAGGGGAAGGGAAAGAGAACAGGACTTATTCCACAGACACCAAACTTTCCCATAAACCTTCACGATGTTTCAACATGCCACAGGTTAACCCACCAGGATTCAGAACCACCAGGTGCTCTGGTGTCCTGGGCGATGAAGGAGTCTGTAGGGGGCTGGAGTCACCTGACCTCTGACCTTGACTCAGAGCAGGACCCGAATGAATGGGTAATGAATAGAAAAGTCCCTGGTTCCTGCCAAGAGGCGAGCCCCGGAGAGCTGTGCTGGAGGGTCAAGGTCTTTTGCTGTGGAAGGATTTCAGTTGAACGCACGGCTCAATCCCTAGCCTGAGGGATGGGGGTTCCTGACAGAAATCCCACTCCTCGGTGTGTCTCCGCACCCCAACTCTCAGGACAGAGCTTCTGCTTGATTGCCGCCCCCTAATAGTTGGTGCTTGTAAGAGCACATGCTCGCCCGATCCTTAGTGCTGGGCCGGGTCAGGGTGAAGACTGACCCTGGCCACACCCCCTGGGCTGGGCAAAGGTCCTGGAAATCACCTCCAGACCCCACCCCCTCAGCCCACCCACCAACCCTGAGGGTACAAACCCCCCCATTCCCTTCTCTCAGCTCTCTCTCTTTCCTCTTTCCTCTCCTCTCCCTGTTCCCACGACTGGCCCAGCGATTCTGGAACTCCATTAAAACCTTCCATCTAGTCCCTGCAGTTCCCACACCCCCAAAACAGACTGCTCTCCGCTAATGCTTAGGACCGCCCCCCCATTCTAATCATGCAAGCCAACCCGACACACCCCTTTTTAATATATATTCAGCCTACCGATTCTGGGCCTCTAGAGGATCCTTTCGCATCCTGCATTTTCCTTTCACATCCTGCATTTCGTCATGGCAAGGAGAAAAACGACATCAATGAAACTAATGTCTCAGATGTCGCTCACTCTGGCGACCAAGACGGGAGCTGAACAAATCAGAGACACTGCGTGTCTTGGAATCACCATCTGGTCCGCCATCGACAGGCAGACACAGCATTCACCACACCTAAGCAGCTCGCCCCGGGCCACAGCTTCCTCTGCGTGCGCGAAGCCCAGGTGCTAGGGCAGTTCAGTCTGCAAGGACCCCGGAGTCACACTGTGGGGCACACCTGTGCGTGCACATGCACGTGTGTGAGCACACACGCGTGCGCACTACGGTGCATGTGGCTACGCATGCGCATCCACCCGCTCACACGCTCTGCCTGCACATGCCCACGCGTGCTCACGTGTGCAGTCACATGCTGGCGTGGCTTCCACGTGAGATGCATCCTGCACACTCCTGCGCTTAAACACTGGCTCCCGACTGGCGGGATGTTTCAGGAGCCTGTGGATTCTGGAGGACATGACCCCAGGGGGTCACCGGGTGTGGGGGGTGCTCCTTGGAGAGCTAGAGCCTCGGCCCACTTCTGGCATAGTCTCTGTTTCCCAGTCAGCTGCCACCAGTTACCTCAAGCTTTGCTGCTACTATATTGGGCTGACACGTCCCAGGGCTGCGGGCCAGAATGAAGCCCTCAAGTCGCTGCTGTTAGAGACAAGAAAAGTTAAGGAGCTGGCAACAATCCCCGCCCCTCCTAGCCGCTCCACCTCCACCCACCTCCTGCTCCTTGGCCTGGGGACGTGGATGTGGGCAGGGATGCTGGTCTTTCCTAGAGGCGGGCAAGGAAGGGTTCTGAGGCCAAGGACACCTTCCGGGGTGACTACTCATCCCCCATGTGGAGGTCAGCAAGGCAATTCACTGAGCAGGTGGGAGAAAAAAGGAGGCTCCACGGGAGGATGGGCTGGGGAGATAGCGTAGTAGTTAAAGCTTTTGTCTTGCAAGCAAAGGGACCTCAGTTCAGATCCCACATTAAAAAATAAATAAATAAAAATGCCGAGCAAAGGCTGGGGAGATGGTTCAGGGGTTAAAGTCTTTGCCTAGCAAGCAAACGGACCTGAGTTCAAATCCTCAGATCCCACGTAAAAACGCTGGGTGGACATGGTAGAGGCCGACGCCTCTGGCCCTAGAATGTAAAAACCCCAGAGCAAAGCAATAAAGAGGTGGAGCAATCCAAGATGATTCCTGATGTCACCCTCAGGCCTGCACAGGCACACGCACGCAAACACGCGCACGCACGCACGCACGCACGCATGAAAAAAATAATATAATAAGGTTAAACTAAAAAAAAAATCACAAATGAAGAAAGAGTTCTAGGAAATGCCACTGAATCTTTATACCTCATCAGAGAGGAGGACCCAGAGAAAAGTTTGATATACACATTAAAGGATGCTTCAGAGGTGGGGGGAGGGGACACTGGGAGAAAGGGAGGAAGGGGGGAAAGGAAGGGAAAAAGGAGGGAAGGAACAGGGAGGTGCAGGGAGGGGTGGAAGGAGGGGGGGGAAAGGGGTATCTATTACGTTTGTATGAGCAGAAAAATAAATTTAAAAAAAGAAGAGAAAAACAGCTATCAACAAATGGAATCATGACACAAAAGACCTTCTGTACATCAAAGAGAAAATCTTCGCTAACCATACAAAGCACACTGGGAGTGTCAACAATGTACAAAGAACACAATAAACTGACCTTAACAAAATTAAAAAAAAATCACAAATGAGCTTCTAGAACATTCTTGCTGAGCCCCTCCGGGATGTGTCCCCACATTGCAGGAGTCTGAGGCAGGAAGCGGGAGAAGAAGTCTGACAACACTGAGCTATTCTTCTAGTCCCTGCTCCCAGAAATGAAGGAGCTTTGGGGGGTCCTGCATCCAGTCTGGGATATCTGGTGAAATGTCACCCCGAGGTACGACCCTGAGCCTAGACGTGAGAAGTAAACGGGAATCACCGTTCCAGGATCCACACGGGGCTTTGCTTGGGTCGCTCAGCTCCAAAGCCAAAGAAGCACTTCAGTTTGTTCTGCACTAGTTAAGCCTGGGCTGTGAGAACAGAGGTCAAGCACTTTGATAGAGACCCTCCCTACACCCCCCCATCTTTTTTCTGGAAGGGACTGAAACTATCCCATGTTCGTTTCTGAAGTCTGACAAGTCCAGTCCATCATCCTAACTTTGGGAAGCCACTTGTGCTTGCTGAAGACCTTGTCTACAGGAGACACAGCTCAGACATCTCCTGCGGTCCCCCGGGTCCCAGCCTATAACTATCAGCCTACAGCCAGGGTTCCCTGCTAACCTGAGTAAAATGTGCCCCCCACAACCCCACCCCCGAGAGCAAAGACTTGGAGCTAGGAGCTACCTGAAGAATAGACTAAATCCTCCCCCTGCCAGCTCATCGCCCCTCCCCTAACCCATGTTAGGATCCCAGGGATCCTTTCTCTGGGAAACAGACCCCAGGAGGAAGAGAGTCAGGTTGACTGCCGTATCCTTCTGCAAAGCTCTGGTACTTCTGAGATTTCCACCAGGCCTTGTGCATGACGCTAGGCGCTCCAGAAAGCAGACTCAAACCTTAAGAGTTTCTACTAACGATCAGGGCAGCATGACAATGACATCGCGAGCTGGACCTCACAGATGTGCATCCGCTGCAAACATTTTATCCCCCTGTCTCTTACATAACTGTCCCCACAGACCAGCGAGAGAGGACAGACAATGGGGTCATGATTCCTCCCAACATCGATGAACTAACAATTCTCTGAGCTGCAGCAAATGACTCTCCAGTTCTATGGTCAGACACACTTGGCGCTGCCGCTTCCTCCACTTGAAGGTGCTGGGAGTCTAGTTAATCAGATCTGAAGATTTGATTCCCCAGGAGCCCAAAGCGGAAGCTGCACCGTAACTCACGAGCCACTATAGAAACCTGCAGAGAGTGCAGTCTTGCTTTGTCTTCTAAAGGCTTGAAAGAAGAGCTTGGTGAGCCATCTATTTATTCTAGAAGATTAAAATCAAAGACAAAGGGAAATGAAGGGCGCACAGATGAAAGGCACCCTTTTTTCTGACTGGGTGGCATTTCCACCTTCTTGCCCTAGGCGTCACCCAGCATCAGCAATTACCACGCCCCCTCCCCACACACACACCCCATGGAGACTGGCGAGGTTTGGCTGATCCTGGGCCCCGGGGCAGGAGAGCACCGAGTTTCCTGGCTATCCGAAGCGCCTGCTCACGTGAACAAAGAAGACGTAGAATGACTCCCAAATAAATTCTTCTCTGTTGTCCCGCAGTGTGCTAATTGCCTGAAACAAGCAAATTATAATAATTAAAAGCAGTGTGGCAAAACCTCTGGCTTAGGTAGCAATCCTTCACCAAGGAATCGAAAGCCCGTGCCTAAATAAATATTAATTAAAGGCCACACCGGCCACCTGAGCTTAGCAGAGCCTCCCACTTCACGGGTGGTGAAACCGCTGCCCCAGAGTGGCACATGTTTCTTCTGGGACTTGAGACACGAGCTTGAAGCCTGCAGTTCCTCCACACTGAGTTTTACGGAGTTTACGTAAGGGACGCAAAAGAAGTGAACCCCCAGCACCTGAAACTCCTGTTTTCATGAATTTTGCATGAGAACAGCAGGTGCCCTTTGCAGGATGGTCTTCATGACATGCGTCTGGGCGAGTGTCCGCACGTCTGTCTCCATGCAGCCAGGCTAGACACCGTGAAGTTTCCGAAGAGTGAGCAGTTTCCAGTGGGATCCAAGTGATCTTTACTTGTACATCTCTGTCATTTCCAGATTTTTCTGCAAGAAACCATTTAATTTTTATGTGTGAAAAAGATATGATAGTTATTTTTAATTAAAAAAAATAAAGCTCTTCAAGGCTGGGGAGGTGGCTCAGGAGTTAAAATCTTTGTCTCACAAGCAAAAGGACCTGAGTTCAGATCCCCAGATCTCATGGATGTAATGGTAGCTCGCACTGCTGACCCTGAAGGCAGAGCCCAGACCCCAGAGCGAAGCAATAAGGAGGTGGAGAAATGCAGGATATTCTCGATGTCGCCTTTGGACCTCCACAGACTCATAGGCTCAAACCCCATCTTTACACACACATACAAAACACACACACACAGATAGATAGATAGAGAGATAGATAGATGATAGATAATAAATAGTATAGATAGTAGATAGATACATAGATACACAGATAGATGATAAACAGATAGATGATACATGATAGTAGATGGATAGATAGATAGATATATGATAGATAGATGATAGATAGTAGATAGATAGATGATAGATAGATAAAGATGATAGTAGATAGATAGATGATAGATAGATAGATGATAGATGATTGATTGATAGATAGATAGATAGTAGATAGATAGATAGATAGATAGATAGATAGATAATAAATAGTATAGATAGTAGATAGATACATAGATACACAGATAGATGATAAACAGATAGATGATACATGATAGTAGATGGATAGATAGATAGATATATGATAGATAGATGATAGATAGTAGATAGATAGATGATAGATAGATAAAGATGATAGTAGATAGATAGATGATAGATAGATAGATGATAGATGATTGATTGATAGATAGATAGATAGATAGTAGATAGATAGATAGATAGATAGATAGATAGATAATAAATAGTATAGATAGTAGATAGATACATAGATACACAGATAGATGATAAACAGACGATACATGATAGTAGATGGATAGATAGATAGATATATGATAGATAGATGATAGATAGTAGATAGATAGATGATAGATAGATAAAGATGATAGTAGATAGATAGATGATAGATGATAGATAGATAGATGGATGATAGATGATTGATAGATAGATAGATAGATAGATAGATAGTAGATAGATACATAGATAAATAGATACACAGATAGATGATAAACAGATAGATGATACATGATAGTAGATAGATAGATAGATAGATAGATAGATAGATAGATAAAGATGATAGACAGTAGATAAATAGATAGATGATAGATGGATGATAGATAGTAGAATGATAGATGATAGATAGATAGTAGATAGATAAATAGATAATAGTAGATAGATACATAGATAGATACACAGATAGATGATAAACAGATATATGATATATGATAGTATATGGATAGATAGATAGATATATGATAGATAGATGATAGATAGTAGATAGATGATAGATAGATAAAGATGATAGACAGTAGATAGATAAATAGATAGATGATAGATAGATGGATGATTGATAGATAGATAGTAGATAGATGATTCATTGATAGATAGATAGATAGATAGATAGATAGATAGATAGATAGATAGATCCATCAATCTTTCCATAAGACTTCCCACCTTCCCATTTTTATCTTAGACTTTCCTTTATTAACTAATAAGTGTGAGAGGAGGGATTACTTTTCACTCCTCTGCCCTCTGGGTGCCCAGCTACCCTCCTTCCTCCTGGTGAGCTGATAACACTTTACCTCAGGTTTCCCTGGATCCACCTGCACAGACAGCGATGTCCTCTTAGGTCCAGATACACGGCACAGGCCAAATCCTATCGCAGAATAAGGAGCCCAGGGAAGGAGCTGGGGCAGCTCCTGTGGCCCCTGCTCAGATTCCAAGGAGTGGCCTGTTGCTCTTCTGGAAGCAAACCTGTGTGCCCTGCCTGTGGTGTGTGCCTTGTGTGCACGGTGTGTGTGTCTCGTATGTGTGGTGAGTGCCTTGTGTACAAGTGTGTGTCTCGTATGTGTGGTGTGTGCCTTGTGTACAAGTGTGTGTGTCTCGTATGTGTGGTGAGTGTATTGTGTGCACGGTGTGTGTGTCTTACATGCTTGGTATGTGTCCCTCCATGTGTAGTGTGTGTGTCCTGCATGCATGGTACGTGTGCCTTGCCCACCTGATGTGTGTGCTCTGCACGTGTGGTGTATGACCAGCATGCATACATACTGTGTGTGCCCTGCATGTATGGTGTTTGCCCTGTGTGCATGGTGTGTGTGCCCTGCACATGTGGTATGTGTGCACTGCATGTGTGGTGTGTATGTATACCTGCATGCATGCATAATGTGTGTGCCCATCATGTATGGTGTGTGCCCTGCATACCTGGTATGTGTGCTCTGTATATATGGTGAGTGTGTCCTGCATGTGTGCTGTGTATGTGTGCTGTGTATGTGTGCTGTGTGTCCTGCGTGTGTGCTCTGCATACCTGGTGTGTGTCCTGCGTGTGTGCTAAGCTGTGTGTGGCGTGTGCTCTGCATACCTGGTGTGTGTCCTGCATGTGTGCTAAGCAGTGTGTGGCGTGTGCTCTGCATACCTGGTGTGTGTCCTGCGTGTGTGCCATCATGTGTGGCGTGTGTTCTGTGGTCATGTGCTCTGAGTTTCCCCCTCATTACTCCTGACTGTGTGGTGGTCAGGGAGAGGGCATCGCTGCTGCCTGGTGGCATCCTGCACATCTCGCCAAAGGTGCCACCCAGATGCCACTTCCTGCCATGAGAACAGCTGCCCTCCTCTCTGGCTCCAGCTGAGGGTCATCGGTCAGCAAATACCTCCTGCCCTCACCCTGTAACGGAGCTGCCAGCAGGGTATTGGGAGCCAAGCAAAACCCTCCGTGGCAGAATGAAAGACTGTTTGCCCACCACAAAACTCAGCTGCTTTACCCCCAAGGGAAGATGAATCCCTGTCACCTTTGGGCGTGCCCCCCCAGAAGCTCAGGTCATTGCCCCGAAGCTGCCCACCTGCATGGCTTTAACCCTTCAAGCCCAAGCCCACCGCAGCAAGCTGGGGGACTTGTTTCTGGCTTTTGCTCGCCAGAAACCCCCATAAGTCTGACTCCTCCCTGTAGGTACGGAATCTCTGCTACGTCCAGCACCCCCTCGGTCTTCCCAGCTGTGGGTGGGCGGCAGGGACCCTTGCACAGAAAGTTGGTCTCCACCAGCCGCACTGACCTCAGCCAGACATCTCCCAGTATCCCAGGAGTCAACTAGGGGGGCTGGGCGGGACAGGATGGAGGAAGGGAGCAAGATGGGAGCAGCTCCCCTGACCCCCAACACCCGAGGAAGAGAGGGGGTCTGCCCAAACTGCAGGTGATCCGTGACTGTCCTGAACGGGCCTGAGTTCACACAGGCGCGCCTCCTCGCCAAGGCAGGGCGCTCCGGAAGGAAGCCAGGTCTATGGGTCCAAGAGGCCGGGCCCCTGAGCCACCCCCGCCCCCCAGACTCCCCTTCACCTTCCAACTCTCCTGTGAGCATTTCTCTCTGTATTTTGAGGAAGACCTTGAGGAGAGAAAACACCAAGCATTCCACACGCCAAAAGTCCTGAAACCCAGCTGGAGGGAGAGGGAGGATCTAGGATGGTCTGCCCAGTTAGGGGGATGCAAGCTGTCCTCTGAACCCCCAGGAGGGCTTTCCAGCTCTGGAAAGCTGCGGTAGCCCCCCCCCCACCATGAGCAGGCTATCTGCCTCCTGCCCACCCTACCACAGGACGGATGAGTGGACTCAAAAGGACAGAGCCACGTCCTGCGCCCTGTGGCCAGGCACTTCAGTGACCAGGAAACCAGGTCAGGTCAACAGCGGCATCTCTCGCTCAGTCCCGCGGACAGATGGCTTTGTGTTCCGCAGGTGTGGTGGGCCGGGACGCAGGAGACTTGGCTGCCCAGGTCCCTTCTGCTTGTCGCTCTACCGTGACATGCCACCCAGCCTCCACCCCTGCCTTTACCAACTGTCAGTGGTTGGAATGCATGAGGCCGAGGCAGGAGGGTCACAAGCCCAAAGCTTGGCTGGGCGACAGAATCATTCAACGCCAGCCCAGGCCACTCAGTAAAATCTTGTCTCAACACGAAAAGAAAAGAGCGTGGACACAGCTCTGCGGTGTTTGTCTAGCCATGTGTGACCGTCCTGGGTGAATCCCCACAGCACAAAAAGGAGGAGGAGGAAGAAAAGAAGAAGGAAGAGGAGGAGGAAGAGAAGTCAGGATTACCATGCAACCTTCCACTGTGAATGAAGACGGCAGACAATGCCTCTGCCCCACCAGTTACGCACGCCTCTCTCTCACAGAGCCCCTTCCACCACGAAGGGCCACTGAATGTGCCTCGTAACCCAGCTGGGAGCCCACCAGCCAAGACCCTACCTTCCACTCGACCCCTCACCCCACGCTACATTCTGATTGATATCCATAGGAAAGATAACCTCCAAATGCTGGTTCTGGGGGGTCAAGAAGCAGACATTCGTCAATGCTCAGGCCAAAGGCACAGGGTGAGGTTTTCTAGTAGAGACAAGCCGAAGTCCCCACCCGCCTCCGGCCCTTGACACTGGCCTGCCTAGTGCTGCTTCTCTGTGACCTGGCGCTGCCAAAGAGCTGGTCCTTAGGCGCCGAGACAAGCGCCACGTCTAGTTCAACGAGACAAGGGAAGAAGAGTTTTTTTTTGTGCCACCCAAGAATATCTGTGGACACGCTGGAGTCATGAGCAGTCAGCCAGGGACAGCCAGGTGCCCCACGATCTCAGGCAGCTGGCCAGCCACGCCGTATGTAATGACAGAGCAAATACTGCACGCCCAAAGGCCAGCCCAGGTGGAGATGGATTCCGAGGCTTCCAGAACCTTCGTGGCAAACCACGCACTTGCCATACTCCTGGGTTGACTTGTGGGGACAGAGTTGATGTGTTGGACAGTTCCGAGGCCCACCTGAGGGTCGGACGAGACCCTCCGGGCTGCACAGCTGCCTCTTGGCACATGGACTAAATGCACAGCGGGGAGCAAGAGGGAAGGAAGGTGCGGTCAGAGGCCACCGCCGGCCTTCAGAGGTGACGGCGCCAGACTCCACTTTTCATAGCCGACTCTACCAGCGGGACTGGAGGATGCCGCAGCCTTTACCCGGTGGCAGGAAGCACACCAGTCACGGCCAGTATCTCAAGGCCACTAGACCTCGTGGCCTCCTGGGATGAGCCATTCTCAAAAGAACACCAGTCCCGGCATCCCAGTTATTCTCCTGAGACCAGGACACCACGGTGTGCTCATCTAACACATAGCTCAGAGGACGCGGTTCCTGACCCTGCCCCGCAGGTGCCGATGGGATGCTCGGAGTGATGAACAGCCTTCCAGAACTGCCAATAACAGTACTGAACAGGAAGAGCTCACAGCCGCACGGCACCCACACGTGTAACAGCAGGGAGCTCTGAGCGATCCTTGCATGAGATCTCCTGTCTACTCCATGGGGGTCAAACTGGAGCAATCTCTTGTGGCAGGAGGAGAAGGGATCGTTGCAAGACCCAGGAAGCTGAGGACGAAGTTCACAAAGCTTACAAGACTCAGGGAGCTACAGAAGATCCGCAAGACCTTTCTCCAAGGTGGCACAGAGAGCAGGTGCCAGTTGTGGGTAAGGTTTGCAAGAAGTCCAGGGATGCGGCTTCTGCGAGCTGCCCCCATGCTGGGGTGGGCTTAGCCAAGATGCAGCCGCCTTTGAGTCATAGATGCTCTGCGAGTAACCCCGCCCCACACCCACATTCCTGTAAACAACCCCAATACCCAGACTGGCTCACCAGGGGAGACTTGGGTGGGCTTGTTCCTTTCATCTGTCGTCAGAGTCCATTCTGGGGGAAATGGGAATATTTGTTCATATCTGTCCAGAAAACATTAAGGAACACTGAGCTGGGATCTGTTTTATAGGACAAAAAACTGTCCTACTGATGCTACGTGGCCTTGCTAGGATTCGCGCGTGAGCAGTGGGCCTCGAAGCAGCTGCGCGCTCACTCAACATCATAAAGTATCCTGACCAATCTCCTTGCTCTTACGAGCCTCCTCTGGGTTCAAGTGGCAGGTGGCGTGGAAAGCTCCCTGGGCGTTGTGATTTGAATTCAAATCCCGTGCTTGAATATTGGATCTCCAAACTGAAGATTCTCTTTGGGCAGATCGTGGAACCCTGAGAAGGTGGAACCTTCTGGAAGAAGTACATCACAGGGGGTGGGACTTAAGTTTTATAGTCCCATTTTCTTTCCGTTCTCTGTCTCTCTCTCTGTCTCTCTCTCTGTCTCTGTCTCTCTCTCTGTCTCTCTCTCTGTCTCTTCTCTCTCTCTCTCTCTCTCTCACACACACACACACACACACACACACACACACACACACAGGCTGCCAGTGTAATTAGACAGCTGATCCTTGATTCTGTTGTGGGTCTGGGGTCTTATGTGTCCAGGTTTTTATGTTCGAGAGTTGAAGATTAAACCAGAACACACTGGTTTAGGGTTAAGCAGAGTTTATTAGAGAGAAGAGAGAACGGAGCTCACGGACGTACTCCTCGAGGGGCAAGAGAGCCGTCTGATGGGCTGGGCCAAAATGTGGCATTCTCGTGTCGCGGGATTGAGGCAGGAGAGCAGTGCGAGAGGAGCAGAGAAGCGAGAAGTCGCGAGGAAACTCATAGACATGGGATCTGTAGGGCACCAGCTGAGCTCACAGGCTCCAGACAGGGAATCCATGAGAAGCAAGGGAGCCAAAGAGGCCGCCAGGGCCAGGGCTGTTTACAGGTTTAGGCAGGTCCAGGAAAAGTGGGGTTTTCTCATTGGTTAGCTCCAGTTTCTGCAAACCTTATTGGAACTTTGGTCCTCTACATTTCATTGGTCTGTTCTTATTGGGTCCCAACCCAGCTGATCTCATGCTGGGCCCCTTGGTAGAGCGTATCTCCAATGGAGAGCTAATCTCCATATCCTTTCATAAACAGAGGATTCAGGGAAGTTAGTGACTTTGTGAAGATTAGAATCGGTTCCTCCAAATTCATAGGGTGTGTTCCTTCAGGATAACCTCCGCAGTGGGGGATGGCCTTCAAAGACGGTCAGAGACCTTCCCAGCATGGCTGCTGTAAGCTGCCTGACTTCTGTCACGAGGCCTTCGAGGCCTTCGCCATCGAGGTGACTATCCCTCAGGAGGTATCAGAAAACAAACCTTTCTCTCTTATGTTGCTTCGCTCAGGGCGTTTTGTCACAGCAACAAGGAAGTAGCTGAAACAGAAATTGGTACTGAGAGAGCAGGGTCACTGCTGTGGTAAGCCTGACCGTACGACTCTGGGGCTCTGGAACCTGTTCCACAGGAGGACTGTGAAAGAGTTTGGAATTCTGGGATAGTGCATGATGCTTAATGAGCCTGTTTAGCAGGAAGCTCAAAAGAGTATTTCTGAGAGAAATGTGGATCTGCAGGCTCAGCTCATAAAATTTCAGTGGTGAACAAGGACTTTATAGGGAACTGGGCTAACGGCCACCTAGGTGATATTCTGGCAAAAATCCGCCTGCATTTTGCTCATGTCCTGATAACTTGTGTGAAGCTGCATTAAAATGTTGTAGATGAAATTGTTTCTTGGTGGAAAAAATTCCAAAGCAGCCTAACTTTGAGTCTGTGCCACAGTTACTACTGATTACTCTTGTACAGAACTACGACAAAGAAAAGCAAGAAGCGGGGTGTCATGGTGAGGCACAGGGGTCAACTTGACAGTTGAGGGTTTGAGCTCTGGGCACATTTGTGGAGAATTAGTAGTTGAATTAAGCCCAGAGCGAACCTGCAAGAGATTGTCTAGCTAATGGGGAAGGTCCAGCCCATGGTGGGTGGGACTAGGCCCTGGAATAAATCACAGAGAGCTGGTTGAGAGAATGGGCATCCTTTGTTTACTTGCCCAGACATGCCGATCTGGCAAGTAAGGATTGTCCATCTCTTAGCCATTATGTAGAGATGGTGTGGCCAGTTCCCTCGGCCCTGGTGTTGGTGCGTGCTCTCCCGTCAAGCTAGACTAAGAACTGTAATCAGATAATTGTAAGAGAAAATAAACCTTGTGTTCCTTAAGCCATTTCAGCAACCATGCAGTTGAACTGCAACACGGGGCAGAAAGAAATTTTTTTTTAAAAGTGCACAGTTGGGGCTGGAGAGGTGGCTCAGGGGTTAAGCCTCTGCCTTGCAGGTGGAAGGTCCTGAGTTCGGATCCCAGATCCCACGTATAGACGCCAGGTGGAGGCAGGGGCGGCCTGCGCTTTCTGGTCCTGGTAGGGCGGAGCCTGTGAATCCCGGGGCAGAGTAAACAAGGAGGAGGTAGAGGCGTCCATGATGGTTCCCAAATTCGTCCGTGGTTCTACACACACACACACACACACACACACACACACACACACACACACACACACACACACGTGCACGTACATACATACGCACACACGCACAATTGAATAAATAAAAAAAAATTTAAAAGTGCACAGTTTGGAGAGAAAAGAGGATTGTGAAAGCGTAAGACTGCAGCCAAGGAGACAGTTAAAGAGCTTGATTGGCACCCCTCAGAGACAGGCCTCTTCCTCTACACAGGAGCATAGCAAGGCGCCCTGAAGGCTAGACCACACCCACCAATGCTCCAACTCGTGCAAGGAGAGAGCCTAAGGGATTTCCTGCTCTTGGAAAGCAACTGTCTACAATAAAGATTGTCCCCAGCCTCAGCGTACAGGGTCTGAGGCCCCTCGGGCCCGACGGAGCCCTGATCCAAGCTGAGGTGGCAGAACCCGAGGTCGGCCCAGGTGGTTCTGGTTTTGGAGGTGTGGAAGATTCAAGACTGAAGGGATCGCAGAGTCTTTCTCCTTGTTTCAGAGAGTTGCTGAGGCCACACAACGTGGACAGGGTCAGAGCCCTGCCAGCCCTGTGGACCTGAGGTCCTTCCGCCAGGTGGTGCGCACGGAGCTGTCTTGCTTTGCTCGCTCCTCCAGCCCGGCTCCCTGGGGCACGGGTCGCTGTCTTGGGCTGATTCCTCCCGCTGCATGCGGCCCTTCCTGGTGGGTAGCCCACCGCTGGGGCATCTCCTGCATCCTGGGGCCTCCGCTACAACCACTCTTCCCTTTGGAGTCGGATATCTACTCGCGCCATCGTATATGGGAAATGTGTTGTTTGTGATGTGTTTTTCAGGGGGCCACAGTTCAGGGATTGCTTTGTGGCAAATCAGATGAAACAGTGGACCACACACAAGAAAAGACTTGAAAGTAGGAGGGAGTCTGACAGGGGAGGTGAAGGGTTGTCAGGGGGAAAGGAGGGGAGTAGGTTTGGAGACTCGGGGGAAAATACCATAAACTCATTATATTCATGTATATACCACTAAATATATATATGTTTATTTATATACCTATATATTGCATCATGAGATCGCTGTGAGCCTGCGGGAGCCAGGAGCCAAAGGCTGTGGTCTGATTGTGAACTATTCCCCCATAGTCTCATGTATCTGAACATGCGCTCCCAAGCTGTGGTACTGTTTGAGCAGGTTGTGAAACCTTTAGGAGGCAGAGCTTTGCTGGAGGAAGCATTCTATTGGACCCGAGACTTGAGATTTTACAGCCCAGTCCCCCACCCCCTTTCTCCTTTCTGACTGCTAACATGATGTCCCACCCATGCCTTCCCCACCATGGCAAACTCCATCTCGTCTGAAACCATAAGCCAGAAGGAGAAACTCTTTCTCCCTTAATTGCTGCTGGTCAGAGGATTGTGTCACAGCAGCAGAAGGGGAGATAAAACACCAATGTGCTGTGGAGTGGACGAAGCCTGGAGCAGAAGAGACAGAAGCTTTAAGGAACACATGTGTACTTCTGCCAGGAACCCTCCACTGCTACTGGGGACCCCGCGTTCAGAGCATGAGATGGGCGGCAGGAAGGAACTGCTGGAAAACGTGGCCAAGAGAGGCGCACTGAACGCCCAGGCGAGGACTGTGGCACGCGCAGCGCGTGTCACCTTGGAGCCTGGCACAGCGCTGGGCTCGGGAGCCGCCTCCCCAGTACCCGCGAGAAGCAGTCTCATTCCCACGTTGCAAAGTTGGGTTTCAGAGGGACCCCGAGGCTTGTCTAAGGATGTTCCGCCAGAAAGGACGCCCAGCATTAAGCCACCAAGGCCTCCCAAAAAGCCAGTGCCTGAACCGCTTCCCTCCTTCCTGGCCGGCTCAGGAGAATGTCCATCTGCGAAGCAGTGACACCAGCATCCCGAGAGATGCCCCTGTGGGCGACAGGGCGGGTGGGCGCCCTCTGAGAAGCCCATCTCCACAGGGAGGCAAACCTCCTGCTGGGATGGAGGACAGGACACCGGCTGCTCCCGGCCACCACCCAAGGCGACCAGCAAGCCCAGCCGCCCAGCCTTGGATGGCAATAGAACTGAGCAGTCAGATGTCAGGTGACCAGGTTGGGGAGGGGGGTGAAGCTGGGTGTCTGGGAATGTTGCCTGCAGGTCCAGGTGCCCTAGACTTTCTTCTCTGGATTTCTTAAGAGACCGTGCTGGGCAGCTGAGACAGAGCAGCCCACCGTGGGCTCTGTGGAGAGACTTGGGTGGGCTCTGAATGGCTGGCGTGCATACACCCAAAGCAAGTGAAAGCAGACTAAAGGTATAACTATTCCAGACCCTGGCGGTCATCTTTGGTGCCTGCCCCTCATGGCACCTCACACCTGGAGTCTGTGAGTTCTTTTCCAGCTCCCTGCCCCTCGTGGATTCCATGCCTGGAGTCCATGAGTTCTCCAGGGCACACTTGCCCCTCATGGCACTCCACATCTGGAGTCTGTGAGTTCCGTTCTCTCTCCTCTAATAAACTCTGCCTCAATCCTCAAAAAAGAAGGAAACTAAACACACACACACGCACACACACGTAAAAGCTAAGAGCCAATCAAGGAAGAGTGCTCCGAACAAAGACAGCGTGTCAGTTTCTCCCACGGCCAGTCCCCTCTCCCACACCTGCTCCCTAACAGCTGTCTCAGAGGTGAGATGTGGGTGGCAGGGTGACCACATGCCCCAAGACCCCCTGGGCTGCTTTTCTGGCAGCCAGAAACCAGTTCGGCTCTCAGCCCGACCCTTCCTGTCTTTATGACGGTCTTCTTGTCTTACAACCCTTCCTGTCTCCTTCCCGAGCGCTCTCGCAGGCCAGTTTGCTTCCCTCGGCAAGAGCTTACCATGATTGGACAGTGAGTAGACAGTCTACGTGAGATGCCCAAGGCATGTCAACATGTTACCACTAGGAAACACACACGCGCGCGCGCGCACACACGCACACACACACACAATAAAAAAGTAAATAAAATATCTTTTAAAAAGAATAGAAAAGAAAATTTTAAAACTAAAAAATGTAATTCTAAAGACATCTAGGGATTAATAATCACCATGTCATGTCCCGGGGTCCGTGGACATAAACACACCCACGCCTTGTCTTTGTCACCGAGTCCCAAAGCCCTGCTTCAGACCCACGGGTGCTTTGTCCACAGGATGCTTGACCTGAGGCGCCATGGGGCTCTGACGTGGACCACAGCGGATTGCTGGATTGAAATAGCTGGGGACGGGACTTAATCCCAGGCATTGTTCTCTGCATGTGCTTCCCAGCAGGATGTGAAAAGCCATCTCCCTGAGGAGTCATTTCCCCTCGCCTCCCCCTCCCTGCCTCGCTTCCTGGCTGGGCCAATTGTCCTCCCTCGCCTGGACCCACAAAGGAAAGTCCCTCTTTATGCCCCTCTCTAGTGTGCAAGACTCCCAGGGCTCGGCCTAAGCCACTCAGCGCATCCTGGATCCAAAAGGAGCACGCGGGGAGGACAGGAGCACAATGGGAGGACAGGAGCACAGTGGGAGGACAGGAGCACAGTGGGAGGACAGGAGCACAGTGGGAGGACAGGAGCACAGTGGGAGGACAGGAGCACAATGGGAGGACAGGAGCACAATGGAGGAGAGGAGCACAATGAGAGGACAGGAGCACAATGGGAGGACAGGAGCACAATGGGAGGACAGGAGCACAATGGGAGGACAGGAGCACAATGGGAGGACAGGAGCACAATGGGAGGACAGGAGCACAATGGGAGGACAGGAGCACAGTGGGAGGACAGGAGCACAGTGGGAGGAGAGGAGCACAATGGAGGAGAGGAGCACAATGGGAGGACAGGAGCACAATGGGAGGACAGGAGCACAATGGGAGGACAGGAGCACAATGGGAGGACAGGAGCACAATGGGAGGACAGGAGAACATGGGAGGACAGGAGCACAGTGGGAGGACAGGATGCACAATGTTAGGACAATGATCACAATGGAGGACATGAGCACAATGTGAGGACAGGAGCACAATGAGGACGTAGCACAATGGGAGGGCAGGAGCACAATGGTAGGACAGAAGCACAATGGATGAAAGGAGCACAATGGAGGACAGGAGCACAATGGGAGGACAGGAGCACAATGAGAGGACAGGAGCATGTGGGGAGGACAGGAGCACAATGGGAGGACAGGAGCACAATGGGAGGACAGGAGCACAATGGGAGGACAGGGAACATCCAGGGAGGGGACGAGTGGCTGCCCACAGCGGCCACTGCGCAGCTCCTAGAGCCACACTCAGAGAGGACCCAGAAAGAGCTGCAGTCAGGGACGAGTGTCCTGCAGCTTGTCTGACTGCCTTTCTGTCTCCCTATAACTCACCTGCCAGATGGGCACTGTGCCACTCATCTGCAAGCACGGGCCTCTTGCGGCCTTCCTGTCTGGTCTCTGCCCTGCCCTTCCTGGTGTCTTCATAGGGCTCAGGGCTTCTCAAAGTGGGCGAGCTGGGAACCCCTACCAATGAGTGGATGCATGTCACAATGGGTACCTCTCTCCAGGTTGTTGCTATCGTAGGTTGCAGAATTCGCATCTGGGTGAGACTGCTCATGGCTTTCCTCCACCAGCGCCTGCGTAGAAGGGCGAGTTTCAAAAATATCCCTCATCTGGTCCTGACTTGTATTTTCTGGTTGGATTTAAGATATACCTCCAGCTAGATATTTCAGGCGAGTGCTGTGGTGTGTGTGTGTGTGTGTGTGTGTGTGTGTGCGTGAACATGTGGCGTATTTATTTGTCAGTTTGCTGTCATGTGGAACAGCCTCATCGTTAAGAGCATGATTTCAGCTGCCTGCTTGCAAATAGTTCAGTCCTGACAGGAGACGCCAAGCGGTGGCTTCTTTGTACTTGGCTCCACCTGCGCTTTGGTGAAAGAAACAGAAGCCTTTGGTGCCATGAAAAAGACTAGGAATAAGGGCTGGGGAGATGGCTCAGTAGTTAAAGCCTTTGCCTCCCAAGGAAAAGGACCTGAGCTCAAATCCCCAGATCAACCCACATAAAAATACCAAGCAAGTGTGGCAGCCCTGCCTCTAATTCTAGCTCTGGAAGGCAGATCTTGGGAATGGCCGGAGCAAGCTACTAGCCAGAGTAGCCTAATGGCATGCTCTGGGTTTAATGAGAGCCAGACTCGGCAATAAGGTGTAAGAGCGATCACAGATGATTCCCACGATTACCCTAGGGCTTCTACAGGCACACACACTCAGGTATACTCATGTGCATACATCTGCGTGCACGCGCACACACACACACACACATCATACATACATATTTTTTTTGAGGATTAAGGTAGAGTTTATTAGAGAAGAGAAAGGTTAGAACTCATGGACCCCAGATGTGGAGTGCCATGACGGGCTAGGAAGCCTCCATGAGAAGCAGGCAGCTGGAAAAGGAACTCATGGCACCTAGAGTACCATGAGGGGCTAGGGCGCCAGAGAAGCAGGCAGTTGGAAATGGACACAAGGCATTAGAGGGTCATGAGGGGCTAGATTGCCCCATACATATATTTTAAAAAAGGAAAAAAAAGTTAAGGAAAATTACTGTTGCAATTCACCTGCACAATTACTGATAACTCACCATCAAACTGCTTAAGGGAACAAGGGCTCTATTTTCTTATAATAGGTTATATTTTCTTATAATAGGTTATACAGTTCTTAGTCCAGCTTGATGGGAGAGCATGCACCAACACCTGGGCTGAGGGAATTGGCCACACCATCACTACATAATGCCCGAGAGAAGGATGATCCTTACTTGCCAGACCAGCATGTCTGGCCAAGTGTACACAAGGATGCCGACTTTCTCACCAGCTCTGTATATTATTCCAGGGCCTAGTCCCACCCACCATGGGCTGGGCTTCCCCGTCAGCTAGACAATCTCCTGCAGGTTCGCTCTGGGCTTAACTCAACCATTAATTTTTCACAAATGTGCCCAGAGCTCAAACCTTCAACTGTCAAGTTAACATCTGTGCCTAACTATGACAATTACTGAGAATAAAAGCCAAGTCAGAGAAGTTTTAAAAATATTATTCCATGACTCCCAAATTCTAACACAGAGACTATAATTTAGTGAGCCAAGCAAGTCCAAAAAACATATGGAAAGAAATCAACATTATGTCTGGAAACTAGATGAACATATGGTCTGTATCCAGCTTGCACCCTTGGGGAAACTTCTCTTCCAAAATTGAGAAAACTCCAGAATGAGGGGTTAGTGTAGCAACAGTCCCAAAACCCTATGGGTTTTAACAAAGGTACCGTACTTGATGCAAGACCTTCCTAATGGAAAATCACGTAAGAAATGTGGTGGTTAGATATACAGGTGTCAACTTGACAATTTCAGGCTGAGCTCTGGGCTCATTTATGAAGAGTTAGTAGTTTAGGCAAGCTCTGAGCAGGCCTGCAGGAGATTTCTGATTGACATGGGAAGATCCCACCCATCGTAGGTGGGACCATTTCTTCAGCAAGTGGGTAGGATGGAGGGAGCTAGTTCAGTAAGTGGACGTGCTTCAGGGTACTTGACAGACTTGCTCTCTGGCAAGTGGGGTTTGCCCTTCCCTCGGCAAGCCTGTGGGTGTCACCAGTTCCCTGGACTCCCTGTGACGGGAAGAGCACTCCTGCCAAGCTAGACCAAGAACTGCCACCGAGAATGGTAAGAAAACTCCCCTGTTCCTTCAGTTCTTTGATAGTGAATTTGTTAACCACTTGCAGGCAAACACAATAGGAAGGAGGTGCAAACTCTCAGTTTTCTTCTAAACCTTGCATAGAAACTTATTCATTTGCTCTGTGTGTGTGTGTGTGTGTGTGTGTATTACAGTATCATAACACCTCCCCCCAGTTACACAGGGCTCGTGTCACAAGATCACGGCTGTGCAACTGAGGAATGGCTCAGAAAGTCAGACTGAGATATCAGAGCTGGTCGCTGGCCTGAGACAGGGGAGGGGAAAAAAAAAAAAACAAAAAAAATTAACTGAAGGCTTGAGTTAAAACCAAGCTAATGCAGACCACCCTGACGAAGCGCAGTCAGCCTAGCGCGTCCCTCGGACACAGGCTGCTTGCTCCTGGCCAATTTCTGGAATATTATTGTATCTTCCGTTGAATGAGAGGTACTGCTTCGATAAGCGCAGCGGGGTGCTGAAGGAGTATTGCCTGGTAGATCCTTTGAAATCGAAACTTGGCCCAAGGAAAACATGCTGTTTCCCTGGGCATTCTATGGAATACGTCAGATCCTAACTCGGCACAGACCCGAGCAAAGCACCGCTAACAGGCACTGGCCAAAGCGAGAATTCCATCCTGCCATTCCCCTTCCCCTTCCCTGACTCCCTGCCTCTCCCTGTGCTCAGCCCAAAAAGGTGGCCAGCCAGCTATGGGGCGGGGGAGGGAGGTGAGGCTGTTATCAAACAACTCCTGGGACCACAGACCACCTTTGTAGGAAACCAACCAACAGAGCGCTTTGCAGATGAAATGAAAGCCACGCACAGCAGCAGGTTTCTACTGGAAACATACTCGAAGACTCGTAGGTTTCATTTAGACAAAGAGCCGCTATCGCTCTGGTTCCAGCCCAATGAGGGGGGCAGCCACACTATTGGGGGGAGGCCTGCGCCCTTCAAGAATGAAGTCTTCAAGATCATGACCGCTCAGCGCCAGGCCAAGTGCCCTCCATACCAAGCACAGGGTTCTGACGGGCTGGTCAAAGCACATGCACCACCCAGGGCAGGAGACTTGACCTCGCCCATGTGTTGGCTGGCTGGACGGCTTTGGAGAAAACAGGCAGGCAGGCACTGTCCCTCCTCTACCTCCTCCTCACATCAACCTCAAGCTTGGCCTGTCCTCCAGTAAGTGCTCCGAAAAAGTGTTTGGTGTTTTAAACATTTAGGAAATGTCTTTCTTCTTGTTTTTCAGACATCTGCACACACAAAGCCTCTACCTACCTTTCACCCTGTAGTTATCGACCCATCTCTCAGAGATCTGCAGCTGTTGCTACCCAGGAGGATGAGCAGCCCTCCATCCTGAAACCTTTGTTGCATCGAGAGGCTTAAAGGACAAACTACCTTCCACACCTGACCAAGTTTCTCCCTATAAGCAAGAGCTAAGGGCAGTAGACTCGCAGCCTGGGTCTGAGACTTATGAAATGAACACAGATGCAAGACTGGAAAATAAATGGAGGCAAACGAAAGATCAAAACCACAGCCACAACGGCACACCTTCCTCCGTTCTCTTGCCCTGACTCCCCTTCACCCCATCTGTCCCTTCACCCCATCTCTCCTCTCATTCCAGCTCCCAGGACTGTGCGGAGACCCTTGAGCTCTGAGACCTCCCTATGGCATTTGAGAGTCAAGCCCAAGAAGCTTCGTTCAGAACATGCTCAGGGAAGCCAATGCTATAGCTCCCAAAGTACATTTGGACCAGGAGACTCTGGGACGAAAGCCATTTTTATCATAAACTAAGATATTATTTGCATTTGCTCTTGCTGGTAGAGAGTGGCACTTTCTAGAAGTTTCATATTCTGTGCAACAGACTGAACAGACACAGATCTGAAAATTCAATCATTTGAAGAATTAAGCCAGTTATTCAAGAGACTTGAAAGAATGATCTAGTAATGCTGTCTGGGATGGTTAATTTGTGTTGTCAGTTTAGGAGACAAGCCTCCAGTCCACCCGACAGGGATTGTTGACATTAAGTTTGACCTATGGGCATTCCTGGGAGGGGCTGTCTTGATTGCATAATTTGTGGGAGGACCCATTACCAGGTGTCTTGATTGCATAATTTGTGGAGTACCCAGCCCACTGTGGGTGGGACCATTCCCAGGCAGGCAGTCCCAGACTGTATAAAGATGGAGAGAGTTGGCCAGCCAGCATCCGTTCACTTGCTGCCTTCTGCTCTCACTGCGCATGTGACGTGACCGCTGGTCTCAGCTCCTGCTGTTGGGCCTTGCTGGCCACGATGGACTGAAACCTGGGATTGTGAGCTGGAATGAACCCCTTCTCCCCCAAAGCTGGTTGGGTCAGGCATGTTCTTGCAGCAGCACGTATGAAATTGAAACACTAATTGCTCTCCTTGACAGATGATTTCATCTTGAAAAATATGTTTTTTTCAAAAGTCCAAGTATGAGGGATGAGAGGGTAAAACAATGGAGGGAAACAGGGATAAGTGCTGCAGTCTGGCCACAGCCTGGATCCAAGAACCCGATAGATGGACAAGGAGTCAGAGAAGATGGGGCACCGCAGACACGCAGCTCCGGGCTGAGTGAATCTGAACCCATTTATTGAAGCTTACAGCAGAGTTTATGTTAGAAAATCTAGGGTAGGGGCAAAGAATACATCGCCACACCCATAGGGAAACATCAAGGAAGAGCAGGACCAAATTCTTTACATGTAAAACTTATTCATTCTAATTAACAAAGAAAAGGAAGGAGTGACATCTACTTCCTGTGTGGGACCAGACATGATGTCTCCAGGTAGAGTTAAAAGCAGGCATGACACTTAGTTGTTAAAAGGGAACAGAAAACAAATGTCTCAAAGCAGAGTTACCTGATCTAAGTATTAACATATCTCAAATGCATAGGGAAGGAACTGTAGGGGGAGGTGATAACCCAGCCAATCCTGAGAAGAACAAAAGAGATCTAAGAACAGATAGGAGGCAAACTCAACTCCCAGAGGAAGGAATTCTCCAGTCATTATCTATGCAGACCAGAGGCAAAACTCAATTTACTAAAAGAGAGGAGCCCCTAACAACTGCCCATTTTAAATTTTTTTAATTATTTATTATTTATTCAATTGTGTGTGTGTATGCATGTGTGCGTGTGCGTGTGTGTGTGTGTGTGTGTGTGTGTGTGTGTGTGTGTGTGTTTATAGAACCACAGGCGAATTTGGGAACCACCATGGACGCCTCCACCTCCTCCTGGTTTACTCTGCCCCAGGATTCACAGGCTCCGCCCTACCAGCACCAGAAATGCAGGCCGCCCCCACTTCCACCCGCATCTATACGTGGGGTCTAGGGGGTCTAGGATCCAAACTCAGGACCTTCCGCCTGCAAGGCAGAGGCTTAACCTCTGAGCCACCTCTCCAGCCCCACAACTGCCCATTTTAGATGCTAATGTATCATTCTCCAGAAAGCAGGCTTTAGTCCTGACAACACACATTCCCCATATTTATTCTAGATAAGCCATGTCCTTTCTGGGAAAACGCATCCTTGAAGCAGTTTTCCCCATGCTTCCACTTTGTCAAAACAACATGGTTGGATGAGGATGCGGCTGATAAGTACTCAATATGCTTGTAAAAATAGAAAAAATTTTTTAAAAAAGAGTAGACAGGCCAGAGTGGACAGGCGGGAGGGTGGGAGGGAGTGGGATGGATTAAAGAAGGGAGGGGAAAGGGGATGGGCGGGAAGGGGATGGAGGAAGCAGGGATGAATACTCAATATGCTTGTAAAACTAGAAAAATAAAATAATTTTTTAAAAAGTCAAAGTATGCTAGTCCTGTCAACTGGCTGTTACTGTTACTTTGAAGAGAATCAATAAACATCTTAGTTTCTCAATTTTATGTTTTAACATAATAAAAAAAAAAAGTTCAACTTAGCAAACTCCCTAAGCATAAAAGTCCTTGACAGTTTGGGGAGGTAGAGCAATCCAGGGTGATTCCGGGTGTCGCCCTTGTAGCTCCACATGCGAACACCCAAGTGCTCTCTTTACACACAGACACAAAGAACACAACGTGGTCCTAAGAGAGTTTGGTAAGAGAAGTTACGGCTGACCAGCAACTCACCCACCCTGCCCTCTTAGTCCGAGCCTTGTTTCGTGCTCCGGCACAGGGCGCAGGGCCCGTGGGGGTGGACGTCCGGGGTTTGCATCGGGCAGGGCACAGGAAGACCTTCCCACGAAGGATTACCTACCAGCACGGCTCAGTCACGAGGATCAATGGCCAAAGTTTGGGTGAACTGCTTACCCCCGAGGAAGACAGGCAAAGAGGGAGAGGCGTGGGGAATCCACGTGGGAGGGAGGAAGGCTTCCACAGGACCAGAATAGTCCAGACCAGAATGAATGGTGGGGCACGCTGGCCCCCTGAGAAGCGGCATCTGGAGAGAGCTTTTCCCTCTGCCTCCCTCCCTGCTGCCCTGGTGGCCCCAGCTCGCGAGGCCCATAGATCCCCTACATTCTGCACGCATACCTCCACGGGGCTGTGCTCTGGACGAGACGTCTGTCCCCGTGTCAACAACAACGCTGGACGAAAGCACACTTGGGTCAAGTACTGCCCTTTGACTCCCGCTACTGCCCGGGTGTCACGAGAGAGAGAGAGAGAGAGAGAGAGAGAGAGAGAGAGAGAGAGAGAGCGCCATAGTGGCCTTTTAAGCCACCAGCATTCAGCACTGGACACGCTTCAATTAAAACTTACTCTTCCACTTGGTATATTCATTTCTCCTTCCTAACAGGACTCCCCTCGCACACTTGGCTGGGGCTCTTCTCTATAGCATCTGTTTATCTCCACCCGGCTCCCGCCAGCACTCCTCCTCCTCACTGACTCTTGTTTCTCAAATATTCCTCACTTTTCTTACCCACCTGACCCCGACCCCTCATCCCCCCCATAAGGCCCCAACCCTCCTACAACAAACCCCTACGCTTCAAGCATCAACCCCCTCCTCCTGCCACGACTCCCCCCCCAAATCTCTTACCCCTCTCCGACTTCAGCCATGAACAAAGCAGCTTCTTCCCCTGACGACCGGCGCCTTTGTGTTTTTTGCTTATTAACCTTTGCATCGGTGCTTTCCCATAGCCGTGACAACGCCTAAAAGCCACCCGAGGAAGAAAGGGCTGTTACAGCCCATGGGTGCAGTGCATCGGGGTGCAGTGGGCACAACAGAGAGAGGGGCTCTCACTGCAATGGCAGGCGCGGGTCTGACATCAGTGTCAGAAGTGTGTGCAGGGTCACAACAAAACAGCGCCCCTCAGTTAAAGAAGCCCAGCAAGGCCGCCTTCTTTTGATCTAAGGTTGCCTGCAGCTATATACCACGGGGGCAAGTCTGCACGCTTACCCAGGTACCTGTAACCCTTTCTATACCCGCTGTAAGGAAAAGATCTGGATTACCACCCCCTTTCCCAAATGACTGAGGTTCAATCTAAATCTCAGTTGTCTAATTTTAATATGTGGCCCCAAAAGAGGCAGAGTGTCTTTTGGCATAGTGTCTTTGCTGTCTGGATTATAATTATAATTCCTACAGTCCTTCAGTTCCTACGAGACTTTGCCGGGCCCTGTAAGCAAATGTCTCCCTTACCTCTGTACAGACTGGCTCCTTGTGGGGCTGGAGAGATGGCTCAGGGGTTGTGACTCTGTCTCACAAGCAGAAGGTTCTGAGTTTGGATCCCAGGTCCCACATTAAAAAAAAAAAAAAAAAAAAAAACAGACTGGCTCCTTGAAAGACCCCCGGAGTGCCACTAGTGTATACCCTCCGTAAAGAAAGCTCACGCTTCACGCTAGACTATTCACTTCCTCCTTCACCCCCTCAGATAAAGATAAAGAACTCCCCTGGCAGGGCATAATGGCAAAGGAATGCCAGACTCAGAGAAAACACGGGCGTTTCTCGACGTTTCCAGCAGTCATGAAGCAGAGGGAAATGGACTCCTCCCCTCCCCTTTTTATTCAGCGCACAGCCGCAGCCACAGGCTGCCCACAGTCGGGGGCATCTTCCCACCTGGATGATTCTTCTCTGGAAACACCCTCTTGGATGTGTGTCATAGTAGACACAGGTGTCAACTTGACAGCTGAGGGCTTGAGCTCTGAGCACATTTGTAAAGGATTAGTTGTTGAGTTAGGTCCTGAGCAAGCCCGCAGGAGACTGCCTAGTTGATGGGGGGGCCCAGCCCATGGTGGGTGGGGCTTGTGCCTGGGCAGTGAATAAGATGGAGGGAACTGGTTGGGGAAGTCGGCATCCTTGTGTACACTTGGTCAGACATGCTGGTCTGGCAAGTAAGGATCGTCCTTCTCTCCGAGGTCCTGTGGAGATGGTGTGGCCAGTTCTCTCGGGCCCCCTGGTGCTGGTGTGGGCTCTCCTGCCCAGCTGGACCAGGAACTGTGACCAGATGATCCTAAGAGAAAATAAAACGCCTTGCTCCCTAATTTATGGGCAGCATGCAGAGCAACTGCAACGGATATTCCCAGAGCTGTCTTCCCTGGTGGTTCTAGATCTGGTCTCCTTGAAGTGAAGATTGACCCCCACGTTTTCCACCCTGAGCTGAAGCTGCTGCCCCTACCTTCTCTTCTGCGGGGCTTCTCGCAGTCGTGCTGCTTGTCTGCCTGGAGTCCATGCTGATTGGAAAGCACCTCCGGACAGACAGCGCAGTGGCTAGTGCGCAGCGACCAGGCGCGCCCCAGCAGGTGCCCCGCACAGGGTCCCCACTGGGTCTGCACATCTGCACTGCTCTGCAGGACCACATCTAATTGTCGTATCAGACTGGGTCGTAGCGAGCCTAATAGCTGGTTAAACATGAATCTTGACATGTGAAGGTGATTGGAGAACTAGTTAGCCTTTGAACTGATAGATAAAGTAAGGCAAATTATCCTCCCAAATGAGGACCTTAACCAACCCGCCCAATGTCAATTGACCGAAAGATCAGCCTTCAAAGAGTAAGAAAGAGCTAGTCTTTGCAGCTGACTTCAAGTCGGATCCTAGGCCTTCTGCATCCAGACTTGACACTGAACTATGCCATGTGCTTTCCCGTGTCTCTAAATGCCCACTGCTTAGGGCTTCTCAGCACTGTGAGAACTAACTTCTTACAATTAATCTCTGTATCTAAAAGATAGATGGTGGATAGATAGATAGATAGATGATTGACAGATATATAGACAAATGATGATGTAGATAGGTAGATAGATGATTGACAGATATATAGACAGATGATGATGTAGATAGGTAGATAGATAATTGACAGATATATAGATGATAGATGATTGACAAATATATAGATAGATGATAATGTAGATAGACGATAGATAGATAGATAGATAGATAGATAGATAGATAGATAGATAGATTGATAGATTGATAGATACATAGATAGACAGACAATACGGTCTGCATTATACATCTCACATGTAACTGACTGACGCAGCAGATACATGAACTGGTGACATCAAAGAAGATGCTTTCCACAGCCCTGCTCAGACCACCTGGTCACACACACACACGCAAGCACACGCACACATTCCTCACAAAATTGACTGTGGGGACCGCTGCACTGAACCCTGGAAGCTAGAGGGAGGTGACAGGTTGCTGGAGACAGGATTACGGCTTCTCCCTCGGGACAGTCCTGCAGCTCTGGGCCCCGCTGCCCCAGCCATGCCACACACTGGCTTCTCTCATTCTCCAGGTCTTTCTCCTCCCTCCATCTTTTCCAGCCTCCTCTTTGCAGCATCCCAAACCAATCTACTGGCATCTGTGAGTTTCATAATTACAGTCTCTGCTTGCCTAGGCTACTCCAAGAACATCTCTAGATGTCCAATGATAACCTTATGCTTTCCTTCTGGAAAAGTCTCATGCCAGTGGAGATCAATGGCCCACTTGTAGTAATTGGGGCTCTTTCCAGTGTGAGTTCCAGGGATCAAATTCAGATCATCAAGCTTGGCAGCACGTACGTTTACCCCCTAAATCATCACTCTGGCCTAAATATTTTTAACTATATGATGGGGGGTGGGGGGAGTGGTGGCAGATGGCTCAATGTTGTTAAGCCCTTTGTCTTGCAAACAAAGGACCTAAGTTCAGATTCCCAGATCCCACATAAAAATGCCGGGCAGGTATGGCCACCACTATAAGTCTAGCCCTGGAAGGCAGAGCCTGGGAATCCGCAGAGTGAGATAGCTAGCCAGACTAACCCTAATGACATGTTCTGGTTTTAATTAGAGACCCGGCTGCACAACAATCATATGGAAGATTCCTGATGATTCCAAGGATTCCAAGATTCCAAGGCTGATTCCTGATAGCACCCTCAGGCTTCCATAGTGCATGCCCTCAAGTGCATTCATATACACGCATCTCTCCACACACAGACATCCACCACATACACACACACACACACACACACACACACACACACACACACACACACGAAAGAAAGACTTTCCCGCCAGACTTTCCCATCCTTTGTTATAAGGCCCAGAAAGACTCAGTAACTTGTCCAGCATCGTCAGTAAGCTCAAGAACCAGAATTTCCTTCTATTCTTGTTTGATCCCAAACTGCTGGTCTGCATTCGTGTGCCTACCTGTTGCAACAAAGTGCCACAGACATCCAGGCGGCCTAAAGAAGAAAGTCATCTGACAGCTCTGCGGCCCGGAAGCCCATGAGCGAGGCTCAGTGAGGCTCAAGACTGTTTCTGGAATTGTCTCTCTCCTCCATCCCCATCTCTTCAACCCCTCCTCACTCCAGCCCCCCAACCCCAGTGGTCTCAGCCATTCCCTCATCATGAGGTCTTCCCAGGCAAAGAGAGGAAAGGCTGCCATCTCTTTGGGTTTGTCTTTTTTTTAGTTTATTTTTTAAATAAACCTCACTGTGTATTCTAAGGTAGGCCGCATGGTGGGACTTTATGATGGCGAACTGCCAGCTTGAATCCCCGGAAGACAAACCTCTGGGTGAGATTTGAGGGATTATGCAGATTAAGTTAATGGAGGTGGAAAGACCCACAGTGAACGTGGGTGACACCGTTTCTTGGGCTGGGACCCCAGGCTGCATAAGCAGTGAGCTGGCTTCGCTCTGCTTCCTGACGCAGACACCGTGGGAGCCGCAGCACCTCTCTCTGCTTCCTGGCTGCAGGCGTCATGTGACCAGCTGCAGCCACTCCCACCACCATGCCTTCCCTCCAGGATGGGCTGGACCGGAACTATGAGCCAGAAGAAACCCTTCTTTAAGTTGTTAATGGTCAGATACTTTGTTGCAACATGGAGGGAGATGCAGAAACAGAGAGGGAAGGTTTCGGTGGCGAGCAAGTATTGAAGTCTCAGACAGCCGCCCAGAGCGGCCGACTCTACACATTCTACCCAAAGCCCCCATTATACATTGTAACATTCATTTATACGAGTGTTACACATCACCCTCAGAATCCTTTTTCCAGAGAGGTGGCTCAGGGATTAAGCCTCTGCCTTGCAGGTGGAAGATCCTGAGTTCGGATCCTAGACCCCACATATAGATGCCGGGCGGAAGTGGGGGCGGCCTGCGTTTCTGGTCCTGGTAGAGCGGAGCCTGTGAATCCCGGGCAGAGTAACAAGGAGGAGGTGGAGGCATCCATGGTGGTTCCCAAATTCGTCCGTGGTTCTACACATACATACACACACATTCATACACACAAGCGCCTACACGCACAATTGAATAAATAATAAGTAATAATAAAAAAAGTTTTTAAATAATCCTTTTTCCTGCAAAGCCCCTGGTTCTGTCTTCCGCTCCACATCCTCCCCTCCCTCCACACTCCCACTCCTCACTACTGACGGCCACTCTTTGGTTTTCTAGCCCTGCCTCTACTTGAATATTTCGAGCCATTGCACATGTAAGAGAGACCACGCCTATTCCTCTTTGTGTCTGGCTTATTTCACTTGGTACAATGTTCTCTGGACTTACACATGCTGTAGCAAGTGGCAAAATCTTGTTCTTTTTAGGGCTGCATAATATTTCATTGTGTAGATAAGTACCACAACAGTTTCTTTAATCTAGGCGTCCAACCATGGATAGTTAGGTTATTTTCATATCTTAAATATTGTGGCTATCCCACATGTCATCTGCCATGTCCTGTGGGGTCAGAGCCCCACACGTATGATCCCACATTCTCTTCATTACCTCCCCTGAAGCGAAATCCCCAAACACAGTCATGCTACTCATCAGATCTTCAACAAGTGAATTTTTGCCACATCATGCCGTCTCCTTTTATCGATATACTGATTAGGGGGAAAAATGTTAACATTTTAGTTATTTTCATTCACAACATCCTAAACTATTTCATCAAACATTGTCCTGGGGCGGGAGATGACTCAGGGATTAAACTTTTGCCTCCCAAGCCAGAGGACCTGAGATGGGATCCCAGAGCCCATGTAAAAAAATGCCTGGCAGAAACAGTGGTGGTCTGCAGTTCCGGCCCTGGAGGCAGAGCCTGAGAAACCCCAGAGCAAAGCAATAGGAGGTAGAGCAACCCAGGGTGATTCCTGATGTCGCCCTTGGGCCCCACGGGAGCACACAGTGATCTCTGATACACACAAGTGCGTGCGCGCGCACATACACACATATGCACACACACACTTCTACACATGAAAAAACAACCATCATCCTTGTCCTAGTAATTAATAAAAGACAGCTAGAAAGCATCAAGAGCAATGACACAATATGGAAAGATAAAGAACTCTGTGGATTTTCCCAAGACTGAAACATGTGCGCGCCCTGTCAGTTTAAGATACGATGTGAATTTTCTCGTAGCCAGGCGCTTTTTTCTTTCCTTGGACACAAACCGTTTGTCCTAGCGGTATCGACGGGGCAGGGCTGGGACAGAGAGATCTCAGAGAACAAGCTGGGTGCAGCTTTGCTGGCCACTGCTCAGCAATCGTCTGGTCCCGAGAGGCCGGCCGTGCCCAGGGAGTCTAAGGCTTGCTCGGAACACTCTCGAGTTAAGAGATTCCCCCAAAGACACGGTGTCTGCAAACCAAAGGCACGAAGTCACAAAAATATGACTTGCTCCCCGCAGGGAGGGATGGCAAGTTTCAATATCCGCTTCTGTTGCAGAAAACACATCATATCCTCACTTAGGACCCCCGGGGGACCCTCCTAGAGGGACTTTGAATGGCTCACTGGGATTCCCTAGTGTGTACTTTCCTATGCAAGATCTCCCCGGGGTGCACAAATGGGCCCCACCTGCTGTATAGCAGGGGGCAGGGGAGACAGCCCTGCCCTTGCCCAGCCACCCCATGCCAACATAGAGCTGTGCCAAACAAGAGCAAGACGCGGGCACTTGCTGATCCTGGGTGGAATGGGGGAGGGGAAGCAGGTAGGCAGCCCAGTAAGCAGATCACAGCAGGCTCGGCGCCTGGGAAGCTGGGGAGGGGGTCAGAGGACCGCCCGATAGGGAGCTGTGCGGCCAGAGGCCACGAGGTCCTCTGAGGGACAAGGACTGAACTTTGAAGAAGGAACAAATGAATTATGAACAAATGAATGAGCAAACGAACAGTAAGAGACACGTGCTTCCATCTCAGGCTTGAAATAGACGACGGGACAAACTCAGCTTCCAGCGCGTTCCAGGTGCAGGACTTCAGGCACGCGACTTCCCTGACACACCACCCTGTGAGGTGTGTGAGAGAAAGGTGCTTGGACCAGCTCGTGGCTCTGGTTTTGGTTCCAAGCAAATGTGTGCAGAGAGAATCCCCCTGCAAACAGAAACATTCCTGCAAGCCACGCGCGTAAGTTGGAGCGGAGAGATCCGCTCCAGCCTCCTGCCAGGGCCGGTTGAGGAGTCGGGCTGGGGGTCTGCTGCCCAGCTGCGAGAGGGAGAATGCAGACCCTCCCGTGAGGTTGGGGAGTCCCTCACAGTGCCTGCTTTTTCCCTGCATGTATTCATGTATGTGTACAAATTCACATGGGTACATGCTTGTGTGTGTGACTCCATGGTCATGTGTATTACATATGCACATGTGTGCACTTATACGTGTGTGCACATGTTCGTAAGTGTGCATGTGTTTTAATGTGTGTACACTTGTATGCATGTGAGTGTGGAGGCCAGAGGGGTTTACTTCTTTACTTGAAGTTCTCCACCTTAATTTTTGTTTGTTTGTTTGTTTGTTTGTTTGTTTGTTTGTTTGAGACAGATCTCTTGCTGAGCCTGGAGCTTGCTGATTGGACAGCCTAGCAGGCCAGCTTGCCCCAAGGATCCTCCCGTCTCCATGTCTCTAACGCTGGGGTGAAACGCACACCCCACAGTGATCCACTTTGTTATGGGGTATGGAGAGCCTAAGTCAGGTCCCAGGCCTGTGTGTCAAGCTCTTCACCAACAGCTCCATCTCCACAGCCCCAACTCCTTTTAACTCCTTCTCGAAACGCTACTTAAACCCAGGTAAATCACACACCTACTCGTTAACATTTTCGCCACCTTTCCATGTTGGAAGTGGCACTTGGGTGGAACCCAGGGTCTGGCACGCGATGGGCATCGGCTCTGGCACTGAGCCCAGCCCCCCCTCGATCGGCTTTCAGGTGCACACGTCAGTGCTGTCCAGTCCCCCGCACTGTTGTGTGGCCTTCACCGCCACCGTCCGTCTCAGAACTTTCTCATCTCTCCAAGCTGAGCCTCTGTCCCCACTCTTCCTTCATCCCTCCCACATCCCCCTCCCCCGCCGTAACTGTGACTAGTCTAGGACTCTCTAGCCTAGGGTCAGACCCTTGTGACCCACTGGTGTCCCTCAGCAGAGTCAGCCATGCGAGGTGTCACCATTTCCTCCCCTTTGGAGCTGAGTAATGCTTGGTCGCAAAGATAGGGTGGATTTAGTTCATTCATTCCTTGAAAGGGGAACTTGGGTCACTTCCACCTTCTGGCAGCTGTGAGTCATGCTGGGCAGGAACCCACCAGCCCCTGACACGTGTGTGCTTGTAGGGTCTAGAATATTCCCCTGAATTTCTGCAGGTTCCCTAAGGATACCATTTCCTAGATGCCGTGGTTTGTCTACATATTGTTGATAAACTCATGATCAAGCAGCTAAGGGGAACAATGGTTTTTTTCTTGCTCACAATTCTCCTTTACAGTTCATAATCCAACTTGGCAGGTTCTTACAATATCAGGACTCAAGGACTGGCCACGCCATGTCCACAGGGATTACTAGGAGAGGGGCGACCTCCACTCACCAGACTGCAAGTCTGTGCACATCTGCCTAAGTACGCCAAGTACTCAATCAGCTGCCTCCAGCTTTCCACCATGGCATGGGCTGGGTCTTCCCACATGGGTCAGAGAGCCTCCTGCAGGCTTGCTCAGGGCTTCAAGATGTGTCCAGAGCCCAACCTTTGATTGTCAGGGCGATTTCTTTATATCCACCTGTATACTGGACATTCCAGAACATCCTCAGGTCTCAGCAACAGCAGTGTTAATTTCTTGGGTGCCTCTTACCCCTCCATACCATCTGAAGAGTGACTATCATAAGGAACCTTTCTGGAGAATTCTCTGGAGAATGGCTGGGGTCCAGGCCACTAGGGAATACACCGAGCCCCTCCTCTGAGCAAGCACACGACACAGTAAGTACATTTTCTTCTTTGTCACAAATCCCTGACCAAAACAGTGCAGTTGGGGAGGGGGTGTTTGTGTTCAAAATCTAGTCCCTCATGACTTGTGAATTGCTGGTAGGAATGTAAACAGGTTAGCCACTTTGGGAATCAGTGTGGAGGTGCTAAAAATTGAATATATAATCCAGCTAGACCATTCCTGGGCATACTTGCAAAGGCTCTTACTGCAGAAGCCTTTTATACATGCATGTTCACTGCAGCCCTAGTCATAACAGCAAGGAAATGGAATCAGCCTAGATGCCCACTGACAGATGAATGGATAATGAAAATGTGGCTCACATGCACAATGGCGTACTATTTAGCTGACAAGACAAATGAATTTATGAAAGTCGCTGCTGAAAGGATGGAATTAGGAAATATACTGAGTGAGGTAGTCCAGACAGAAAGACAAATGCCACATGTCTGTCTTATACACGGATGCCAGCACTGGGTCTCCCGGTTGGTGGCTTAATCAGAAAGTCCTGTAGCAGCCGTAAACTAGAAAGAAATACAAGCTGGTAGAATAAGGTGGTATAAGGTGAGGGTGGTCCTAAAAGAGGGGAGTAAAAGAACACAAAGGGCAAGAAGCTGGGAAGGAGAGGAAGGGGAGGAAAGTTTTTTGGGGGAGTAAAAATTAGCATTGAAGACGTGAGATTTGGTCAGAACCACATTGCAGAATTCCTCGGTGACCAAAGTTTAACAAACATGGGGTACAGGGTGCAGAAAAGAACCCTGAGCTTGGAAGCCTGGACGACGGTGCCCGGAGCACCTAGACAAACCTCCCCAGTTGGGGAGATGCTCAGGGCTAAAGCCTGTGTCTCACAAGAAGAAGGACCCGACTTCGGATCCCAGATCCCACTGAAAACTCCAGGCAGAAGGGGCAGTAGTCGGCAATTCCAGCCTGGAAGGCAGAGCCCGGGAGACCCCAGAGCAAAACAATAAGGAGGTAGAGCAATCCAGGGTGATTTGGGGGCCTACACACACACACAGACACACACACACACACACACACACACAAATGCATGCACAGAGAAAGAGAATGAATGAATCAGTGAATCAATGAATGAATGAACGAACAAAAGAAAAGCATCCTTGGTTGGTGGAGATGATTGATAGGAGGAAACCGAGGAAACCATGGAAACCTTGAAGCTGGGGCATTGAGAGAAACGAAGTCAAGACTGGGCCTATGGGCCCAGGGGAGGTGGGCTGACTTTGCCTCTGGTTCTGCTCTCTAGAGGGGATGATGGCAGGACAGTGAACCCCGAGTTGAATGATTCTTAAAGTGACCTTCCGCTACTGAGCATGCAGCAGGAACACGGGCGTTGCCAGATGAACACAAGACTCCCGGTCGAATTTGAATTTTGGATGAAAAATCCATCCATTCTATATCCCCCCTGCAAGTGAGTCATTAATCATCTGAATTCAAGTGAACAAGCTGCTGTCTTTTTTCTTTTTGGCATGCGTGTGAGTTCCGGGGGCCAGATGTCTCCCTCAATGTTCCACCTTAATCCTCGAGGCAGGGGACTCTCGCTGCATCTGAGCTCATCAATAAGCCGAGCCGGCTGGACAATGAAGCCAGGGACCCTCCTGTCCATCTGCACCCACACCCGGCCTGAACCCAGCTCACCACAGGACCCACCTTTACACGGGGGCTGGGGATTCGAACGCTGGTCCTCATGTTTGGCCTGCAGTTTGCTTTATCAACTGAGCCATCTCCCCAGCCCCAGAGCCCACGTTTTCTTCCAAGACTTTTCCAGTCTTAGCTCTTGTATTGAGGTCTGTGACAGACTTTGGTGCGTGGTTTCAGATAGGAGTCCAGGCTCATCCGTTAGCACATAGGAATCCAGTGGTCTCGGGACCACTTGGCACAGAGGAACCCTAGACAAAGGCTTGGCTTCTGGAAAAAGTCTGGCGTCTCTTTACTCCTCAACAATACGGGGCTGTGTTGCAGTCAGCCTTCATGGTTGCTGATAAATGACCATAAAACGGCTTAAGGGAACAAGGGGTTTGTTGTCTCTTACGATTGTCTGATTACATTCTCAGTCCAGCTTGACAGAGAGCTCACACCAACACCAGGCCAAGGGAACTGGCCGCACCATCTCTACATAATAGCTGAGAGAGGGAGGATCCTTACTTGCCAGACCAGCATGTCTGGCCAAGTGTACACAAGGATGCCAACTTTCTCAACCAGCCCTCCATATTTTAGTCCAGAGCCTAATCTCACCCACCATGGGCTGGGTCTTCCCCAGCAGCTAGACAATGTCCTGCAGCTTTGCTCTGGGCTTAACTCTGTCATTAATTCTCTACAAATATGCCCAGAGCTCAAACCTCTGTCAAGTTGACACCTGTGCCTAACTATGACAGGTTGATGCCCCCCAGGGCGACTCTTTCCTCCCCTGCGCATAGACATCCATCATTCTCCATCCTGTGTCCCTGTACACACCCTGGCAGTTGCAGAGGTGGGGAAGGGGGGACCCGGGCCATCCTTCATGTCCCCAGTAGCCATGATATTCTAGTTGACTCTGGAAAGCTAGCATGGTCCTGGCCTCCACTAGGCTATCTCCCATCCACTTTGAGTTTGGCACTCTGCACCCCCAAAAAAGCTACAGAAACACCCAAGCATCTCAGCCAGCACCCCGCCCCCGCCCTGTTTTCCTCCTGTCTTCCAAGGTGTGAACCGAGGTCCTTACCCTCCTGTCCAGCCTTTTCCCCTGTCCCCTGTCACCCTGGCTCCTAGGACCCCTCTTCCTGCTCCCGGCCAAGGGACGAGTTTCCCAGGGGTTCTACTTGTGGAGTAGACAGGCTGGGCCACGTCCCCACAGGCTGGAGTGGGCGACGCTCCAGAGCCGCCCTAGGGCAGCTCCGCCTGCCTGTGCCTGAGCCTCGGACGTGACGCGGCACCTCACTTTCTTCCGAGCCCGTGAAGTCACTTCCCCAAACCAGCTCTGTCACCCGCGAGATGACTTATTCATTAGCAAGCGTGAATAATGCCCAAACCCACCACGGAATGTTCTCCAGGCCTGCTGGGCGTGGACAAGCAGTCTTGCCTGCAGAGCGGGCATTGGGGCCCTCCCTTCATTCCCGGGGTCACGACCCAGCCAAGACACCTGGGAGAGAGGGCATCCATACGCACTGCCCCCAAGGGTCAGGTTCACGGAGTCTCCCACTCGCTTAACCAGCCCCGGGTCAGCGGTGGAAGACGCGAGAATCACCGGCCTTCTGCATTCAACAGTCTACTGCCCCGTAGAAATGATGACATTGAACTTTCACATCATTAACGGAATGTGTCACCGAGTTCCTCTAGGCGAGCGGAACTCACTGTTGGAACACACAGTACAAGGGCTGTGTGAGCGTGACTGACAGGCTCCCGGCGGGCTAGTCCAACATGAGCTGTCCACCCTGGAGAGAGGCCGAGAACCCCACAGCTGCTCAGCGCCCTGGGCTGGAAGCCCTGGCGTCCGGCCCCTGTCAGAAGAAGCCGGATTCTGATGTTGGTGAAGGCGGCGGCGTTGGTAGCGACTGACACGTGAACTCGTGAGCGGGAAGATGGACGATCCAGCAGGACACAAGGCCAAGCAGACCACAAGCAAAACCTCCCCCAGTGCTCCTACTATCTGGACCCGGGCATGGGGCGTCCCCCGTACTTAGATGACCCTCACGGTGGGCACAGAGGCTTGTCTCCTAGTAGGTTCCAAGGTTAACCACCATGCCACGAGACCCCAGGTTGGCCCTTATCATGCCTATCAGCCAGAACCGTTCCAGAGAGCCAGAAATGTGCTCTGCGCACATCCACAAACAATTCTACAGCATATGAAATGTGCCGTCCTAGATATGTTCAACTTAGGCAAAATGCTCACCAAATCAATGTTCATAAATGTGTGCGAAATCCACGTATCAGGAGAGTGTGGCGTATACTTCGGTGGATCAGCCACTGTGGAATGTGCAGGGCAGCCCGGCAGGCTCCCACGTGCTGTCACAGACCCCGGGCCGAGCTTGCTCTACCAAGGACAGACAGCCTGTTTGGCTCATTCACCTGGTTGGGCCAGGCCCACCCAGGTCACTGAAATTGCCACATTTTCTTTTTTTTTAATTTTTTAAAATTTTATTTATTCCAATTGTGCGTGTGTGTGTGTGTGTGTGTGTGTGTGTGTGTGTGTGTGTGTGTATGTGCGCGCGCGCGCAAAGAACTACGGGTGAATTTGGGAACCACCATGGACGCCTCCACCTCCTCCTCGTTTACTCTGCCCCAGGATTCACAGGCTCCGCCCTACCAGGACCAGAAACGCAGGCTGCCCCCGCTTCTGCCCAGCGTCTATATGTGAGGTCTAGGATCCGAACTCAGGACCTTCTGCCTGCAAGACAGAGGCTTAACCCCTGAGCCACCTCTCCAGCCCCAACTGTGCACAGCCCAGAACACAGGCCCCACCGGATGCTGTGAACATGCACGGGCCCTCCAGTTTTCAGAACCCTGCCTGGCCCTGACCTCTTGGAATTCCTCCTTCATCCTCAAAGCCCACCTAGGCCACACTTAAGAATTCTCCAGACCCTCTTCTTCCTCTGCATCTTTTAGCTGACCTTGACCTTGCCTGGGATGGGCTATGCGCCCCTCTTACGCTTTATCTCCCCTTCCGTACACCTGCATTCCTCTCGTTACCAGGCAATCTAGCAACATCTTTAACAGTTTATCATAATTGATTTTATTTAATGAGCTAATAAATTTGAAGCTATCAGCAATGCCACTGCAATTTCAGGTGCAGCTGGGAATTCAGGAATCTCGGAGGAGGAGCTGTTAGTGTAATGAAC
Organism: Typhlomys cinereus; assembly: GCA_023101885.1. Lineage (NCBI taxonomy): Eukaryota > Metazoa > Chordata > Mammalia > Rodentia > Platacanthomyidae > Typhlomys > Typhlomys cinereus. The sequence continues at coordinate 262,001 of JALPQD010000516.1, read as the reverse complement.
TTCGTACGGGAAACACATGCATACTTTTGATAGCTCATGTGCAAGGATCCCTCTAAAATGAACTTCAGTAGTTTCGTTCTCAGCAAACTGACTTGGTCCACTCAACGTGGCTTTTCCATTCCCGATGTTAGGATGTGTTTTCCTTCTATGATCAATACATGGCACCAGAGGATATTAATTTGACACAGCCTTCACAGCCTTCACAGCCACCATAGGTTTGGTCCTCTCCATTTGTGATGTTGTTATAAAATTCTACTTTGATTCCATAGGAACTTCGGTTTTTTCCACACTGCAAGGGCTACGGGTTTCCGAGATTTGACCACACAACCACTCAGGCTACATTTTTATATTCAATAAGCTGAGATCCTGAGGAGCTAATGCATGATTTGTGTCCTGTAATTCATTTTTTGTGGGAAACAAATTACTATAGACCAAGTTGGCCACTTGGAGCCACGGGTCAAATATGGCCCTCCACTTGTGTCTGTGAATAAAGTTTTATTGGAACACAGCCAGACACACTCACTTTTACGAGTCTGTAGCCACCCCCACACTGACATGTCCAAGGTGAGGCGTTGCCCCACTCGGCCCAGTCCTTAAAGACCTGCTGTGGCTCTGCACAGAAAAAGATCTGGTCCCTGCAGTGGCCTCGAGGGTAGCAGAAGATTCTCATGAAGGTGCTTTCGTCCCCGGATCCACTTAAAGGAACGAGCACTCCCAGGAGAAGACCCCAGGCAGAGTGTCAACTCTGGGACCATTCCCAGAGACCCCACAAGTGATGCACATGAGATTGCTGACTGGGTCTTCCCTGACTCGGGGGTCACAGGGACTTGAGAGGAGAAGGCCTGTGTGTTCTCTGGGGACTTAGGGATTCTGGGACACTTGGCTCACGAACCAGGTCACATGGTCTCAGAGGCTGTGGGCAGGGGAGCATGACTGACCCCTCAAAGGCAAGATCAGCCCAGGAGCAAGAAGGAAGGAAACAGCTAAGGCCTTTCCACGCCCCTTTTCAGACACTGGAGCCCCGCCTGAGGGGCCCCGGGGAGCTGCCTGTCTTCCCTTGAGACACACAGATCCTCGGGACGGAGCCAGACAGCATCGTCCGGTGACATCAGTCGCCACCAGGGATGAGGTTCTGTTCCCAGGTCGGCAAGTGGCTGCGGCCGTGGCCAGCCAAGCAGAGCCCAGGGAAGCTTCCTGCGGACGTCACCCGCGCAGTGACAGCTCCAGGGGGCCTCTGAGGACAGCTGGTCTTCAGGAGCCGTCAGCCAGCTCACAGACCGAGACTGCCCACGTCTGCAGTGTCCACGCCAGCCTGCCCTCTCCCTTGAAGTGAGACTCGGGTACTTCGAACGTGATAGTAGGCACTTTCATGTCATCTTTGGAGGGGACAAATGGGCCCCATCTTCCAGGCAACCCAGGAGAATTTTCCAGAATGTCATATTATGTGCAGAGCCACATTTCCATGCATCACTTCATGCCATCGGCACCAAAACTTCCCACAAGAGAATCTGACAAAATTGCACATTGCCAAGAAAAATTATTTCATCTTCCCGTTCCCCCGGGGAAGTCAGGGGACTTTGTTTTTCTGAGAAACTCCTACCGCAGGGCTCACAAAGGACCCAGAGAGACTTCTCATGGGAGGATTCAAGCCTGCGACCGTTTCCAGCATGACTGGAGTGGCAGCGAAGAGATGGCCCCGCCACTCGGAAATGGGCCCGTTGACTTGGCGGCTCCTGCCGGGGCTTCCAGTAATTTTTATTATTTTTGTTTTGGTTGGGGGGGAGGGGTTTAAAAAATATTTCCTTGTGTTGTCATGGAGAGTTGGTGCCATGGAAACTTCTTGGAGAAAAGTTACCTCAAAGGTTCATGCCCTCAACACAACAGACACACATGTATACGCACAGCCATGCACACACATTTGCTCAAAAAACTCATGCACACACAAAACACATACTCAATGCACACATATATTCATACAAAAACACATCCACACACAGACACACCCAAAACACCCACTCATGCACACTCATGCAGAAAACACCTGCACGCATGTGCACACACACACACACACACACACACACACACACACACACACACAAGGAGAAAAAGGGTAACTGTGGTGTGATGGGTGCATCTTTGACCCCATGTGGGTCACCACGCGCTATCACCTATAAATGACTGATTTATTGCAATCCTAGATCATCATGACAGCAGACGCAAAACACAGAGCATAATGAACACAACCACTAAGAGGCTAGCACGGGGCTGCAAAGGACACGCTCCCACCAGCAAGTCGGGACCAGCGCCCGGGTGCTCGCATGTCTGCCGGGCCTGGGAACTCCTTGCGCCTGGGCTGATTCAGCATCGGAAGACACCTCGTGGCTTCTCAGCACTCCCGAAGAGTGAGTGCTGACCAATCTGCAAAGCCACCTGCCAAGTGCCCGCAAGCCCCACGCGCAGCACTGAGACACGGTGCACGCGGGATCCCTGCCGCGCGCTCTCGCGAACATAAGGTTCGTCTGCGTATTCGGAAGCAGACAAAAACCCAACAAGCCCCAGTGAATTAAATAGCCCCAGATGCCCCTCATCTGTGGATGGACTTCCAGGACCCACATATTGTCCCTCCAATGGCTTCTCCTCCCCTCACCCCTCCCACAGGCTCGTGGGTGGGGACCCTTGGCCTTCAGCTGGTTGCTGCTTGGGAAAGTTATGGGATGCGAGGTGGAGCTCAGTGGAGGAAGCAGGTCACTGAAGACCCATCTTGAGGTTTGATAACCTGGTATACTTCTCTCTCTCTCTCTCTCTCTCTCTCTCTCTCCCTCCCTCCTTCTCTTTCTCTCTCTGTCTCACCCTCTCCTTTCCTTCACCTTCTTCCCCACCCTCTTCCCCCCGCATCCACAATGTAAGAAACGGGTCTTCTGCTCCTGCCCCATGTCTCGTGTGACTGCCAGCCGGGCAGCCTCTGTCCCTCGAGCTGCTCTGGCGACGCCTCCGCAGTGACCAGGACAGCATCGCTCCCTCCTATGAGCTGGGCCTTGAGCAGAGGAATCAACTGGAGGGAAAAGTCACGCGGTGTGTTCATAACACCCGCCTACCTTCTCAGGCCAGTGCTTGCAGGGGACCCCACCTTCCCTTCTTATGCTGGCTTCCAGCCATCACCCCTCTTCCACCCATCACCCTCTCCACACATCACCCCTCTCCAGCCATCACCCCTCTTCCACCCATCACCCCTCTCCACACATCACCCCTCTCCAGTCATCACCTCACCCCTCCTTCTCAGCCCCATCACCCCTCTCCACACATCACCCCTCTCCAGCCATCACCCCTCTCCACACATCACCATCTTCACACAATCACCCCTCTTCCACACATCACCCCTCTTCCACATCACTCCGCTCACAACCACCCCTCTTCAACATCACCCCTCTCCACACATCACCCCTCTTCCACACATCACCCCTCTCCACACATCACCCCTTTCCAGCCATCACCCCTGTTTCACACATCACCCCTCTCATCACCCCTCTCACACATCACCCCCTCTACACATCACCCCTCTTCCACACATCACCCCTCTTGGGGAGCTTCACATTCTTCCCTGACTTGCTGTCCAATCTCACATTTAATCTTTCCTTCACTTTTTTCTCCTGCCTTTGAGAAACCACCTGAACAAGTTCCCGTTCTTCCGTCATCCCCCTTCAGAAACTTGAAATGCTCACTTTTAAATCTTACAGCCAGTTTCTCCCCAGATGGTTTGGGTCGTACATTCATCACAGCAAAGGGAATGAATGTGAGAATAAGATGCCGCTCGAAGGGGGCATCGTGGGACTCTGCAGCCAGCACTCGGCTGGGACTCTGCAGCCAGCACTCGGCTGGGACTCTGCAGCCAGCACTCGGCTGGGACTCTGCAGCCAGCACTCGGCTGGGCCCCATGGATCCTGACCACGTGGCAAGAGGGGGCAGAGCCCTTGTCTCAGCAGCACAGGGCAGCTTGGCCAGGGCCATGAGGCACCTCTGGTCTCGTTTTACCCTCTGTTCCCCTGACCCCAGACCTGTGGTTCACAGGCAGAGTCCCCCTCACCTGCAGGAGGGCCCGGGGTCTCCTCGCAGCCTTTCCTTCCCTGCACCTCTGCTCCCCAGGGTCTCTGGAAGCAATGACGCTGCAGAATGGGGGTCCTTCCTCTGCTGAGACCAGTTACCACAATCGGGGTGGTGTAAGACGCACCCACATTCTTTGTCACAGTTTTGGAGGTCAGGGGCATGGGGAACACTGGGCCCAACGGGGCGTGTCCTCGAGGTGGGTGGGCTCTGGGCGCTGGAGAAGCGACTGACCCCAGCCTCCACCAGTACCTACAGAGTGTGTGGTGTGGGCTGGGGAGCAGAAGGTCTCTCTGTCTGTCTGCCTGTCTGTCTGCCTGTCTGCCTGTCTGTCTGCTCTGCCTGTCTATCTGCCTGTCTGTCTGCCTGTCTGTCTGTCTGCCTGTCTGTCTGTCTGTCTGTCTGTCTGTCTGTCTGCCTGCCTGCCTGCTGTCTGTCTGTCTGTCTGTCTGTCTGCCTGTCTGTCTGCCTGCCTGCCTGCCTGAAGATCTTATTGTGTTTCTGGAAATCTGTTTTGGGACTACACTGCACCATCACATCCACTCTCCTCAAATTCTCCACTCTCCTATGTTTTCTCCCTCCTCTTCCTTCTCTTTCATCTTCCTCCTCCCTCCTCTTCCTCTTTTCTTCTTTGTCTTCTTTCTTCTCCTTTCACTTTTTCTTTCTCCCTTCCTCTGACTCTCCCTCCTTCCCCCTCTCCCTCTCTTTCCTGCTCTCCCTCCCTTTCTCTCTTCCTCCCCCTCCTCTCTCTCCATCCCTTCCCCTTTCCCCCATTGCTCTCACACCTGGTGGTCCAGGCTCTGTCATGGGTCTAGAGCAGCAGGTCAGGACCCTCAGACTGTCGCCTCCGACATCGTGAGCCTCGTGCAGCTTTCCCTCCTGACAGGTTATGGCCGTCTCAGGTGTCCTGTCGCAGCGACGTGACTTGGACTCACACATATCTTGGGGGAGCTGAGGTCCTCCTATGGCAACTGCAGGGCAAGAGCTAGGGGTGGGCCCAGTGGCCGGGGCTTGCCCAGCATGCGTCCGGAGGCCCCACTTCTATACTCAGCTTGCCAAACATAATTAAATACTGTGGCAAAGGCTGATTAAACACATGTGGACAGAAGCGCCCTGTGCTCGGAAAGAGTCTAAGAGAGAAGGTTCAACCCTGCCCACCCGTCTACCCCACAAAGCATTTCTCAGGCATACGTTGCTGAGGCCAGGCGAGATGACTCCGTGTAAGGCTCCCACACTCACATCTGGTGACGTGGGTTCAGTCTCCAGAGCCTACGTAGTGGAGGGAGAGAACCAGAAGCTGTCCTCGGGCCTCCGCGGGCACCCCGTGGTGTGCACGTGCCTTCGCTCTCGGCGTCCAAGGTCCTCTTCCGATGCTGTGATAAACACTCTGAGCCAAGCAAGCTAAGCGAGAAAAGGGTTATTGCTTGGCTTCTGGTTCCAGGGGGAACGCGGGGAGAGAAGACATAGCAGCAGAAGCAGGAGGCTGGCTGTCAATTTACAGCCATGTTCAGAAAGGAAGAGAGAGAGATTGAGAGAGAGGGAGAGAGGGTAAACCCAAGGCCCACCCCCAATGATATCATTCCTCCAGAAAGACTCCACCTCCGAAAACCTCCATAAGCTTCCCCCAAATGCCCCAGCTGGGAACCAAGTGTTCCTCAAGCGTATGGAGACATTTCCATTCAAATCTCTCTCTTTCTCTCTCTCTCTCAATGGAAGTTTTAGAAAATTGCTCTGATCCATTTCAGATGTAGCTGCGAGGGGACCATTGCCCTGTTTCGTGGAAGAGAACAAGGTTTTCAAGCCCACAGGATCTGCTGAGGTCGACCCCCCAGACCGACCCCCCACAATGCCAGCCCGGAGCCTCCCAGCACCCCGATCCTCCCACCGCCCTACACAGAGGTGGAAAAGTCCTTACCATGACTGCAAGTTACCAGGGGGCCTTTTGAGAACCAAGCTGATTAAGACCCCACCCAAACCACCCAGCCAGAGGAAAGGGTCGCCAGCTGGTTTTCACACCTTCAGTTTTCTAGAATTCTCACAGCTTCTCCCTGTCTGCGGCTCCTCAGTGTGGAACAAAGATGACAAGCCACGTGGTGCTTCCTCCGCTAAGAAATCTTCCACAGGCTGTGGAGTCGCCAGCTCTTGCTCTCCTGCCACGGACCTGCTCGACAGCCCCCGCTGGGGACACTGTGCCGGAGCTCACAGGACTTGCAGACACCTCCAGCATGGCAGGACGTGGCCAAGGCTGGTCCCCCACCTATAGGGAAGCCCAGCCATCTGCCCTTGCCCTGCCCCTCCAGCATCCCAGAGCAGACTAGAACATTTTGCACAAGCTATGCAGCCAGAGCCTTCCTGCAGACTAGAACATTCCTGCAGATAGAACACTCCTGCAGATAGAACACTCCTGCAGACTAGAACACTCCTGCAGACTAGAACATTCCTGCAGATAGAACATTCATGGACTAGACGTTCATACAGACTAGAATATTCATACAGACCTGAACATTCATGCAGACTAGAACATTCATGGAGGCAGAACATTCCTACAGACTAGAACATTCCTGCAGGCAGAACATTCATAGACTAGAACGTTCCTACAGGTGGAGGGTGACTGGGCCCAGCTTACAACCTGCTGGTCCTGTCCACACAGGTGGTGTCCAGGGCATAGCGTGGGGTGGGAAGTCTTCTGGCAGCAGGGAACTCAGCCGGAAACCTTGGCAAACACAAAAGTCAGTCTCAAGCTCGGCACTCAGACAGAAACACCGACCGCAAGCTTGGGGGTGGCCCAGACCCCTATATGTCCCGTACCGCTCCTCCCACGTGCAGGCAGAATCTAACCTCCAGCTCCTGACATCGGGCTGCGCAAGACCCGCTGAGCCCGCAGAAGCAGCCAGGCTACTCTGGGATTCGGAGGCCGGGGCACGAGCAGTCCTGCAGCCTCTCCCTCGGCCCTTGGAACAAGGCCCAGGAAGTCTTGAGTGTCAAGTCTGAAGCCAGCTGTTCCGTGGGTACCCAAACTCCATCTGTCACCAGACAAGGCACCAAATCCCTTGAGCCTGCTAAACCTACCACCAGTCAGTCAAACATCAGGATAAGGCCTCTGGGGACCAAAACCCACCCAACCAACCCCCTCTGCCCAATTGCCTGGCTCACAAAAATCTATCAGTATTAATTCATGAAATATTTGTCTCAGGGCGATAGAAAACTTTTGCAGATATAGAAAAGGAAAATATCCCAGATCCACTGAGAAATGTAACCAACCAGCAGCGGTGGCCATTCAGTATGCCGCACAGTGGTCTCCACACCATGTCCCACCTAACATTCCTATAGACTAGAACATTCCTGCAGGCAGAACATTCATACAGACTAGAACATTCATACAGACTAGAACATTCATACAGACTAGAATATTCATATAGACCTGAACCTGCCTGGAGAAATGAGCAAGAAATCCACAAGAAAATCTACACGTGTATCACCCATAAAACAAGACAAACTACCAAAGGGAACCAGGACACACTGAAAGATTTCTGGAGTCCATCCTAGAAACGTAGGAAAGTATGATTTGCTCATTACTTATAACAACCAATTAAGTAACAATAAACTAATAATAAAAATAAATAGCAATCAATTAAGTATATAGCGTAACACTAAAGAGGACTTTGATCAAAATTGGAAGAAGATAATGAATCACATCACTACTCTGCTTTGAAATTGAGAAAAGGATCCGAATGTCTTGTTTTCTAAGCATGTTTTTAAATGGTTTATTTATTATATCTGTGCATGTGTATGAGAGAGAGAGAGAGAATATGTATGTTGCCATGGTGACTGGGGAGGTCAGTTCTCTCCTTCCACTTTGTGAGTCTCTAAGGATTGAACTCAGGTTGCCAAGCTTGGCAAGCAGCACCTTATGTTCTGCGCAATCTCACCAGCCCATTTTCTGCATTTTGTCTTCATATACGAACTGCTGGGTAACAAGAATCGACGAATAAAAGGACTGATTGAAAAGCAAAGAAGGAGGCTGAAGAGATGGCTCAGTGGTTAAAGTCTTTTCCTTGCAAGCAAAAGGACCTGAGTTCGGATTCCCAAATCCCATGTAAAAATGCCAGGCAGAACCAGCAAACGGGCTGGAGAGATGGCTCAGGGGTTAAGACCCTGCTTCACCGGCTTGTACTTCCAGTCCAGGTGGGTAGAGCCTGGGAAATGCCAGAGGGAAGCAAAAAAAGGAGGTAGAAGCAATGCCGGATGATTCCCAACGTCGCTCTTGGTCGTCCACAGGGACACGCGGTGCCCTCTTCACTTCTGGCCCTAGAAGGCGGAGCCTGGGAAACCCCAGAACAAAGCAATAGGGAGGGAGAAAGCTCCAGATCATTCCCAATGTCACCCTTGGACCTCCACAGGCACACACTCAAGTGCTGTCTTCTACACACACACACACACACAAGAGGAATAGTCTGAGGTCACAGTTTGAAGTCCCAATGATTTCAAGGGCTGAACCACAGAATCCAGGAAGAAGCAGAGACACCCCCCTGCCCCCCCCATCCTCCTGACGCTACTGTCACATCATCCTGACGTTCCCCCGCATCTGAACTTGAAGCCCCGAGTTCTAAACCTGCAGGTCTAACTCCTGGCACCCAGGAAGGTCGGGGACACTGAAGCACGCTCGAGAAAATCATGGGGCTGCAGCGGCAGCAAGATCCGCCTCCGCGCTGCACGCGGGAGTCACAGGCCAGCTCACGGGCTTCCTGAGTAAACGAAATTCAATACCATGAGAGAGAGGCGTGTGATCCGGTCTAAACGAACCAAACTTGTTTGGATCCCAACAAAAACAAACTGTCAAAAAAAATAAAATTCATAAGATAATTTGGGAAATATAAACACTAGCAAATATTTGGTGGTATTTAAAATGTTATTTTTTACATGAGAAAATGGTTTGTGGTTGCTTTTCAGGCCTTTGTCTTTTCCTTATCTTTCAGAGAATACATACTAAAATATTTAGAGACTAAAATTATATGATTCCTGGAAACTGCCTCAAAATTCTGGAAAGGAGCCGGAACTGAAAGGCTAGAAGGAGCGGGACAGGCAGTCGATGATCGTTCTGGCTGGGTGGTCAGTGCACCGGATTCCCAAGCTCTCCCTGACTTGGTACATGTTTTTAAATTTCCAATGAAAAAGTTTAACTCACACTTTGAAACAGTTTTCAGTGCCACAGAAAATGTGCATGGTACAAATCTTGGCCTCGTGCCAATGTTCACAGCGGCTTTAGCGGTGGCAAACGACGGGTGAACTTCATCCTCATCCTCCTCTGTGACTCTCTAACTCTGCAATGGGTGGACATGATGCAGACAACTCAAAAGCAGGTTTTATTCTTATTTTTGAGAGTAGATGAACCATGAGCCATTTGAAATGTTGTCATCTTGAGTCATGGGGGTGGGATGTCTCTCAGGGGTCTTGGTGACATCTTTGGTGTGTCTGTGCACTTAGAATCTGAATCCAGGGGCTGGGGAGATGGCCCAGCAGTTTTTCAAGTCAAAGGACCTGAGTTCTGATCCCCAGACCCCAAGTAAAAAGGCCAGGTAGATATGGTAGCAGGCTGTAATGTTGACTCTGGAAAACCCAGAGCAAAGCAATAAGGAGGTAAAGCAATCCAGAGTAATTCCTGCGGTCACCCTTGGGCATCCACAAGGCACACGCAGTGCTCTCTTGTACACACACACACACACACGCATGCACACATGCACACACACATGCATGCATGCACGTGCACAGGCACACACACACTAAAATTCATCCAGCCTGAGGCTATAAATGTACCCTCCTCTATTTTTAATGTGAGGTTCCCCCAAATCTTGGAATGAAAGATTTATTTATTCTTTAAGAGTTTGACTCAGTAATTACTACAATAATGCAAAAGTCCAATAATCACACACACATGGACCCCCAAATGATATCAAAGGAACAAAGATGGGGAAATGTTTATTGTTAGTTACCTTTTGTTCTAGAAACTTCTATGGCTGGGGTGGCTTGGGCATTTCCTTTGGGGTCGTGGGGAGAAGTATGATCTGAGGCTTTCCCACACTAAAGAAAGCAGATGGGCTTCTAGGCATGGCAGGGGGCAGGTCTCCCCAGGTCCCTCTTCAAAACTTGAGGCCCACCCCCCCCCCCCAGCAAGGGTTCGGGGTTTCAGAGAGGAGTTGATGAGAAGAGAATTATCATCCCCCTGCCTTCTCAGCAGCCATTCAGTTTAATCACACAGAAGCAGAGTGCGCAGCGTGGGCAGGTGTGGGTTGTCCAGCAGCCTAGAAGGTTCGCACGGCCAGCACAGAGCCCCGGCCGCGCCACAGAATCGCGTAGGCCCTGGAGGATCGGGCCGGATGCTTTTCTCCCTGAGCACTTGGATTTCTTCGTGGTTTTGTTCTGACTTAGTTTTCCTCTTTTAACCCTCCTGCCTGAGGATCATGTGGCCTTTCAGCAAAATCTTAACTGGGGAATTTCTTGGATTTCCTGCTTGGAGATTATCACCCCACATCTCTATGTCACATCTGCACATGTGTGGGGCATCCAGCCGTACCTCGTTCCCACGCTCTCCAGTGGCTCTCAAGTGCCTTGACTAGTCTCAACAAACCACCCCCTGGGGCTAGGAGCCCCTGGGGCTAGGAGCTCTGCTTCACGCGAGGCAAATAGAGACCCCCAAAGGGGCTTGTCCAGGACCTAGACTGCCCTCCTCCTTCTTTTCTTCTTCCTGCCCCGCCTCTTCTTCTTTTCTCTTCCTCCCCCTTTTTCATCCCTCCGCTTCTCCCTTGTCTCCTGTCTTCCTCCCTCTCCTCCCCCCTCTTTCCATCTTTCCCTCCAAGAACAGACACGCCTCCCCTGGGAATGGCAAACGGGTGAGTAGAAGATGTAACGTTTCCATCTAGGTTCAAGTAAATTTCATTACATGAAATTATAATCTGCAGGGGTCTGGTATTCAGGAGAAAAGTGAGCTAGGAAATCGGGAAAAAGGCAGAGCAGTGTCTTGGAGAAACTTTGAGCACAGAGCCGATCCTGAGCAGTCAGATGCCCGCAGAACCAACTGGAAAGGTCAGAGAGGCTACTGCACACAGCTGCTCAAAGCACAGGGCTCCAGGAGCCCAGGACTCAAACACGGATCCCCATACAGAGGGCTTAGGGCCGAAGCCCTAAACCTCAGCAGCCTGAACGCCCCTGCCGCCACCCCACCCAGCCATCCAGAACAGCAGAGACAGCACCCAGCTGCCAATGGCTGCCACCGGCCACTGAGCCTGCAGTCACCTGGGTGCCCGCCAGAGCTCTGTGCTCTGTGTGCACGACACACCTCTTCCAACTTAGAGTATCATAAGGAAAACACTTCGTTGTTTTGCTTTGTTCTGTTTTGCCTTTTTTTTTTTTTTAGAGACTACTGTATTTGTTTCTGTAATCAACCACACAAACAAGACCTTACATTCTATAAATACAGTGTTACCTCTGTGAACACGGAAAAAACAAAAACTGAGTCGGATGTTTCTAAACGAACACATCTATAAATTTCTGTGCATTGGGGCTGGAGAGGTGGCTCAGGGGTTAAGCCTCTGCCTTGCAGGCAGAAAGTCCTCAGTTCGGATCCTAGACCCCACATATAGATACCAGGCGGAAGCGGGGGGGGGGGGGGGGCTGCATTTCTGGTCCTGGTAGGGCGGAGCCTGTGAATCTCGGGGCAGAGTAAACAAGGAGGAGGTGGAGGCGGTCCATGGTGGTTCCCGAATTCACCTGTGGTTCTACACACACACACACACACACACACACACACACACACACACACACTGCACACACACACATACGCACAGACGCATACACACACAATTGAATAAATAAGAAATAATAAAAAAAAATTTTCTGTGCATTGACAACCCAGCATGGTGAACTAGAATGCTTTTATCCAAAATCGACGGCACAGCTGAAATGTCCAAAAACCCGAATTAAATGTCTGTGCGCATGTGTGTGCATGTGCATGTGCATTTGTGCATGTGTGCATGATGATACTTAACACTGTCAACCCACCAGGACCTAGAAGTTTCTGCACCTGCTTGGAGGCTACGGGTTACATTAGGTTAATCAAGATGGCGGAAGGATCCTAGACTTCGTTAAAGAAGACGGAGAGCTGAGCGTCTCTCTCTGTTCTGACTGTGGATGCAGCTGCGCCTGCCGCCGCGCCTTCACGCCACGGCGGACCACGCACAGACACCGTGGGCCAGAAGAAACCTTCCTTCCTTAAGTTCCTTTTGTCCCAGCAGCAAACAATGAGCTAATACAGTTTATAGACTTTTTCTCTTCTCAAAAGGCCAATAATCCCAATTTGCTTTGCATCCGTTACAGGAACAGCTTTTCCAGGCTCTCCATTATCTAACAAACTTACACAGACATCTGCACAGTCTGATTTAAAAAGAAGGAAAACAAAATTCAAAAAGAAAAACTTAAAAACCAATACAGTCCTGTTCCTATTACACCTGGTACCCTTTTAAATTAGCTTTTCAATCATAGTGGTTTTACTGTGGTTTGGACCTTGCGGTTTCTGTCTGGTTCTGTTTGGTTTCTTGAGACAGCGTCTCACTGTGTAGCCCAGGCTAGACTCAAACTCACCATCCTCCTGCCTCGGCCGCCCGAGCGCTGGGCTCACAGGGGGCCCCCACATTCAGCCCCCTCATCTTTCTTATTTGACTATGTGATGGGACAAGCGGTTTGATCTACTGGATTGAATGTTTTTCACATTTAATTTTTAAATCTTTCACTTTCTTTAATAGTAAAATTACCATCACTGAATCATTGTCATAAAAGTGCATTCAAGGGGCTGGAGAGGTGGCTCAGGGGTTAAGCCTCCGTCTTGCAGGCGGAAGGTCCTGAGTTCGGATCCCAGATCCCACGTATAGACGCCAGGCGGAAGCGGGGGCGGCCTGCGCTTCTGGTCCTGGTAGGGCGGAGCCTGTGAATCCCGGGGCGGAAGGAGGTGGAGGCGTCCATGGTGGTTCACGATTCGTCCGTGGTTCTACACAGACACACACACACGCGCACGCACATACACACGCACAGTTGAATAAATAATAAAATAAAATTAAAAAAAATTTTTTTAAAAAAGTGCATTCAAGTACATTACCACTTATTTTAAATAAACACCAATTTTGAAACAGTTTTGAAAACCTACATAAATTTTCTTTTCATCCCTGGTTAAATTTCTATTTATTCAAGGTAGTAGCCTAAAACATTGTATTTTTAGGAGCTGGAGAGGTGGCTCAGGAGCTAAGCCTCTCCCTTACGGGCGGAAGGTCCTGAGTTCAGATCTTATACCCTGTGTCTCTGGTCCTGGTAGGGCGGAGCCTGTGAATCCCAGGGCAGAGTAAACAAGGAGGAGGTGGAGGCGTCCGTGGTGGTTCACACACATACACACACACACACACACACACACACACACACACACACGCACAATTGAATAAATAATAAAAATAAAAATAAAATAAAATATTGTATTTTTAGGAAGGACCACCTGAGCTCTTAAAAGAGAATTCGTGTAATACGGTACAAGCAGAAGCCAAACGTGTGCTTCTCATTTCACTGCACGCGACAACTGCCACGCTGTTGCGCCACCCCGGGGGATGGGGAAACACAATCTACTCGTGGTACAAAATCCGTGGTTTACCAAATTCAAGGCGTGGACGCTTGATTCCATTCCCTCTTCACGCCATATTCTCACATTCAGTTTCAAGATGTTTGTTTCACTTTTTCAAATGTGACCAAAAGATAAAACAGGACAGAAAAATGTCACTTCAGATAGCGCTGACAGGACATATCTCCTTCGAGCCAGCTACACCCGGAACAGACATCTGACATCCCTTGACCTCCTCGAAAAAACACGACTACCGCCCACCTTATCTCACTAGGAAACAGTAAGAAAAATAAAAGGCAGATCGAAGCCCAGGGTCTTTAATTAATCGTCACTTCTTTGATTTAACTGATAATATTTGTACATTTTATAGGAAATCAAATATCTTTGTCGTGAATTGTTGCACGCAGTGGCCAAAGCTTCTTTGAATATTCCCACGTGCTCTTGACTTAGCGAAGGGAACCGCGGCCCTTGGGCAGCATCCAAGCTGATTCGGCAGACCACCATTGGCTCCTGTCCACGAAGTCTGGCTTCCACCCAGTTTCTGCCCACGGCATCCAGGGTGGTCAGCTGACTATCTGACCACCACAGCCGCTCCCTATCTTCTGAAGATGCCTCTTCCACCATTCAGCGAAGCTCTTGTTGGCAGAAGCTCTTGCGATGAAAGGATTCTTTCAGGCTTCAAGCAAACATTTGCTCGAAGGCTCCGCAGGGTCTTGCAAAGAATTTCCAGCGTGCTTTCCAAAGCCACGGCGGCTTGTGTAACATGCATGCGACGCGCGTGGGCTGCCCCATGAAGCAAGCACTTCCAGGAATGTTTACTTTGCCGAAGGAAGCTGGCTCGCTCCCTGTTCAGCTTGGAAATTTCCACTCGTGCACTCAAAGGCTGGAGTAACGGCAACTGCATGCGTGCCCCCTTCAAGGCTGTGCGCCCCCTTCAAGGCTGCGCGCCCCCTTCAAGGCTGCGCGCCCCCTTCAAGGCTGCGCGCCCCCTTCAAGGCTGTGCGCCCCCTTCAAGGCTGCGCACCCCCTTCAAGGCTGTGCGCCCCTCCACTCCCAGCTTCTCCACACAGAATCCCTGGTGAGCCGTCGCCCCCCCCACACACACACTCCCCCACTCCTGTGGCCAGATGCTCTTGATTCCCTGTGGTCTTAATGCTCTGAACTTTACCAGCCTTTGCTCATCACAACGGGTGGGTCCTCCCACAAAGTTTAAGAGCAGAAAAGCCCTCCCCTGTCTCAAGGTGGAACGTGTGACCTTCCCATCTAGGAGTCTATCAGCAGAGGAATGGTTTATACACACAAGCAAACTTTCTAGCCACAAAGAACGAAGGTCTGTCATCCCCTGGCAAATGGCTGGAACTTTATTGTGCAAATAAAGTCAGTCTCAGAAAGACAGATGTCACATGCTTTCTCTGTATGTGGCCCCTAACTTTATAGTACATAAAGTCACATATGTGCAGACAACATGAAAGCAGAAGTAAATCTGGGAACAGGGACTGGAGAGATGGCTCAGGAGTTAAGACTCTGCCTTGCAACTAGAAGGTCCTGAGTTTGGATCCCAGGTCTCACGTAAAAACACCAGGCAGAAATGGTGGTGGATGCTCTCTTGCCCTGGTGGGCGGAGCCTGGGAAATCCAGAGTGAAGCAAAAAGGAGATAGAAGCAGTCCAGGATGATTCCCAAAGTCACTCCACGGGGACACACAGTGTCCTCTGATACACACACACACATACACACACACACACACACACACACACACACACACACACACACACGGAACAAAGGGCTAATGGGACAGGGAGGGGAGACAAGAGGGAATATGGGGGGCCGTACACTATGTGAGTGCACAGGCCTTATTTAGCTCTGTCAAGGCAGCAGTGGAGAATAAAAGAGGAAAGAAAGAAGGCATGCTCAAGTGCTAACTCCACACACCTCAGAACATGTCCTGATTTGCAGATGGGCGGCTTACAGAGGTAGGCAAGAAAAATGAGGGCCTGTGGGGGGAGGGGCTCACTCCCTGTGACTGGTGTTCCCTGAAATGTGTGTGCAGAGACGCACAGAGGGAGAACTGTGCGCAGAGGTAAAGGTAAAGACCGGAGACCCCCCCCAAAGGCTCTTCCCCAGCACCTTCCAAGAGGCTCGGCTTTGCCAACGCCTGGTCTTCAGACCTCTGCCCTCCACATCTGGGAAAGATCGGCTTGGGGTGTCCCGAGCTTCCCAGCAGGTGGACTGTGTCACAGTATCTGACAGACCTGGGCGTGAGCAACCCTCCTCCGCCACGAGTGTCTGTGTCCGTCACTTCCATGTGGTCAGCCCAGCTTGCTCTCCCAGGGCTGGCCATTGTGTCGGGGCAATGGCTCGGGGCCCCGGTGTCTGAAGGATGTGTTCCAGGTGGAGTTGCCAGAATTAACAAGAAAAAGCAGAGGACAGTGTAGCCCAAATGTTACATGGGATAGACATGTACTAGAGGAGTGTCTAGTTTGAGCACCTTGTATGTTACACGGCGCCCTAGGGAGACAACATCTTTGGATTACACTAAATCCCCTAGGGAAACGTGTGCTTGGTGCTGCCAGGCGGGTTTCCACAGGGCTGGGCCAACAGACAGTGCTCAGCCTCCGTCTGCCACGTTGGCTCATATCCCAGAAGCCCGAGCAAGACACGTGGCCCAGCCTAACATCTATGGAGAAAGGAAAACACCCCACCCCATTGAAGCTCTCCAAAGAGCCACAGAGAAAGGACGGGACACTAAAAGCAACAAGCCCACCTCCTAGATGTGATGGGTGGAACCTTGCCTCCTCTCTCCCCCCTACAGTGTAACCCTGACATGGTCCAGTACCTCAAAATGTGGCACAATGAGGTCACTAGGGTGGCCTGATCCCTCAACAAAGAGAAAACTTAGAAACAGAGATAAGTATAGAGGGAAACTGAGACGCCTTCTATATGCCAAAGGGTCACGGGGCCGACCTTCCCCCAGAGAAGGAGCTACACCAAGGAGGCCCGAAGCCACACTTGGCAGCTGTGACAAGAGCCACGCAGCCTGGAGACAAAGCGAGCAGAGCTATTTACAGCAGGACGGTCCAGCTCAAGCCGGCGGCCGGCAAGTCCTGCCAAGGCCGGCCGCCACCACACCAGCCGAGAGGCGAGGCCAACAGGCCAAGGTCAGCAGCTAGCGGAAGCAGGTCAGATGGACAGAGGGGGCCTTCACCAGGCGACCCCCACCCACTAAACATGCAACCACCACCTCCTAAGTATCTTCAGCACCCCAAGATAAGTCCCAGTCCCCATCAGCAGCACTCTCCAGCGCCGCTCCCGGCCGACAAACACTGATCTCCACTTCCTCTCTCCTTGGAGTGCAGGTCGGCTGAATGAAATCACACATGTGGTTTTTTCATGTCTGACTTGGGCGTGTGTGTGTGTGTGTGTGTGTGTGTGTGTGTGTACATACATATGTATGCATGTGAGTGTGAGGGCAGAAGTCAACCTCCAGTGTCATTCTTTAGACATCAGGGTCTCTCACAGGCCTGGAACTCTCCTAGGTTAGGCTGGCTGGCCAGGGATCCCCCCCCATCCCTTCCTCTTCCTGCATCTACCTTCCTTCAACTGGCATTATAAACACGTGCTACCAGGCCCGAATTTTTTTACATGGATTCTGGGGATTCGAACTCAGATTCTTCCACTCGCTCAGTGAGGACTTTACTGGCTGATCCATCTCCCTGCGTTTAAAGTTAGTTCATGTAGAACTGTAGAACATGCCAGCACTTTATTCCATGTCTGTGTATGCATGAACTCTGCTTTACTCGTCTGTCCAGTCTGCTAATGTTTTCACCTCGCAACAATGGTGAGTTCTGAAACACACACACACTATACTACACATATACTATATGAAGTATCTATACTACAGGACCACAGCAATGAAAATTATTTCTTTTGTAGGCCAGGCTATTTCCCATGACACATTCAAAGCACTATCCTAAGCCCCACAGACAGCACCGTGGGTAAAGGCCCTGGCGTGTAACCCTGGCGTGTAATCCTGAGCCTGTGCAGAGATGGAAGGATAGAAGTGACTCTCTACTCACATATCTACCCCACACACAGGCACACGCCCGTGCACACACATGATAATGGTGTAAAGTGAAAATTGCAGGGAAGGGGGTCTTATGTCCAGGTTGTTGGATTGGGAGTCAAAGATTGAAACTAGAACATGAGTAGAGGATCAAGGCGGAGTCTATTAGAGGAGAGAAAGAACGAGCCTCACAGACACGGCTTCCATGAGGGGCAAGGAAGCCAGGAAAGAACTCAGTAGACATGTAGTTTGTGAGGGGCAAGTGTTGGGGGGGGAACACATAAGATCCATGGGGGATGAGAGAAAGTCGGCGGGTCAGGGATATTTATAGGGTTAAGCAGCCCAGGAAAAGTGACTTTTCCGTTGGTTAGAGCCAGTTTCTGCAAGCCTGACTGGAGCTTTTGACCCCTATACCTCATAGATGCGTTCACATCCAGGTTCAGCTCAACCTTGTGGCCAACCTTAGAGTGGAGCTGTTTCTTAGTTTATCTGCAATGGACGCTCATCTCCGTGGCCTTTCATAAACAGAGGGTTGGGGGGGTGGAGACCTTATCTCTGTGGAGAATTAGAATCAGTTCCTCCACAGAAGGTCCTGAGTTCGGATCCTAGACACCAGGTATAGACGCCGGGTGGAAGCGGTGGCGGCCTGCGCTTCTGGTCCTGGTAGGGCAGAGCCTGTGAATCCCGGGGCAGAGTAAACAAGGAGGTGGAGGCGTCCATGGTGGTTCCCAAATTCGCCCGTGGTTCTACACACACACACATACATACACACACATACATATACACACACACATACACACACAATTGAAAAAATAATAAAAATAATTTAAGAAAGAGTTTAAAAGAAAAAGATCCAGCTCCTCCAGCTTAATAGGGTGTGTGGCTTCGGGTAATACAGCAGTGGAGGGTGACCTCGGAAGACCTTCAAAGACCTCCCAGCATGGCTGCTCAAAAACTGCCTAAAAAACATGATCCTAGGGCTGGAGAGGTGGCTCAGGGTTTAAGACTGCCTCACAAGCAGAAGGTCCTGAGTTTGAATCCCAGGTCCCATGCTATCAAAAAAAAAAAAGCCAGGCACTTCTGGCCCCTGGTGGATGGGACTTGGAAAATCCCAGAGAAAAGCAAAAAGGAGGTAGAAGCAATTCAAGATGATTTCCAAAGTCATCCTTGGCCCTCCCCAGGGACACACAGTGCCTTCTATTACACGCACATTATATAGATGGACGGACAGACAGGAGACAGACAGACAGACAGACAGATAGGATTGATTGATTTTTTTAAAAAACAAATATGATCCTAACCAGAGGTCTGCAGAAGTCAGAAAGATGGAGAGAGAAGAGCCCAGCCCCTCACAGAAGCGAGGATCCCACAGGGTCGCCCGCTGCCCACCCACGCTCAGGAAAGTGAGGGCAAACATCCCCAAGACCCAGGGTGATGACGTTCTTAGACCTGCGTCCAAATCTCCACCGCTAATACTAACTGTTGCTGCGCACTGGTGCTGGTTATAAACGCGTCTTCCCAAAGTTTACAGACAACACGCACGCCACCGCGCTAGAACCCTGACTGCCAGGCTCCCAGGCTCGGGGTGCTCCCAGGCTGGGGGTGCTGCCAGGCTGGGGGTGCTGCCATCTTTTGGAAGCAGAAGCCCAGAGAAGAGGGCAGCCTGGAGCCGGGTGCCTCAGCCCTCCATCGGCCTGCAGAGGGTCGCCCCAGACTCGGCGCACTTGGCGCCCTGCGAGCTTCGGGTGCAGCGGGTCAGCGTCGGCGGGGGCGGGGCCCGCGTGGCTGCGGGGAGCCGACTGTGCACTTCTGATTGGCTGAGAGTCCCTGGGCTTCCGGCAGCCCGATACCACCTCTGGAGACCCCCGGGTGAGCCGCGGGGAGACGAACGGGCGGCCTGTAAAAGCGCACGGGCCCACCTGGGTCCCCAGAGCGCTGCTTTCGGCTGGGTTCCCCCCCTTAAAACCAACGCGTGGGGAAACAGGGTTCCGGCTTCTGCCCCCCACTGCTGAGAACAGGCCGATGGAGACTGCCAGCCTCGCGGATCCTGCCCTCCGCCGCGTGCTCAGGAAAATGTTTCAAAGATTCAAAACCCGAGGACAACTCCATCAGTTTCGCCGCGTGGGTCTGTCTCCCGGGGCCCTGGTCTGTCCCCACGCCTGGTTCCGTGCAGGACAGAGGGCACAAAGTCTTGGTTTTCTAGGTGCCCCGGGACCGCCCCGTGGCAAGACTCCCTCTGCCTCTTCCCCGCCCACTGGCCTCTAACTCTGGCGATTTCTGGGAATACTGGGCACGAGGGGTGGAGCTGCAGCATTTCTGCCTGGAATACGAGGTCTCGGCTGCAGCTGTCTTGTAAACTCAGGTGCTTCCAGTCAGTCCCCTGGAGGTGGAAACTGTGGGCGGGACATGACTCAGCCGCCGTTACATAAGCCGCAGACTCACATGAGTGACAACACGGCCGGTATCTGAATCAGCACCGTAGATCAGCAGCGGCTGGCCAGCATCTCCACGTTCTTGGAAGGTTAAAGATCAAAACGCTGCAAACGGGCTCTCTGAGCCCCCTAGGCAGCTAAAATCAGGGCGCAAGGGTCACTGTAAGGCCCAGGACCCGACCTATTGAACTTGAACAAAGCTGAATGTTTCCTGACTGCGGCTGTGCATTTCCACTGTTGACAATACCCCCAATGGTGTGGACCGCTCGCTGGGTGCCCGACTGGTTGGACTTGATAACCCCCCTCCCCCCAAGTCCCACCATCTCTCAGTGTCTCTGCCATGCCTGGTACAAGGGTCCCCTCTGATGTCAGTTAAAGACACCCACTCAGGGCGCTGACCCACCAGGACCCAGCGGTCTGGGAGCAAACACCCCCCCCAAAGATAGGCCCATGCTCCTTGGGTTTTGAAATACCTCCTATCAGCAGGGCTACTGTCAAAAGCCATGCATGTCCCCAGGCACAGCGCATTTCCTCTGTCACCAGACTGTCCTGAGAGCCCCATGGCTCTCAGGCATCCAGCCTGGCAATCTTGCCTTCGCTGCTTCTCAAAATGAGGTTCTCTGACCAGTAGCATCAGAAGCACACGGAGCTCACCAGACAGGCACGTTCGTTCCTTTCCCAGTCCTACTGAGTCAGACAGTGGACTCATCGCTGTCATGACCTGGAGCATGGTGTTTGGCACCGAGTCGGTGCCAAGATTGGCCTGGCTCTTGAGAGCCAAGAGGGCGGGTTCCCCTGTTCCCTGCCCAGGGGAGCACAGCTGGCCCAGAGCTGGCGGCCGCTCTCTGCAGCTGTCGTTGGCAGAACAGCTCTTGGGCACCTGCGGGAAGGTGGTAGTCTGTTTTACAGACCTCTTGCAAGCTCCGGTTCAGTCTGATGGGCTCTGCAGCGCCCCCAGGGACCACACTCTTAGCTTGAGTCCTCTGCCACAGCTCATCCTGGACCGGTGATGATTTGACACTGACTTCAACTTCTCAGTGGTGCAAAAAGCAAAATGTACTCGGCATAAACCACACTTGGAATAGTGACCTTGTCACCGTCCCAGGCCAGGGATATGGGAGACAGTCCTGTCCCGGCCGGTCGTAGCTCCCAGGTGGCCTCACACAACAGCACCGCTGGGGCTCAGAGTTTAGACAGAGCACGTTGCTAAGGATGTGAGGCATGTTAGGGGTGTTCAATAGGCTGTCGTGTGTGTGTGTGTGTGTGTGTGTGTGTGTGTGTGTGTGTGTGTGTACACATCATCCTATGCATGTGGAGGTCAAAGGACAACTTGTAGGAGTTGATTCTCTCTACCACGTGGATTCCTGAGACGAAGTGGGCTGTCAGACTTGGCAGTGGCAAATGTCTTCACCCACCAAGTCCCTTGGCGAGCCCCCTGCTTGCTCTCTCTAAGGATGGCTCAGAACATAATCAGAGACCCCTGTGGAGCTCTTCGTGTGAGCTTGGACATTTGCACGTCTCCAGCCCCATCCTTGGCTGACAACCATTCCCATCCAGAGCTCCCCCACCTTTGCTGCTCCCATTCTGGTCCCCCACACACACCCCTCCTCCCCACCCAGCTCAGACTTCTCTTGTCCGGGACATTCCCTCTGACCTTCTTAGCTGACTTAGTGGTCCCCAGACACAGGGCCACGCTGAGCACTCTGGGGTCCTGTCTTATTGCCCCTACAGGGGGCGGCACCCACTCCTGCAGCCTCCTTCCCTCAAATTGCACAACACCAAGGATGTTTCAGGGGGAAGGGGCCGGTGCAAGCGTATGAGGTGACGGGGAGAGAAAGGAAAGGAGAGGAAGTGGTAAGAGGAAAGGCGCATCGAGACCATCGCTGGCTGTCAGCGCGGCCAGTGCATCAACACGGGCCCAGTGTTCGCTGTGAGTCTCTTGCAAAGACAGGACATAGCAGCATCCCTTAAACCAGGTCCACGGTTATCCTTGCAGACCTGTCAAACCCTCTCCCGAAGAGAGGGAGATGCTTGGGTGGTCTGGGGCTCAACAGACCCCCCTACGTTCAAGGTCCACTTCCCCGTTTACTGTAACGCTAATAAACCAGCAACCCACATGGGCTTCAGACACGCTCCCCTGGCCTAGGCCAGAAGAATCTGCCTTGGCACACACAATTCCCCCCCTTTCTGCCCTGCCGGAAGGATCCTGCCATGTCCTCAGAAAGCATGTGGGTTCAAGGGTCAAGGAGAACAGGGAGGGCAGGCCAGAGACCCTCAGTCATGGCCAGAGGAAAACAGATCAGGAGAAAGAAGAGAAGGAATGGAGGAGACTGAAGCCGGGTGGGATGGAATTTGTGTGATAGCTCTAGCTCTTGGGAGGAGGAGGGAGGAGGAAGAAGGAGGAGGAGGAAGAAGGAGAAGGAGGGAGGAGGAGGAGGAGGGAGGAGGAGGGAGGAGAGGAGAAGGGAGGGGCTCAAGCCCAGGGACTGGGATATGGTTCAGTGGCTAAGATGGCTTTGCAGGCATGAGGGCCTGAGCTCATGGCTGTGTGGTCCTGCCAACTCCAGCATTGGGGGGGGCAGACAGATCCCAAGAGCTGGCTGACTAGCCAGGGTAGCTGAAATTGCAAGCCTGGGGTTTAGCGAGAGATGCTGACTCAAGACAGACCTCCTGCTTTGGCCTCTGCATGGTAACACAGCCGTGCATTCATGTGCATGTCACACACACATGCATGCATGCACACACACACGCTCACACACACATGGTCAAAGCCACCCTGGGATAGATACATAGAAGACCCTATCTTAAAAAGAAAGAGAGAAAAATATGAAGACCTATTTAAATGCCTCACAGTCTCCCAGGGCACGAGTGAAGAATGGAATTTCTTAGTTTTTGCTCCATCGGCCGGTCTGTGCTTCCACACCAAGGCGCACAGAGGCCCTTATGGCCCCCATAGGCTACAGTGATGACCACCAGCATCCACTGGGCACCGGCTCTGGGTCACCCACTCACCCGAGGTAGGCGTTGTCACCCTAACTAGCTTACTGGCGGGTAAAGTTAGACCCCAACTGGTCACAGCAGAAGCTCAGACTTAAATCCACGCCGCCCCAAGGCCTGCGTGTTGACGGATCTTGTCTGATCTGGAGGCGGCCCGCTCTGTGCGGGGCCGCGATCAACTCCCTTTGCCCAACAAGCAAACTGATTCTGCTCGGCAGTGAGGGGGGGTGAGGTGGGCTGCACCAGGAGCCTGTGGCTGGCCGAGGGGACCAAAGCAAGGGTGCAGCCCCCAGCAGAGCAGAAGGTAAACAGGGGGCTCTGGGGCCCGGAGCCCCCCCTACCTGCAGAGAGTCTGTAAGTCATTGGGAGCAAATGGATGGCTGAACGAGCCCTTTGTGGAGCCAAAGCCCTTGGCTGGCCTGAAGCCTGAAGCCAAAACTGGCTCCCCAGCTTGGGGAGGAGGAACCATCGCCACCCTGAGGACTGAAGATGTGCTTTGTCCCAGACCCAAGAGCGCCAGACACAGGTTACCCCGGCGACACCCACGTGGCTGGCCAGGTTTCCAGGAAGCCAGAAATAGCACAGGAGGACTGAAGCCAGGGTGTGGCCCGGTGGAGACAGCTCTAGCCTGGGCTTCCGGTTACTGACAAAGGAGTTTGCCCCACCCACCCCACCAGTAAGACAGAGTGGATCAGAGGCAAGCTGCCCACCCTTCCCTCAGGTGACGGGAGCCACCTCAGGACGCCTTAATCGTCCTATAAAAGCAAAACTGACAAGTCCCTTTGGCATCACAAAATTGGAATCACCCAGAACTTTGAAATCTCCCCACACAGGGGCCCCGCCCCAGAGATTCTCATGCCATGGGTGGGGATGCAGAAGTTTCAGAAGTTTCAGAATTCACAGATGGAGGGGGTCAAAGGGTATCTGAAGACCTATTTAAATGCCTCACAGATGCACGGGCCGAGTACCTCAGAATGTGACCTGATTTGGAACTGAATCACTATGGTGAGGATCTCTAACTGAGGTCATCCACATCACTTTCGGGGCGACAGGAGAGGAAGGGAGTCACAGAGAAGAAGCCACAGAACAGGACGCTGAGATCGGGATGCTGGACGGAGACGGGGCCACTAAGGGCTTCACGAGCCTGCAGGACCTGGGGAGGGTCCTCCCAAGATGGGCCCCCATGTCCCCGCAAGGCCCCGTCCCCTCCCCTCCTACCCACAGTGCCAGAAAGCAGCATTCATGGCCCTGCGCCATTTGGTACCTGATGACTTTGGAAGCAAAAAGCCCCAGGAAACCCACACCTCGGGTGGCACAGGGACTGGCCAAAATTCTGGGAGCCATAGAAGCAGACAGGCAGGCGGGCGGGACTGATGGAGGGGGAGGGGAGAGACAGGGAGGGAAGTGGGGATAAGTACTCAATATGCTTGTAAAAGTAGAAAAATTAAAAAAAAAAAAAAAAAAAAAAAACAGTAGACAGGCCAGAGAGAGCCCGGGGGGGGGGGGGGGGATGGACTGAAGAAGGGAAGGAGAAGGAAGAAAGGAATGAGGGGAAGGGAGCACAGAGCCTCCTGGTGTGGGGGACATTTGGAGGCAGGCTGCCAGAAGCATCTAGAACGCTCTGCATCCCTCTGCACTCAAAGCTCTGCTCCGAGGCCCGCGTGCTGAACTCGTCTGGACTCTGGGGGCGTCCTGGGAGCCTTTGAGGGTCCGCAGGTGCTTCGCTGTGTGATCGGCGCTGTGGACAGAGTGAGATCAGGCGCCTGAAGACAGCGCTCGGCAGGCCTCTGTGGGGAGCCGGGGAGCAGGCTGCCCAGGCCCCAGCCTAGGTGCATCTTGTCACCGGCTTCTCCACACTTTGACAGGACCTGGAGCTTAGAGAGGGGCGGGCCTGGCCACCTGACTGTGCCCTGGCTCACTTGGGCAGCATGTGGGTCAGCGTGTCCTGCGAAAGCTGACGCTATCGATTCCATAGGGCCTACCCAGGGGACACACCGCTGGGCACATCTGTGAGGGACTTAGTTGGGGGGGGCTATGATGTCTGATGCTAATTGTGAAACTGAAAAAATCTAGAATCATCTGAGAGATGAGCCTTTGGGTACTCCTATGGTGAGTCAACTTGATTACATTAGTTGGGGTGGGAAGACCCACCCCTTGTAGGAGGTGCGGCTCCCGGGCTGGGGCCCACACTGTATAAATGGCGAGAGGGAAAGGAACGCAGCATGCATTACGCTCTGCCTCCTGCCTGTGGTGCCCCGTGACGGGCCCCTTCGGGTCCTGCCACCTTGACTTCCTGCCGTGATGGGCCCTTGAACCCAGCGCCGGAAGAATCGCGTTTGTCAGAGTATTTATCGCGGCGATAGGGTAAGTCACTGAGGCTCTGCAATACAGGCGGCGTCACTTCGCGGCCTGCGTCCCGGCATGCCGGAGGACAGGCGCCGAGCACTGGCGTCCCTCCCTCTGCTCGGATGCAGACACACAGTGGCAGCCACCCCACACTCCGGCCACCATGCCGTGGTGCGTGACGCTGTCCCCTCTGGAACCGTAAGCAAAATCATAAACTCTTCCTCCCCGAAGTTGCTTGGTCAGCGTGTTTTCTCACAACGGAAGGTCAGTGGCACCGCAGCAACATAAGGAGAGTTGTTAAGTGGACTTTCAGTGACGTGGACCAGGACACGGTGCTTGCCTGGCATGCGCAGTGCCCGGGTTCAGTCCCCAGCACGGCATGACCAGATGTGCTGATGACGCACCCCTGCTTCAGGACGCGCACGTGGGAAGACGGGACGTTCACGGTGATCCTTGACGACATAGCAAGCTTTAGACCAGCCTGGGCTACATGAGACCAGGAAGGGAGGAAGGGAGGAAGGGAGGAAGGAAGGAAGGAAAGGGAGAGAGGGAGAGAGGGAGGGAGGGAGGAAGGGAATGGAAGGAAAGAGAAGAAGAAAGGAGGGAGGGAGGGAGCTTCGGCCTGATGTTTTTTAATATAGGACCTGGGATCTGAACTCAGGACCTTCTGCTTGTGTGCACAGTCTTAACCCCTAAACCATCTCTCCAGCCCATACCCCGGTTTTTTCAAGAAGTCGATTCATGAACTGCAACTGACCGGTTCCTGGGCCCCAGAGGAAATCAATAAGTTGGTTGATTATTACATGCGTGGCAGCTGCCCCAACTGACTCCCTGGATTTTGAGCCCGTCATCTGCGTGTGTCGCAGCTAGTGCACTGTACGAAACGAAGGCCCCCCGTTTCTTCTCCAGGTCTAGAGAGCAGCAATACTCACCGCATGAGCAAAGGCAGGGTGGCCGCACTTGTGGGAGACAGAGGTGACGTCCACGCGATGAAAGCTGCGTCATACTAAACTCACCGCAAGACGGGGGAACCATTGCTACCATGGGAATGTCAGTTAAAGCTTGGTGCACTCGGCTTTCTTCACGCACGGAAAGACATGCCCCTTTCTCAGCAGTACATTTGAGTGACAAGGATGTTTCTCTTTTACTTGGTATTTTCTGTGGTGAACAAATGGGGGATTTCATCAGGAAGGCATTTTTTGAAAATGAAAAAAATAATCTCCTTGTTTCAGGGAGACATTTTCCTCCGTAGTGTAGCCACTGCCCCCCCCCCCCCCCCGCCGGAGGATTCCCTCAAAGGCTGATGGGAGGCGGTGAGGCCAAAGGAAAGGGAAACAGCCTCTTCTACCCCTAATCTCCTGCGGTCACCCTTGTTCCCCCCCACCATGCCTGAGAGTAATGTGGGCGTGGCCACCCTACATCTAAGGGCCGCTATGGGCGTGTCCCAACACAGCAACTGTCGACTTTCTTAAAGCATTAGGTTCTCGCAATTCGTTTTTGTGCCTTCATGATGCAGTTCTGGACCATGAGGTTTGTAGGCGACGGTGTCATGTCAGAAGGTTGGACGCCCCGCTAGCCCCTGGGTGCAAAGCGGCCAACATCCTCTCCAAAAGCCATGTGTCCCGGGGTGGGAAGGCCGCTCATCCTGTTGGGGAGACCCACAGAAAGGGGCACCCCCAATAGGAAGGAGCAAGAGGCACAGACACACAGGTGCCTGTGGGGACACACACCTCTGTCGGCTAAGCCACAATCTGTGCAAGTCGCCTGGGGGCGCGTCAGCTACAGAGCTCGCTGGGGCCTGGGGGGCTCTTAGCCACTGGACCATCTTCCGGCCATTGCCCCAGCTCCTGGGTGTTCAGAGCAGCCCCGAAGCCCAGAACCAGGGCAGTCCCCTCAGTGCCCCGGAGGGCCATCCCTTGTTCCTAGCAAAAGCTCCAAGACCCCCGCTGCTCCCTGTTCCTCTGTCGGAAGGTGGGCTGACTTCGGGGGCTCACCCCATTTCTCTGAGCAGTTCTCAGTGGAATTGTTTCCATCGCTTGTCTCACTTCCTCTTCGAGGGAACCGAGGAGAGGCATCCCCCTCTCCTGGGTACCGGAAGCGTGCCGGCTTCAGCTTGGGCGCACAGAATGAAGATGGCGAGGCTGCTGCGGGGACTCACCCGCCAGCCAGCCTGTGGGGGTCTCGGAGATACAGTCGGCGCTGGCTTCTCTGTCGCCTCCCCACCGTCCCACATGGGTGTCTCTAGGGATGCGGCTGGGGCGCCGCAGTCAAGAAGCAGGAGGTTCACGGTGGCTCTGATGCCTGAAGAAACTCACCAGGCTCATCTATGCGAACAGGAGGAACAAAGTCACCACCACAGCAGGAAGAGGGTCCCCGGCCCCCCGGGAGCAACACACCTCAGCAAAGTGCTCCAAGCAGAGCATGCTGGGAGGGTACAAGGTGTTCGCATGACTTGAAATAGGTCAGCCATGTAGTAAGGACAACGCAAGATGGGGCTGGAGAGACGGCTCAGGGGATTAAGACTCTGCCTCTAGATCCAGGTCCCGTGGAAAACACCAGGTGGAAATGGCGGCGGCCTGCACTTCCGGCCCTGGAAGACGGCGCCTGGGAAACCCCAGAGCAAAGCAATAGGAAGGTAAAGCAGTCCAGGATGATTCTAATGTCACCCCTGGGCTTCCACAGACACAAACACTCAAGGGCTCTCTTGTATATACCGAGAGTGAGTGAGTGAGGGGGGATAAAAAATAAGGAACATCCCAATGCATGCAAGGAAGGGAAGGGAAGGGAAGGGACGGGAGGGGACGGGAGGGGAGAAGGAGACAGCATGAGAAGGAGCCCCCCTCCACACCCTGCTGAAGAGGCAAATGACATGTTCCCAAGTCATCTTGTCAACCCGGAGCCTGGGAACGGGGTGCTTTGACAGAGGACGCACACTCATGACGTGGGAGTCCTTCGTGCCGCCGTCAGCACACCAAGAGAGAACCAATCACGGATAAACAACGAGGCTCCGCATGCACCTGGCCCAAGGCCAGCTCCACTAGCCGCAGTGACCACAGGCGAGTCCCAGCAGACTGCTGAGGGCAGGAGATGACTGGTTGCTCGCCAGCATTGGTCGCTGTCATTGTTCCCAATGGTCGGAGCAAGGAGCTCTCGAGCCCTCAACAGGCTAGAAGGTTCCAGTCTCCAGCCCAGAGTGTCCCAAGGGCCTGTGGCCTCCCAGAGCCAGGACTGCTTGCTAGGAGGGGAGTCGGCCGTTGGAGCGATCCTGTTCTCTGAGACCCGCCCCGCGAGCTCCCGCCGCCAGGACTGAGGGCAGCAAAATCCAAGCCAAGTGTACAAGAACCACAGGCCTGGGCTGGCTTTCCGACCACACACGATCCCCTCGGAGCGCATCCAGACCCCTCCACTCCCGCTCTGCGCAGGATCTACCAACAAAAATGCGTCCTTGTACATTACAGCATGGCCCACTGCAGGACTGAGCGACAGGAGAGCGGCGGGCGGGCCGAGCCCTGGACACAGGAGGCCAGTACAGACTTGCCGAGGATCTGGAGCCAAGATAAATGCAGCTGAGACCAGCCGGCGGAGTGGAGGGGCTCTCCATGGCGGTAGATAAATGCTTATAAATGGGCCAAGTCTTCATGTAGCCCAGGCAGGAAGCAGTAACTGAGATCTAGGGGAATCTATCCAGACTCCATCAGGCAGGGACTGTGCCCAGTGCCCAGCACCCAGCGCCCAGCAAGGTCCATCAGCAAGGCCCACTTCTGGGCAGACCCCCTCATCAGCCAGACTAGGCAGCACCTTCCGTTCCTGCAGGGGCCAACAGATCTCCACGATTCATCTTTTTTGGCCTAGCCTTTGCCTACTGATTTCTAAAAAAAAATGAGAAAAGAGAATGGTGAGAGAGAGGATTCTTCAAAACCCAAAAGAGAAGCCCACCATTCTCCCAGTCACACCTCAGAGGCCTGCTGTGTGCGTTGGAACCAGGAATTGAAGAGAGGAAGATGAGGGTGAAGGAGATGCTCAGGGGTTCAAGTCTTTGCCTAGCAAGCAAACCCTGAGTTCAGATCCCAGATCCCACAGAGAAATACCAGGCAGAAATGGCGATGGCCTATAATTCCTGCCCTGGAAGGCGGAGCCTGGGAGACCCCAGAGCAAAGAAATAAGGACGTAGAGCCATCCAGGATGATTCCCAAAGTCTCAAGATAAACACGCACACAGTGAAGGGTAAAGAAGGTTGCCGGCCTCGGGGCACTGGGCAGACGTAGGACAAGTGCCAGGAGCCACAACTGCCAGGGGAAGAATCAGTTCCAGGGATGAAAACAGAGCTGTGGAGTGGGGCCCGTGCCCAGTGATCAGCGACAGAGCCAAGGTGAGGGAAGTAGAAGGGGCCTTCGGGGTGGGGACTGGACAGACCAGGGCCAGACTGGCTGCCACGCAAGCCACCGATGGAGACAGTGAAACGTGAGAAATGCAGGCTGCACCTGCCAGGCGAAGGGCAAGCACTGGGGAGACCCTCGGAGCGCGCTGGGTGCCCGCTGGCCACGGCCACCCTCCCTCTGCAGACCCTCGTTTCTTATAAGTCAGGGCTGGGGCTGGGGCTGTAGGCTAGCAGGTCTGCCTAGCGTGCATGAAGCGCTAGTTTGATCCAGCACCCCATAAACCGGGTATGAGGGCGCATGCCTGTGACCCTGGCAGTGGGCACGTAGGAGCAGGGGAGCATAATTTATTATTATTTATTTATTATGTATTCAAGAGCAGTCTGTGACATATGAGACCCTGTCTCGCAGAGAGAGAGAGGAGATAGAAGATAGAGAGAGGAGAGAGAGAGAGAAGGAGAGGAGAGAGAGAGAGAAAGAGAGGAGAGAGAGAGACAGAGAGATCGGGCCGAGGCTGGCCTCTGAAGAATCTGTACTCCAAGAGGAGAACGCTCTGTCCTGACTCTGATCTCCCTGCGGGGATAGCAGGGCCACCTTGCCTGCCCCACCTGACACTGTCACAGTAGCATCAGCACATCTCTGACAAGAGGCTCGTTCCTGTTTCCTGCTTTCAGCCTTTCTTGTCCGTTCCGGCCATGGTCTTCCTGTCCTGAGCCACTTCTGGCTTTCCTGATAACTGAGGTCCCCCGGAGGACTGACCTGACCCCCCCACTCTCCTCCAGCCATTGACAATAGGGCTTGCCGTGGCTCTCGAGGTATCTGTTTCCTCCGCCCGTGTCTTTCAGATCCACGCATCCTCCATCCATCATCCCTCCACCTCCCCCGGGCAGCTGTCAGCAGCCTCCGGAAGCCGAGACCGTGTTTGGAAGCTGACCTTGGCCAGAGTCGCTCCCTTTGCTGACCTCAGTAAGGCATGAGGACGTGAAGAGCAGCCGGGCAGGGAGGTGAGCGCTGGCAGGACACACGAAACCCTCTGGTGCAAACTGTCCTGTGTACATGCATGAGTACTGGTGCATTACATGTGTGTGCATGAGTACATGTGTGTGCATGAGTACGTGTGTGTGCATGAGCACGTGTGTGTGCATGGGCACGTGTGTGTGCATGAGCACGTATGTGTGCATGGGTACGTGTGTGTGCATGAGTACATGTGTGTGCATGGGTATGTGTGTGTGTGAGTACATGTGTGTGCGTGAATATGCATGCACATGAGCACGTGTGTGCACATGAGCACGTGTGCACATGAGCACGTGTGTGTGCCATATGTGTATGAGTACAGGTGTGTGCGTGAGCACACGTGTGAGCACATGTGTGCATGAGTACATGTGTGTGCATTACATGTCTGTGCACGATTGTGTGTGTGTCGTGTGTGCATGAGTACACGTGTGTGCATGGGTACGTGTGTGCATGGGTACGTGCGTGCATGAGTACACGTGTGTGCATGAGTACACGTGTGTGCATGAGTACACGTGTGTGCATGGGTACGTGTGTGCATGGGTACGTGTGTGCATGGGTATGTGCGTGCATGAGTATGTGTGTGCATGAGTACACGTGTGTGCATGAGTACATGTGTGCATGAGTACACGTGTGTGCATGAGTACACGTGTGTGCATGGGTACGTGTGTGCATGAGTATGTGTGTGCGTGCATGCGTGCACATGGGTACATGTGCCGGGGTGTACATGTGCACAGTGCATCTGTGGCTATATGTGCATTGTGTGTGCATAGGTATATGTATTATGTGTATGTATGGATATATGTACTCATGTGTATGTGTGGGGTACGTGTGTATGTACATGTATGTGGGGGCACAATATATGTGTGTGCAGTACATGCATGTGACGTGTTAGGTAACATTCTCTATCTCTGTCTACCTTATTATTTTTGTTAAATTATTCATTCATTCATTTATTTGTGTGTGTGTGTGAGCGTGTGTCAGACAGCACTGTGTGTCCCTGTGGAGGATCAAGGGTGACTCCAGGAACCATCCTGGGTTGCTTCCACCTCCTTCTTGCTTCCCTCTGGGATTTCCCAGGCTCCGCCCACCAGGGCAGGAAATACAAGCCTCTGCCTCTTCTGCCTGAGATCCGAACTCAGAACCTTCTGCTTGTGAGGCAGCATCTTCACCTCTGCGCCATCTCTCCAGGTTTCTGTCCATCTTATTTTTTGAGGCTGGGTCTCTCTTTGGAGCTGGGGCTCAGTCATTCAGCTGGACTGCTTGGCCGGCGAGGTCCTGGGGTCCTCGCATCTCTGTCTCCCCTGTCTCCTCGCAGTTACTAATGCACGTCCTGCGCCTGCGGGTAACCTGAGCGTGTGGGCTTCTCTTCTGGGAGGGAGCTGGGCCTTGAGGGCAGAAAGGTGTGTCCTGTCGGGTCCTCCGCCCGCACCACCGAGCCACAGCCTGATCACTGAGCTCTGACCCCACAAGCACTCGCTGCTGAGCAAGACCCTAAAGGGCTGCACAGCTTCAGCAGCGACCACAGTCTCGCAAGCATGTCCAAGTGTGGGAGGAAGACCACGCCAAGCAAGGCTGGGTGTCCCCACTACTTAGGGAGCCAGGGAGTGCGATCAGGGCTGGAACCCCAAAAGTCGAGACTAGCCCAGGAAATAGAGCCAAATGCCCTACACTGATCTTGAACTTCATATGTAGCCAAGCCTGGCTTGACCTTCCCGTCCTCCTGCCTCTACCAGATCACATGTGATCACACCCAGTTTATGTGGTGCTTGGGATGAAACCCAGGGCCTCCCACGTGCTGGGCAGGCACTCAGCCGGCTGAGTTAGGTCCCCACCACCTCTGCCCTGCCTCCATCTCTTAAAGGCAACTTTTCTTTAATTCCATTAAGTGCACAGATTCGAGGCAGGGCCAAATCGTTCGTCTTTGTGGAGTTTGGGGGTTTGCTCTGCTGCTGAGTTTCTTACTGTTTAGAATCCAATCCCCGCGACTAGAGTTTGCAAAGATTTCATTTCTCTTTCTGTCTTCTCACTGTCTGTGCAAGGACGGGGAAACCCGATGCTCTACCGGGTGATGTGATTCACCGCTGGAAGGCCAGGGTGGCAGTCGGTGCCCCCAAAGCAGTCGGCCCCAGAAAGAGCAGAATAGGCTGCCATGTGATCAGGGACACTGTAGCTCCAAGGAAACAGGGAGATGGATGGCAAGGGATGGCAAGCAGGTAAGGCGGGGCTGGTGACACGGTGTGTGGTTCTGGAAGCAGACAGCGGAGGTAACAGCTGTCAGCACCACAATAGCATGGTCACCGAGACACTGTATTCGCCAGTGAGCCAGGTGACACCTTCCACAATGTCCATGCTTCAAGACATGACGCATAATCACCTTAAAACACAGAAGCCCGGGCTGGAGAGATGGCTCAGGGGTTAAGACTCTGCCTCACAGGCAGAAAGTCCCGAGTTCGGATCTCAGGTCCCACATAAAAACACCAGGCAGAAACAACAGCGGCAGAGCCTGGGAAATTCCAGAGCGAAGCACAAAGGAGATAGAAGCAATCCAGGAGTGATTCTCAAGCCACCCTTGATCCTTTAAAGGGACGTACAATGCCCTGTGATACACACACAAATTAAATAAAGTTAAAAACATTCTAAAAAAACACATATAAGCCCATCTATTATTTTAAGAAAGTGAAAAAGCAAAACATAACCAAAATCCAACCCACCTCCTCCCCCGGAGACACCTGGAGGCAGCCCTAGGAAGGACGACCCCCGCCCCGTGTGCCCTAGGAAGGACGACCCCCGCCCCGTGTGCCCTAGGAAGGAGGACCCCCGCCCCGTGTGCCCCGGTCTCTCTGGTTTCCAGCAGCCAGGAAGTGTCAACCTTCTCCCTCTGGCCAGCTGGTCCTCCTGCTGGGCGCAGAGTTGTGGGACCCTTGGTCACCCCTAATTAGGGTATGGGTTTAACTTCAGGCTGGAGGAGTGGCGGGGGTGGAACTAACCTGGGCCAGGCAGAAGGGAGGCCCCTGCTCTCAGAGTTGTGAATGGCACAAAGACCCCTAGGAGAGCTCAGAGGCACTGGCCGCAGGCAGTCAGTGAGGGTGGGCCCAGCAGGGTGGGCGCAGCACGGTGGGCACAGCACAGTGGGCGTTCTGCAGTCACCATTGGGCTGCTGTCTTCCCAGAGCCTCGGCTGAGTTGTTAGTTATTTCTTGTTTCCTGAGACAGGGTCTCAGGGCGTCCAGGCTGCCTTTGAACTTGCTGGGTAGCCAAGGCGAGCCTTGAATTCCTCATCCTCCTGCCTCAGCCGCTCAAGAAGCACGATTACATGCACGTACCTCCAGGGCAGTGCAGACCCCCATTCCTCATGGATATGACATGGTTAAGATATGCTATGATGATATGAGTGATATGTGATGCATGTTATATGACATGATCCATATATGACATGATGTATACGCAGAGTAACAGAGCTAGGATTGATATCTTGATATCGATGCTATATTATGATATATAATATGGTTGATATGAGATATTATATGTTTCGATGTAATATATGATTGACATATTGATGCTATGATATGCATTGTATGATAGGATATGAATTGATGGATGTGATATGGTATATAATGATGCATGATAATATGGCATGATACAATTGATAGGTTTGATACAGAAGCGGAAAGGTGGATATAATTGATATGTATAGGACACAGGCTATGGTTGATATGATGTTGGCGTGATGTTAGGACTTGGATGTAATAGATGATAGGATCGTATGCTTATAGTATGATGTTATGTCCTCGTAATTAGCACCCCCAGCTCGGGTCTCAAGGGTCTGCAAACACCCATGCACAGTGAAGACCCCAGGCCTCAGTGAGAGCCCAGCACTGCCCCCCCCCGTAGGCCCAGAACAGCCCGGGGTCTCCACAGCAGGATGTCCCTTCTGCTGAGCTCTCCTGGGGCCTAACCCCAGAGGAGTTGCTGGCCCTACAAGGGCAGGGTCAGAGGTCATGCTGACAGGAAACGCGATCTCCCATCTCAGTCTCCAGAGAGTTTACACCTTACAAATCAGACTTCAGGCCGTGAACCCATCAGCCCTGTGCACCCATCACACGGCACCCGAGAGTGCTTGGAGCCCCTTGCTCCCAGGTCACCCCGAAGCTGAGCCAGATGTGGAGAGGGGCGCTCCCCTCCCCCCACCCAGGGTTGGCATGGACATTTACGGCCCATTCGCTCCGGCTGCCGTCTCTGCAGCCCCTCCCTGAAGACTTGTCATGGTGACGATGGCTTTTAAAAACTTTCTGATCTCTTTCCAGCGTCATCTCAGCGAGGTCTCTAGTGCGTTGACCCGCTGCCCTGAGGTCGGCTGGACGCTCACAAGCTCAGCGCCTGGCCAAGGCTGCCGCTCTGGGAAGAGTCCACCCCCCCCCAGACCCACCTGACACTTTACCCCCACAAGGACGGA
Source organism: Typhlomys cinereus (assembly GCA_023101885.1). Taxonomy (NCBI): domain Eukaryota; kingdom Metazoa; phylum Chordata; class Mammalia; order Rodentia; family Platacanthomyidae; genus Typhlomys; species Typhlomys cinereus. The sequence goes on along the minus strand of JALPQD010000516.1, from coordinate 226,572 downwards.
GCGACAGGCGCCATCACGGACCCAGCAGGGCGCGGCTTTCTGTCCCCGCCACAGGACAAGACCACCTCGCACCAGCCTCTGCAGCAGCAGAGACCCAGATAAAGCCCCCACCCTGTGGATTCCACATTCCAACGACAGAGCAAGGAATGTAAACAAACACATGTGATATCTGCGGGGGGGGGGGGGGGGGGATGGTGTCACCGAAAGAGATGGAGCCCAGGGCAGGGACACCAGGCAGCGAGAGAAGCCCCCTCTGTAAGTGACAATGGGGGGGTCTCCCTAGAGACAGAGGCAACAGCAGCTCTGCCTGGAGAACACATCTGCTGTATTGGGGACACGTGGGGTGGGGGGTCCATAGAACCATGGTGTTGAGGGAGGGTGAGGACAGGAGAGGGCCACAGCCAAGCCCAGGGTCTCTGCCCATCACGGCTGGGAATCCCACGTTTCCCCAGACTTTGCTTTGTCTTTGGGGTCTTTCAGCGGTGCGCTCCACAGGCGTTTCCCTTCACGGGACCTTAGCTGGGGCTCACCGTCCCCCCGGGACACGTGGTGTGGTGCCTGTCACGCCATTTGCTGCTCTCTACGTGGGATCTAACTTTTGTCCCTCTCTCGTTCCATCCTGGGACGCCGCAGGAACCTTTGCTCTACACCTTGTGGCTGGTTTTGCTTTGCTTCCGCTTCCTTCTGCGCCTTTTTTCCTTCTCATTGTGGTGGATCAGTTTCTCCTTACCTGGGTGTCACCTGCCTTAAACTGTGCAGGTCTTCATTTGATGCTGCGGTTTTTACTCCTAAAATGTTCTTGATCCTCTTTTATAGTTTCTGGGGCTTTGCAAAATCCTCCACTTACAACTCATTTTCTTGACGGTGTTAAGCACAGTTGTTTTGAAGCATACCATTTAGATTTTCTGTCTGTCTCTCTCTCTCACACAAATAAATAAAATATTTAATAGATGTCCCCGAACAGGACATCTAAACCACCCCTACCACAAGGCTCCTTAGACCTGCGTAGAATCGTCCTATAGACACTTCACATGGACGTGACATCGTTCAAGAGGTTCCCCACCTCAGTGAGGGACTGATGGGGTTAATGACGGGAGGAAGTGCAAGACGCCTGCACTCGTGGCCGACCCACCGACGCATGAGGTGCTCCAGCGAGGGCTCGGGCACATGCCATCAAGGTCCCCAGAGGAAACCCAGTGGGCCGCTCGTGCAAAAAGACTTGAAAACAGGAGGGAGTCTCTCAGGGAAGGAGGGTTATAAGGGGAAAAGGTGGGGCAGTGGGATTGGGACTTAAAAGGTGAAAATATAAATTCACTACATTCATGTATGACACACTAAAAGAATTTTTTAAAAGGAAAAAACAAGGCTTGGGGTTCATGGAACCCCACTGGAATGTGGTGCTGGCGATGGTGGTCCCGCCCACCAGGCAGCAGCTCATCTCCTGCTCGCCCTTCCTTCCCCAGCCCAGCTCTGTCCCACACACTAGGAGAGCCGCGTGCTCAGGGGCATCCACCTCCAGGAAGCAAGTTCTACCCCACGGCGCCCACGCAGGGGGCACCTCGGGAGGCGGGGCCGGTGGACGCCGGCTTGGGATTCCGACGGTGGGTTCCAGGCCACCAGGTACCAGGAACAGGTGGAGAAGCCACGGGATCCGCTCAACCCCTTGGGGAGGTAGGGAGAGCCCCAAGATGCTGGCCATCCTGACGCTGGGACAGCCTCGTTGTGAACAGTAACCACGGTGGTTACAGCCGCTGCTCCAGCGAGCCCCCCACGCAGGGCCGCTGCTCCGGCTCCAGTGAGCCCCCCACGCCGGGCCGCTGCTCCGGCTCCAGTGAGCCCCCCACGCCGGGCCGCTGCTTCGGCGAGCCCCCCACGCCGGGCCGCTGCTCGAGTGAACCCCACGCCGGGCCGCTGCTCGAGTGAACCCCACGCCGGGCCGCTGCTCCGGCGAGCCCCCACGCTGGGCGTTCCTCCGCATGTTCATCCTTATTCTATTCAACACAATGACTCCCCGCACCGCAAGGCTCATCCCGACCTTCACCTCAGCAGGCTGTCGCTGAAAAGCCACTTCTGGGGGGGGGGCACTTTGATGCCATTGCCTGAGCTTGCTGGAGCATGGGTCATTTGTCCAGGTACTTAGGACTTGGGAAGCAGCAGAGATGTCTCCTTGCATGGGGGGAGGGATTCTCTGTCACTGGGTCACTCACACTGGGAAGGAGAAGAGACCCCCCCCCATACCGTTCCCTCCCATGCAGAGACCCTAGCTAGATAGGAGGAAGGAGAGCAAATCAAGTGAAGATCTACCTGACACTTCTGGGGTCAGGATGTGGGTGTCTTGGCTGTCCAGAACATTCGAGGAGTAGTCTGCTCCCCAGGCTTCGAGCCCCAAGGAGATGTCTGGCCTTCACCTAAGACAAGGGAGGAGCTGGGAAGACGCAGTAAAGTGCTTGCTGCACAAGGTCCTGGGTTCCATGTCTGTCTGCCTCCACCACCCCAGGACTGGGTTGCAGACACGCAGCATCACAACTGACTTTAGAGTGGGGGCTGCGGATAGAACTCAGCTTCTCATGCCTGCGAGGCAAGTCTTTTACCCAGCAAGCCACCTCCCCAGTCTCCAAATCACCACATTCTAAAAAGCTAAGAGTGATGGCTTCAGCACAATGAATTTCAGTATGGGGGGGTATTTAATCTAGCCCAAGTACCTGCATTTCCCAGAAGGCCTTTGGGCATCTCCTATCTAAGCCTAAGTAAGCGCTACGACAGTGGTACACACTGCTTCTCAGCTGAAGGAAGTGCGCCACCCTCCTCTCTCCTGCCCCCACTGCTCCCTCCTCCGGCTGCTCCGAGCCCAGTGTGAGAGGGGCCTCACGAGAGACCACTCAGCATCCGGCTCCCAGTCCACAGCCTAGTGTCCCGGGGTCATCCTCTCACCTCTGGGCTCAAAGCCCTGGTTAACATGCCCAATGGACCTTTAAATTTTTTTTTAAATGCTCCTTCTATCCCTAACACACACCCTGTAAATACACCCCCCAAACAAGGTCCACGGCTGCTCAAGCCAATTAATTAAGTTCGGTCCCTGTTAGCTACCTGCAGCAGAGAGCTGAGATCCATACGTTCTCATCCCTGTATACATTCAGAGTGAGGCTCCGCAGAGAGAGACTTGCCCAAGGACTGGAAAGGCGGAGTTCATCACTGCTCTTGATTGACAGCCTGAGCGACTGAGCTCTCCCAGTGAGACTTGGTCCCTGGGCAAGCGCCTGTCCGGAGTCCTGGATGTGCATGTAAAACAGACCCCCCGGCTCCATGAATGCTGCTCTGGGTCAGGGGTCCACACGGCTCCCCAGAGACGATGGGATGTTCTGGGCACAGAAACTCCCTTGTGGACCAGTCCCTCCTGGCACAGCTGCCCCATGGACGGGCCACGGCAGAGCAGATCCACTGAAGACCAAGCGTAGCCGCCGCCGCCGGTCACTGGACCTGTTTATTCATGTTTATAAACGCAGTGGAGGGAAGGGTCGCCACAGGCCTGGAAGGACATGCTGACACTCTGCCGAGGTTTTATTTTTAATTTTGCCAGGAAGACGATCGCAATTTTGAGCTTTTCCTCATATCCCCCAATTTAGATCTTCCTCGTGGCATCGGAAATCATTAACTTGAAAAAATGCCCTCCGTAGGACGCAGAGACGCAAAGAGGGAAAAAAATCAATGCATCCCCCAAGAAAGGAGCTCCCAAGAAGGCCTGCCTCACGGGGCAGGGGAGAACTTGCATCAGAACAGGACCCTACTGCTACACACAGCAGCGCCACCCCGAGGCCGCGAAGAGTAAGTGCCGCCGGGGGCAGCTGAGCACCTGGGAGATTAAGACGTCCGAAGACTGACAGAGGAGCGGCCAGCTGCTCCAGCCCACAGTTCCCCAGGGAGAAAGAGCCGGGCTGATTCAGCTTGTCTCGGGCCTCTCTAGAATGTTCTGTCCAAACAGCATTGGCAGGACTTGCAAGCTACACCGGGGCTTGAACGGCAGAACAGGAGAGAGCGTCCTCAGTCGAGACCCTGCACCCAGACGCAGATGGGAAGCCCCGTGCATGTCTTCACGTGGGTGGAAATCTATTTTCTCTGGGTTCTGCGGATTAGCTTAGCACCTAGTGCAAGCCAGGAAACGTCAGAGGAGTTGACCGCGGCAATTTTGCTGTCTGCCATCTGGGAGGGGCTTGGCTTCCAGCTTGCTGAAGTTCAATATGTTTTGAAAAGAAAGAAAGAAAAAAAAAAAAAACCAAAGCCAACTCTTTCAATGTTTTGGCCCATCCGTCAATCGCAACACATTAGCTGGAGCAGGGACAAGCGTTGGCAGGCCGAGATTGCAGAGAACTGGGGGGGGGGGATGTGTGAATGGCTCCTTAAGAACCAACTCCCGTCACCTCTTCCCACCCCCGGTGTAATCTTGGGGCTGACAAAGTTGAGACCCCGCCAGGAAGTCAGCCAAGTTCTGATGAAGTTGCTCTGTCGCCGCTCCAGATCGCAAGCTCTCCGTGAGAAGAACCAGACGTGACACAAACCTGCCCGCGGTGCCCGGAAAGCACACAGGTCCCTCGCTGTGCCCACACGCGGCACTTTAACCCCGAGGGGCTGAAATGTCTGCTGCCTCTGCCCACACCTCCAGTGTGAGCCTCTTTGAGGAGAGGAGGACGGTGGGTGCCACTTTGTGTGTCCCCGCTGCCTGTCACCTGCCTCTGGCTACAGCCGCTTTCTGCTCCTACTGGAGAAAAACTGGCCCAGAAGCCCGAAAGCAGCGGTGGACTTGGGCCTCTGAGCGAGTGAGGAAGGCAACATCGGGGTCTTCCTCGCTCTTCTCCAGGAACGCATGGAGGACACTCTGCTCCTCAGAGAAGGTGGGAAACAGCGTGGTGGCCCCAGTGGCCTGGATGGCCCAGAGTTCAGATGAGGCAGGCAGGGGGAGCTGAGAGTTCGAGGCCAGCCCGAGCTACAGGGCAAGCTTAGTCAAGAGAAGGAGGTGAGGCGCCCACCCCTCACAGCACCCCATGTCTGGAGTCCACCAGTGTCCAGCCCCTTAGCCTCATGGGTTCCACGCCTGGACTCCATGGTTCCCCAGGGCTCTCTTGCCCCTCATGGATTCACATCCATGAGTTTCGTGCTTTCTCTAATAAACTCCGCCTTAATAGTCAAAAGACGAAGAAGAGGAGGAGGAGGTGGGAGGAGGGGCAGAAGAGGGGGAAGAAGAGGGGAAAGAACAAAAGGGGAGAAGGAGGAAGAAGAGAGGAGGAGGAGGGAGGGGAGGAGGAGGTGCTAGCAGGGACGATGGTGGAATGTCCAAATTCTCTCCTTCCGAAGAAAACCAGATGTGTGGCTCTTGCCAGTTTCCATGTGTAAATATCCCCTCCATGGCCAATTCTAAGCTATCGATGCTTAACAACTAGACGGCACGATTCCCAAATTCTCAGCCTCCCTTCCCAGAGCCCTTGGGAGAATTCTCACTATTACCACAGCACACGTCAGTCATTGGCATCCAGAGCGCGTGGCCAGGCCTGATCCAATGTCAGCAGAAGAGTCAAAAGCGATGAAGAGGCTCTGCCACTAAGACCCTAGGGGTCTCACCAAGGGGGTCTCCACGGCCACAGCTGCCGGGAGCTGCCTTCTGATCTGTGTGGAATATTCTCTCCCTTCTGGAAACAAGGAGCCAAGGAAGATGGCTCCGGATGTGTCTTTGTGATAGGGGAGGGAAGCAGGCTGCAGGAGGCCTGGAGGGGCAGGAAGGCGCTAGAACCGTAAGTCACTTGGCATAAGAGTCAGAGAAACCCAGGGATCCTCCCGTCTCTGCCTCCCTGGCAACAGTAGCTTGCACTTCCTGCCCTTGTGGGCGGAGCCTGGAAATCCCAGAGGGAAGCAAGAAGGAGGTAGAAGCAATCCAGGATGATTCCCAAAGTCACCTTGGGCCTCCACAGAGACACCCAGTGCCCTCTGATACACGTACACACACACACACACACACACACACACACACACACACAATAAAACAGGTCGTTGATGCCTTGGGTCTCATTCAGGGAGGAAGGGATTCATGGGTAGGGAGGAGAGTATATCCTTTGGAAACAACGCGGTCCAGTGAGTTTAAACATCAATAAACATTGAACTAGCAAAAGGATATGGGGAAGGGGGTACTTAGTGAGTAGGGTGATGAGGAGCCCAACCTTGGACCCTCGTGCCCCATGTTCCCACCTAAGACCGAGGAGAGCTGTGACCCCGGCCAACACACAATCACAAACTACTCAAAACAGAACATTGTTCACAATTATTTTTTGTAATTCAACTGCATAATTCTCCAGTATGATCCTTGTGGACCACAACGTCATATTGAAAGGCTGACCGCACACGGCTAACTTTCAGATCAGCTAAACTAAGATTGTGGGGCCCTCTGGGCCCCTGGTAGAACCTCCAGGCCTTAGTCTAGGGGAACCCAGCTGGGACCAGGGAAAGAACAAAGTCTGTATTTATGTGGGAGACCCCTGCCAACGGCCACTCCACATGGCGCTTCCTACCATGGCCCAGACTGTTCTTATCCCACCCAGAGACCCACCCTGAGGTCACCAGAGATACATGCACACAGTTCAGCTCAACGTTCCACAAGACCCCTTTGTTTTTTATTGTAAGCTGCACATGTTATGGTCTTAGACTCAGCAATTCTCTTTCCCAAAATCTCAGCTAAAGAAAAAGCACACAGAATAAATAGTAACCTTGGCGGGGGGGGGTGGGGGGGTGAGAGAGGAGCAGTTTCTTTCCTGCTTTGAGCTACAATAGCTGCACCCCCCAGTGTTTTCCAAAACAGAATCGGACCCTTTAAAGCATGCACAGCCCAGATCTGTGTTACTGGGCAGGGCAGTCAGACTGTAGCATGTGTCCACAGAGCTCTGAGCAGCCACAACTGTATAAGGGAATTGTTTTTGCAGAGATCTGCCCAGATCTGGAAATAGCTGGCCCTAGAATAAGCGCCAAAGGAAATGCCCACACACAAGGCCTTCAGTGGGAGTTGGAGGGAGGAGGAAGGGGGGGGGAATACAAGGGGGGAGGGTGTGGACCTCGGCTTTCTAGATGTTCCTGCTCCCTTCTGTGGCAGCGTGACAGCATCCGTAGCACACAGCTACACACCTGACTAGAGCCCACCGCCCAGGGCGCCCTGAGAGCAGGGAGCTTCCTCCAGTCCCACAGCACACACCAACCCTTACTGTCTAGCTGTGTGCATTTTTATGCCAACGGTGGGAAAGGATGGATGGAGTCCAGAGAGCAGACTGGACTCGCTTTGCCACTCCGTGATACTTTTCCCTTTGAGTTTTGCACTTGAATGCCTTCTAAGACATTCTAGAACAAGTTCCCAATGTCCACCAAGGACCCCCACACACACCCCGCACCTCCCGCCTCACCTACTCCCAACACACAAATGCACATTTGTCAGGAGACGCTTTTGGCCACAGGGTGGCCCTTACCACCCCTCCCACAGCACTTCTTGCCAGGAGCAGGGCAGGGCTCCACTGACCACAAAGTTCAGCCTTGGGTCACCCGCCCCCGACCTGGTGTCTTCTCGACCGCTAGGTACAGCGCCACCTGTAGGCTGTGAGGGGAACTACAGCTGGAACAGGGCCGGGGGCGGGGCCTCACAGGTAATATGGTCATAGGATGGAAGGCTTCTAGCTACATCTCTTAGGAGGACTTGGGAGATTGGGGCTGTCTGCCTGGGCTATACAGACTCTCCATGTTACCTGGAATTTTGCCGCCACTTGCCTCTTACATATTCACGCTCCATTTGCTCACGCGCACGCACCTACAGCTCTCTGTCTTCAAGCTGGAAAAGCAGCATTTGAAAAGATGCTGAGCCACCAGCTGTCAGCACTTCCCCAGCACGGGAAGGCGCTGAGGGCCAGGTGCAGCTCTGTGCTAACAGGGAGGCTCCCCGAGAACTACCCCCAGCTTCTCCCTCACCTGAGCCTGGAATTGCTGGGACGCGCTGAAGGTACAAGGCACAGGTGCAAACGATGAGGGGTCTACACAGTTTCTGCAAATGCATTTGAAATACTCTAGTTACCATTTTAGAAACAGAGAGAACATTACCAGTTCTCATAGTAAACCAAATCGTGCAAGTACAATCCAAGTCAATTCTAAATTTGGGTCTGACTGTTCAGTATTTAAAGGGTTAGGTGTTGTCCTCTGGGAAACAATAGGGTGGTGGTTGTTTGTGTGCATTGCATGCAGAGGGTTCCTAGGTGTGAGCGTGTGAAGGCCCAGGGTGACTCCAGGAATCATCCTGGATGGCTCTACCTCCTTAGTGCTCTGCTCTGGGGTTTCCCAGGCTCCGCCTTCTGAGGCCACGATTGCAGCCACCACCATTTCTGCCCTGCATTTTTATGTGAGTTCTGGGGACCCGAACTCAGGCCCCTTTGCTTGTGAGGCAAAGTCTTTAACACTTGAGCCATATTCTAAAGGAAAGCAAACCCGATAGTTCGACACAGCTCAGTAGAAGGCAACCTGGGAAATGAACCCCAGAGTGGTTCAATGAGTCAGGAAAGAGGGGACAAGAGACTGCTTAAAGCCAGGCATGTAGTGCTCCAGACACCCAAAGACTGAGGAGGATCGTGACGAGTTCAAAGCCAGCCCGGGCTACATAAACCTGCCCGTCACAAACGGAAACTCCAAATAGCACCCGGAAGCATATGGTGACACAGCAGTCTCCTTCTAGAATCTTCCCATCATGAGCCATCTTCTCTAGTGTGTGCATGTGCATGTGTGCACGTGTGTGCATGCATATATGTGTGCATGTGTATGTGCACATGTGCGTGTGTGTGTGCATGTGTGTGTCCGTGTGTGCGCGTGCATGTGTGTACATGTACAGGCCACGGTCTTCCTCTCCACCTTTTTTAAAAATTTTTATTTATTTATTTATTCATTGTGCATGTGCGCACATGTGTGTATGTGTGTGTGTGTGTATGTGTGTGTGTGTGTGTGTGTGTGTGTATGTATGTATGTGTGTATGTGTAGAACCACGGATGAATTCGGGAACCACCATGGACCTCCTCCACTTCCTCCTTGTTTACTCCGCCCCGGGATTCACAGGCTCCGCCCACCATGGTCAGAAACGCAGGCCGCCCCCGCTTCTGCCTGGCGTCTATACGTGGGGTCTAGGATCCGAACTCAGGACCTTCTGCCTGCAAGGCAGAGGCTTAACCCTTGAGCCACCTCTCCAGCCCCATCTCTCCACCTTTTTTTAATTTCCTTTTTAATTTTCTTATGAGAGAGAGGAGAAGGGAGAGAACAAAACAATCCAGGATGGTTCCTTGGGCTTCCCCAGGCACACACAGTGCCTGCGATACACACGACACACAAAAGAGAACACATACCCTACATGCACATACAAATGAGGGGAAAGAACAGGAGAAAGCTGAGCGGCTCTGTCTGCTTGGCTGCAGTGTGACCCCAGTGTGAGTAGTCGCCTCACGCTCCTGCCACTGGTCCTTCCCACCATGACGGCTGGTCCCTTCCAGCTGGAGCCAGAATCAACCCTTCCTCCCTCAAGTCGCTGTCCCCTGATATTTTGCCACAGCAGGGAGGAAGCAACTGACCCGTGCTGGAGACACGGCTTTCTTCAAAACCCAGAAGCCAAATCTGTTCACGTCAAACTTCCTGACCTCGGCCTCCTTGGGGCGAAGGGGCAGGGCGTGGCTCGGGCTGAGGCTCTGGTGCAAGGGGATGTTGTGGTCAGTTTGATCTCTATCCAGACCACTCAGCCTCTCCCTGCAGCGACCCTAAGCCCCTCTTATACACACATATGTTCACTGCAGGAGCATTTCAATGTCTTTCTTTCCTTGTACGTTCCCAACTTAGTTCACTGGCTCAAGATTCCTCCCGCACCCTTCCTCCCACCCTGTCTGCTCGTCCATTGAGGTTCATCATCTAGCTTTCAGTGTGAGAGATCTGTGTATGTGTGAGTGTGCATGCGTGTGCACGTGTGTGCAGATGCATGTGCACAGACATCAAGGGAGGGCACGAGGTGTCCACTTGTTCTCTTGAGACAGCTCTCATGCTGAACCCAACCTAGGACTGATGGACGCTGGGTGTTCCTTCTACATCGGCCCAAGCAACTTTGAGATAATAGGTACACAAGGCCACATCCAGTTTCACATAAATGCCAAGATCCAAACTCAGGTCCTCATGCTTGTGCAAGCAGCACACTTCTTCCCTGAGCCCACCTCTCCAGCTCCCAACCATTTAGCATGTGACGGAAGATGCACGTGAACCTTTTCCTTACAGAGTGACATTTGAGGCCATTGCAGGGAAATCCACCGGCTTCCTTCAGTATCATTGTCTCAGGAGACAGGGTAGTCCGAGAACAGAGAAGACACGGGACGGGCTAACACGGAACACACACATTCATCATGCCAGTCATGTCAGACAGTGTTGGCTCGGTGATTGAAGAAGTTTGGACCAGAAGGACCATGAGCTCAAGGCTAGCCTAGGTAATGTTGCTCAAGACTGGGGTGTGGGGAAGGAGTTCAGGGGTAGAATGCTTGCCCGGCATGCACGAGTTCCTGAACTGGATCCCCGCACACATGCATCTGCACGCGCGCGCGCGCGCGCACACACACACACACACACACACCCCACAAGCTGTAATCTCTGTGAGGTACCACTGCAGTCATGTGGAGGATACCATGTAACCACCAACTCCTGCCCCAGCCAAATTCTTTAGGATGGAAGCAAAAATCCCATGTCCTGCCTCACCCGCCCCCCAAGGAGAGGAGAGTAGCTAGCCCCAGCGCCACAGAGTTCCGCCTCAGCCCATCACGAAGAAAGGACGCAAATTCCCCATGACAGTGACCTGTCAGCCCCACCGCGTGCTTAGCAGTGGAAAATTACTAGGTTGAAGACCCGGCTTCAGATTTTCATTCAATGGTTATTTTGTGGTTGTTTTTTTTGTTGTTGTTGTTTGTTTATTTAAATCTGCCTAGAGTATACTTGACAAGTTTTGGAGCTTCTGAATTTTGTCAAGAGCATCGCATGAGTGTTCCAGCCTCGTATGTAGACCCATCCATGCTGCCTCCTGATACAACGCGCACTACATGGCCAAGCGCTGTATTCCTGACAGCAGTTTTCTGTGCCACCAGGGGAATTTGTTTGTAACAACCAGGCTGTTGCTGGCTGACTCCGGAGCTGTTTGTGCACAATTTTGCTAATCAGTGACTTTTTCAAGAGAAGAACTGAGATTTCAGCAAATTATTTTTACCCGTCAATATGCGATTCTAGCGCAGCTGAGATAAGCAATAAACGTTCCCAGGAAGCTGGAGATATATATAATCAGTACGGCTGGAGCGCGCCAAGGGCTCTGCTTTATTCTCGTTCTTCTCCCCTCCCCCCACCAGAGGGACCTGTGATCCCGGTGTTTAGCCTTGGGGGGTCACCGATGCTCTCCCGTTTTCCTCTAAACACAGAGCTAGGACTGTGGCAACAAGACCCACTCACTGGTCACGCTGCCCCACAAGGAAGGCGGAACACTTGGGAAGTCCCCAAGAACCCCTGGGGTCCCCTTTTCCTCCAGCAGCTGCCAGCCAGCGGTGCTCAGCAAGTCTCGGCGGCCAAGGCGGCTGCCAGCTTGTTCCTGTGAGTGTGGTAACGACGCCTCCTCCGGCTTTGCCAGGCGAGCCAAACTGTGCAGCAGGATCCGAGCCCAGAGGGCCTGCCAAGCTGGCCGCCTAGGGACTGGACCACAGTCCAAAAGGAAGGACGAGGCACGAGCCTGCAGCGCCCGGCGTGTTGCACGGCCTGACAACTCACGTCTGTCCACACGAGCTGGGCAGTGGACACGGCCCCTGGTAACTGATGGGAGAATCAGGATCGTGCGGGTGTCTCTGCTCCCTCCTGCACTGTCATTGCTGCCCGCGGCTCCCTCCTGCACTGTCATGGCTGTGGCTGCCCGCGATACTTGCACTATCATTGGCTGATGGGCTCCCGCGGCTCCTCCTGCACTGTCCATTGGCTGATGGGCTGCCCGCGGCTCCTCTGCACTACCATTGGACTGATGGCTTGCCCGCGGTCCCCTCCTGCCACTACCATGGCTTGATGGGCTGCCCGCGGCTCCCTCCTGCACTAATCATTGGCTGATGGGTGCCCAGCGAGGCTCCCCTCCTGAACTATCATTGGCTGATGGGCTGCCCGCGGCTCCCTCCTGCACTGTCATTGGCTGATGGGCTGCCCGCGGCTCCCTCCTGCACTGTCATTGGCTGATGGGCTGCCCGCGGCTCCCTCCTGCACTGTCATTGGCTGATGGGCTGCCCGCGGCTCCCTCCTGCACTGTCATTGGCTGATGGGCTGCCCGCGGCTCCCTCCTGCACCATCATTGGTTGATGACTTGCACGGCGGGACCCAGGCTCCGGCAAACCTCAGTCCCCACCTCACCTGGGTCCTGGCGGAGCTCTGAAGACTTGCGTCTGGGAGGGATGAGGGGCCCAGCGCCCGTCTGTCCGGCCCCTCTGGGGTGACCTTGATCCCATCGGTTCCCCGACGCTGTTCCCCGACGCTGCCTCCCCTGCCGCGGGTCTGCGCAAACTTTTAAAAAGCGAAAGCTCAGAACAGACTCCAGTGGTCTTTCTCTGCAGCGTGCACGCTTTTCCCGGGGTGCCATCTAAGCACCCCACGGAGGAGTTTGACGATAGACCAAGGAGCCGATTATGCCGGGGTCCGACTTGACGAAAAGACAAGTCTGTTGGGGTTACTCAGGGGGGCAAGGGGTGAGGGTTACCTACAGGAGTGTGGGAGCAGGAGTGACTCAAGGCAGCCCACCCCAGTATAGCTTCCCAGGCTACAGGTGGAACCCCTTCAATTAACCTCCCTCAGCCTGCATACCCTAGCGGGCACCCCAGACCTCAAGGTCCTGAGAGCCTTGGGCAGATGCCTGCAGGGCATGGGCGTGGGAGGGCACGTGCCCTCTAACCCCTCACACCCTCCCGCTCTGAGGAACATCAGCAGTCAACAGGTGTGATCTTAAGAGTCTCAGGCAACAATGGTGTCTGTTCGCAGGAAGACGCCATCCAACACCCTCATTCAACTCTTCCCACGCAGAAACCTGCCTACCAGACCAGGACAGCTTCCACTGATAAAGACACCCACATCTGGACACTGGAGTTCTCTCTCAGCCCATATGGTGGAACGAGAGAACCAATTTCCAGTAGTTGACCTCTGACCTCCATGTGTGTGCTAACACGTTTCTCTCTCTCTCGCTCTTCCTCCCTCCCTCATAAATAAAATATTTTTGAAACTAGTACAAGCATCAACACTTCCAAACACTGTTCCCCATGCAAGGCTGATGGACAATTCGGGGTCAGGCGCTGAGGGGAATCCACGCCACCAAGCCAGCCACGCACAGGCTCACGGAGATAGCTCAGCAGAGAGCAGCGCTCGCCACTTGCTGGGACCGAGTCCTAGTGCCCACCCGGTGGGAGACAACTAACTCTACAAAGCTGACCATATACAAACACACCAAATACATAATGAATATAAAAAAAGAAATTCTAAAAGAGTTAAAGTCTTTGCTTGCAAGCAAAAGGACCTGAGTTCAGATGCCATCTAAGAATTCTGAGCATATGTGGCAGTCGCCTGCAATTCTGGGCCTGGAGGACGGAGCCTGGAAATCCCAGAGCAAGGCAATAAGGAAGTGGAGCAATCGGGGTGATTCCTGATGTCACCCCTGGGCCTCCACAGACACACACTCAAGCGCCTTCTTGTATATGGAGGGGAGAGGGGGAGTAGGAGGAGAGGGGGAAGAAGGGAGAGAGGAGAGAGAGAAGCTCAGAAATGCGCCAACTGAGCAATGGACTAGAGACGTGCGCAGACTCCGCGGGAACATAGTGGGGGGATGGGGAAAGGGTGCATAACTGGACAGCACTCTTGGGCCCCCCAACCAGACACAGGCCAATCAAACAGCGAGCTAAGCAACTGAAGCCCAGGCCCCCCTCAGACCAACTGCTGCTCCAAGAACACACTTGCGAAGCCTGCTCGGGTCTCAGGGGCTGAATGTTCCAGCCCTGCTGATAGACGGCAGCTTCTCCCAGGAAAAGGTTGTTTTCTTGTCTGCAGTAGTAACGAGCCCAGCCGGAGTCTCCCAGAAAGAGGGGATGGGGGCAGAGATGCGGAGTTCTCCAGCGAGAGGGGGGGGGAGGGAGACAGATCTTCAGGACTTCAATACAGCCACGGTCACTTTTCACAGCCGGCGGATCTTTATAAAAGGGCAGGTGCGACGCGTGAGGTCAGAGGCGCAGGTCACCGCAGACCCAGGAAAGCATGGGCGATGCTGCCTCCTCGTGGCTAATCTTGGCTCAACTATTCCTGCAGCCCAGGAAACAGTCCTACCACAGCCAAGGAGAGAACCGGTCAGCCTCCCCCTCCCTCCTCTCCTCTCCCCTCGCCTCCCTCCTCTTCCCTCCCCCTCTTCCTCTCCCTTTCCTTCTCCTTCCCCCTCTCCATCTCCTTCCCTCCTCCCTCCCGCTGCCTCCTCCAGCTTCTCCCCCTCCTTCCCCTTCTTTCTCTTCCCCCCTCCCTTTCCCTCTTTCCCTCTCTCTTTCTCTCCCTCTCCCTCTCATCTTCCTCCCCATGCATGGAGGGAACATATCCACACGCCCATGGCACGCTCAGGTAGTGTGCGAGGAAATGTGGCCGGCTGACCTGCAGACAGCTTAACTTCTCTCCCAGTTTCTGCACAGTCCCAGGGGTCAAAGAACTTCCAAGCGGCTTGGAGTGTGTCTGGTGTGACTTACCTGCGTGCGGCTCCCACAGCGTCATCCCCAGCCTGTCACACGCCTCCATGTTCAGATTCACCACGTGTATGCACACCCCAGCACTGATCAGTAAGCCCTACTGCGTGGGGCTTGCGGGAGCAGCAACAGGGACCTGGGCAGGAGGAGCGCAGGCGTCTGAGGCGTTTCCTCCTGGCTCGCCTGGAGGTGCGAACATGCAGACCGCAGGAGGAGTGCCCACTGAGGCCTCCAGAAACTGAAATCATCTAGTGCTAAGTGGGGCTTTGAGACTTTGAAATCTCCGGCTGAGTCCACTGTACTCAGATGTGGATCTCTGAGATGACCAGGCAGAACGACGTAGGAGCTCACCCTACAAATGGCTCTACGGAGCCACCATGTGCTGCAGAGCATCCAGGGGCCCATGCAGTGACACCTGCCCCCCAAGACCCACCAGCCCCCCAAGACCCACCAGGGGCCCATGCAGTGACACCTGCCCCCCAAGACCCACCAGGGGCCCATGCAGTGACACCTGCCCCCCAAGACCCACCAGGAGCCCACTGCACCCCCCCAACCTACCAGCTCGCTGCAGTGAGACCTGCTCCCTCTGATCTGCACAAAGCCTCACATACCAGCGCCCCCATGGACGAGCAGAGATCCCAAGAGAAACAGCTGCACCCAGACAGACTCCTTGGGCAAGTGCCGATCACAGAAGGGAACTTCCCTGCCTGTCGGTCTGCCCACTGGAGGGCCACTTAAAAGTGCGACACAGGCCCAGACACCCCCAAAACAGCCCTGGAGTCTACACATGCAGAGGGACATGGGAGCAGGAGGGAGATGGTGGGTTGGTGAACGGAAGAGGGGGCTGGGGGGGGCAGGATGTTAACTCATCCTGTTAGCATAAGATTTAATTTAAAAAGTGAGTGTACGAGTCGGAAGGCTGAGGGGAGGGGGCAGTCTGTCCAGTGGGGAGGACAATGGGGTCCACCAGGGCCTTTGAGAGCGTCTGGAGGTCACTTGGGAGATTGATCCTAAGAGGCTGGGCTGCCCCAGGACACCAGGTGGACAGAGCATCAGTTCCAGCCACTTTATCCTGAGAAAAGCCAGGGGCCTGGAAACTCCACTGAGGGCCCCCCCCCCCCCCGTCTGTCCCCATGCTGGCGCCGCGGTCCCTCTCGGTGGACGGCCCAGGACAGCCATTCGGCAGCAGGCAGACAGGTCTGGGGTTCTCTGGCGTATCTCAGCCCACGCAATGTTGCTTAAATGGATTTCCCAGGCCTTGAGCACCAGAGCCGGAAGTGGAGGCCACTGCCATTTCTGCCTAGCGTTTTTACATGGGACCTGGGATCCGAACTCAGGACCTTCTGCTTGTGAGGCAGAGGTTAACTCCTGAGTCATCTCTCTAGCCCTAACAGTAAATAACAAATATTTTAAAAGATTCCATTTAAAAAAATTTTTATTTACTATTGGACTCTGTATGTGTGCATGTGTGTGTGTGTGTGTGTGTGTGTGTGCGTGCGTGTGCGTGCGTGCGTATGTGTAAGTCAGAAGACAACTTTCTCTCCTTTCACTGTCTCTGGGCTCCAGGGACCACACTCAGGCCCAGGCCTGCCCAGCAATCGCCTTTACTCGGCCATCTCGCTGGCCCGAGACACACTCTTTTAGTCACGCTGTTTACAAGGGCCACTGAAGCAGGAGCCTCAGCGAACACCAGACAGCTGGGGGGCCCTGCGGCCTGGATCACGGCACCCCTTCCCTGGGCACTTCCACTGTCCAGAGCTCCTCAACCCAGCTCCCAAGTTGCCCCCCTGGATTCCATCTGCCGTGTCCAGAGGACGCGTGGACCCCTGGATCCCGTGTGCTGTGTCCAGCTGCTAAGGCTACAAGTTTTCGTCCAGGTGGCGAGAGGGAAAATCCAAGGAAAGACGTGCTGCTTTCTCAGGCTCTGAGCACTGTGAACAGGGGCGCGAGGGTGCCCTTCACGGGCCTTGACTCCCCTTCTCCACGCCGCTCCCTGCTGACACTCGACCTGCCCCGCCAGGCTGGTGAGCTCTGCGGCATGAAAGCCATAACTCCCAGTCGCCACCCACAGGGCTTCAGCTGGCCGCAGTTCTGGGGCACAAGCCACGCAGGCAGCTTTGCCATCCGTGAAGGGTTCAGCGCCCGCTTCCAAGATGTCGCCTGGACCGCCCCACCCTCCACCGCGGAGGGGCGCTGCTCTTCCCGTGGCAGGAGAGGGAACAGCCCAGGGAGCAAAGGGTCCACGGAGCACCCGAGGCCCCTCAAAGTCCCCCCAGCACTCATCGCCTGGAGACGGCTCAGGGTTAGAGCTCACAATGTCCGGGTGGCGTGGACTCAACCTGTCAGCAGGTGAAGTCACCCCATGCCTGCTGCTGGCCTGGGGGCTCCGTGCCAGTCCCCGCTGTGGGCAGAGTAGGCGTGGGCAGCGGCAGAGCCAAGTCAGCCTTGGTGGAGGCCACACCCAGGCCTGCCTCGCCCTGCACCATCACTGGCTCCTGGATCCACTGGGGGCTGACATGCAGATGGCGCCTCCAGACACACTGGGCACTGACGCCTGCGCTGCGCCCGCTTCCGGTCATCACCACCTCGTCATGTTCCTCCCAGCTTACTGTCCAAACCACTGGACAGCCCGACTGGCAGGCGGTTACACGTGTGGCAGCCGGTGACTGGCAGGCGGTTACACGCGTGGCTCTTCTCCCACGGCTCTCCCAAGGGGAGGGTCTGCCAGAGCTTGGCGTGGCCTGGAGAGGCGAGTGCTGCGGCAGGGTGCAGAGGTGGCACCTACGCGTCAGACTAAGCCACCTGCGCCATGCTGAGCCACCACGCCGTGCCATGCTGAGTCACCCGTGCCGCACTGGTCGCCTGCACCTGCGGGGCGACCTGTAAGCCTGACCCTGGTCTTTTTCCTTGCTAGCTACTGGTGGAGAACGCCCCACACGGCCACAGGGAGCACAGGCAGCTGGCAGGAAGTGTGGCGTGGCTCTGCCCACCACGCTGCAGACACCGTGCGCTGCGTCACCGCAGGCCCGAAGCAACATCACGGCTCAACCAACCTGTCTTCACAAGCAACCTCAGAGCAAACCCAACGCCACCACTCAAGGCTTAGCTCGGGACATGTCGGGTCAGGTCCTGGAGGCCCCCACGGCTCTACGACACATTTCCTACTGGAGGCGACAAGGCCCAGCACCTACCCTCAGGGTCTGCTCTAAATGCCGCTGCGCAGGACTCCCCAAAGCTGATGCAGGAAGAAAACCAAGTTTCCTCAGCGTTAGACACCAGCCGGCAGTGCACTTCATCCACTCGCCAGAGCAGTCGCAAAATCTAGACACCCACGCCACACCCGGCTCCCAACCCAGGAGGGTGAGTGGGGGAGGGCTGAGGCGTGGTGGTCGCTGGGGGGACGGGCAGAGGCCAGCCACCTCCCCACTGGACTTGCGATCACCTCGCTGGTGCAGCTCAGCTTGGCGCTGGGGACAGCACAGCGGCTAGGGCCCCGGGCCGACACCGTGCACAGCAGATGGTGACGGCACACTCGCCGGCAACCAGCACGGCAAAGCGAGGCTGAGGGGGCGGCCTGTCACCCTGGACAGACGCCCTTGTCATCAGACTTTGCTCTGAGCAAACACGGAACTCTTGCTAATGCAGCAACAATTTCAATCCATAAAACAGAGCTACAAATATCACAAAATAACAAGACCACCCCTCCCCACGAAGGATGATGTTTTCAGCCTTGCGCCGTCTTGAACGACCTGCTGATGTGGAAAGGAAACTGCACCTGGTGGATGAAAGGACCACGTCCGCCTTGACTCCATGCGGAGCTGTGTTGCGTGAAGAAAATGAAGTTGCAATTATTCTGCTTTATTGCGTGGATCACCTTTGAAACGCACCCCACCCAGAGTGACGTCCACACAGACCCTCTGGGGGTCACGTGTAAATGTTGCTCTCGATCTCATACGTCATCACCAGTTTCTTCAGGATTTCTGCGCTTTGGGGAATATTCTGGAAAAAGAGAAAAAGTTGTCAAGACTTCAGTCAAGACAGCAGGCACACCCAGCCCCTCACACTCAAGACATAACAGGATGGAGGGGCCAAGCGAGAGCTGCCCTTCACCCCAGATCCACAGGGAAAGGAGGGGGGCTAAGCGGCCACCAGGCCTCCCCTCGCCAGGCCCTCCGAGGCCCAGCCTGCAGCCGGCTTCACCCCTCCACCCTGCGTGTTCCCAGAGTCCTTATTGCCGCCTCCCGCGGGCACAGCACGCTGGGCGCAACCCAGCACCTCCTGGGGCTGGGCGCTACTTCAGGGCAGCGCCCATGCAGCGGGATTGTGGCATGGCATGTTTCCTTGATGTGTGTGCGTATCGGTGTGTTTACATGCGAGTGGATGTACATACTGGGGTGGACATCCACGAATGCACTCGAGCACGCATGTGGAAAGCAGTATTGTGAATCCCTCCATCGCTCTTCCACCTTGCCGTGAGTCCGGGTCTCCAACTACACGCAGAGCGCACCATCAGGGCTTGCCAGCCAGCTTGCTCTGGGGATTCCCAGGCTCCGCCTTCAGAGCTAGAGTGACAGGCAGCTGCACCTGTCCAGCATTTTTCACGTAACCTGAGGATTCAAACTCAGGTCCTATAGCTTTCAAAATGAGAGCTTCGAGCCCTGAGTCATCTCTCCAGGCCCCACAGTAGGGCCTTAGGTCACTCCTCAGCAACTGTGGAGAGACGTCTGGTCCCTGCCCTAATTGAGCTGACGGCATCTGGTCACCCAGACGAAGCACTGGGCTGGCGACATGCTCAGTCGGTCCTTAAAGTGTCTGCCACGCTTTAAGGATCTCTGGACCTCGGATCAGCCAACCCAGCCAGAGTCACAAGTCACAAAATAGGAGGACGCCCAACACCGACCGGTCTTCACACCCACGGCACTACCCACGATGCACACACATGCACACGTCCACAGGCACATGTGACCATAATTAAGATCATGGCTTTCTTAACTTTTATAGAAGAATCATCACATGGCACACAGATACACACATGCAGACTGATAGACTAATAAAAAGGAAATGTAATCAGTGAGGTATGGTAGCACAAATCTATAATCCCTGTACTTAGAGGCTAGGGCAGGAGGAGCCAGCTTGGGCTACACAGCAAGGTCCAGCCTAGGCTACACAAGGAATCCAAAGCATCACCTCACCTGCCCAAGTCATTTACCTTAAGAGAGGAAGCAACACAGTGACTGAAGTTCCCCTTCAGGCCTACAGGACAGGCGCTGACAGAGTCAGAGAGCCAGAAAGTGCAGCGCGTCAGGACCTCATGGACTGCCCGGAGCAGCACCCTAGGCTGAGTGGGGACCAGAACCCTAGGCCGAGTGGGACCAGAACCCTAGGCCGAGTGGGACCAGAACCTTAGGCCGACTGGGGACCAGAACCCTAGGCCGAGTGGGGACCAGAACCCTAGGCCGAGTGGGGACCAGAACCCTAGGCCGAGTGGGGACCAGAACCCTAGGCCGAGTGGGACCAGAACCCTAGGCCGACTGGGGACCAGAACCCTAGGCCGAGTGGGGACCAGAACCCTAGGCCGAGTGGGGACCAGAACCCTAGGCCGAGTGGGACCAGAACCCTAGGCCGACTGGGGACCAGAACCCTAGGCCGAGTGGGGACCAGAACCCTAGGCCGAGTGGGGACCAGAACCCTAGGCCGAGTGGGACCAGAACCCTAGGCCGAGTGGGACCAGAACCCTAGGCCGAGTGGGGCGCCAGGTTAGTGGAGCAACGGGCACAGCAGCGCCCCACAGGGAGGCCTGGCAGAAGACAAGTGGGCGCGGAGATGCTCACACACACAAGGACCTGAGTTCGCATCCCAGACCCACGTAAATGTGCGCGTGGAGACAGTCGCTCCTGATGTCAGTCTGAATGTCAGTTGTCCCTCACTGGCTCGTGTCTGAATCCTTAGCTGATTTTTTTTGTAAAGGTTGTGGCAACTTCAGGAGGTGGAACGTTGCTGGAGGAAGACCCGCCGCAGGGTGGGCCTCAAGGGTGTCAGCCCTGCCCTGCTTCTGCTTTCTCGGTCTCCACAACGTCTGCAGTGGCCTGAACCGCTTCCAGCGTCCACTGTCAGCCACATGGGACGTCCCTCCTCCAGAACCGCAGCCAAATAAATCTCCTCTGGGTCCCAGTGTCTCTCAAGGCAATAGAGGGCAACTCCAATGCCTGCCCTGAAGGGCAGTCTAGGAAAACCCAGAGCAAAGGAACGAGGAGTTATAGAGCCATCCAGGATGACTCTGTCACCTCCACAGGCACACTCAGGTGCCTTCTAGTACATGCATGCGCACACGTATGCACGTGTATACAATTTTTTTAAAAGATAGAAAGAAAACAACTCAGTCTTCTGACCTGAGCAAGCTGACCTGACCTAACTCGAAGAACCCTCAACCGGCTTCCCAGTGTGACTCTCCAGGGACCCAGTTCGAGGCCGAGTGGGGACCAGAACCCTCCTTCTGTGGTCAGGGACACTGTGGTACAAGGCTGACCGGAGTCAAGCAAGAAGCTAATCTGGGGACCTACGCAAGAAACCCCAGCAGAGCTCTAGGAAGACAGGGGGATGATGCCGAGACCCCAGCAGAGCTCTAGGAAGACAGGGGGATGATGCCGAGACCCCAGCAGAGCTCTGGGAGGATGGGGGGATGATGCCGAGACCCCAGCAGAGCTCTAGGAAGACAGAGGGATGATGCTAAGACCCCAGCAGAGCTCTAGGAAGACAGGGGGATGATGCTGAGACCCCAGCAGAGCTCTGGGAGGATGGAGAGGATGATGCCGAGACCCCAGCAGAGCTCTAGGAAGACAGGGGGATAATGCTGAGACCCTGGCAGAGCTCTGGGAGGAAGGGTGAGGGGATGATACTGAGACCACCGCAGAGCTCCTCACGCTGCGCTACACTGTCCAAGCTGAGCTCAGACACGGCCGTGCCTGCGGAGGGAGCTGTGCTCTTCCAGGGATGAGCCTGCAGCGCAAGCCAAGGCCATGCATGCTTGGCTGAGCCCTTCAAAATGTGGAAGCTTGCAGAGCGACACGGCAGAAAGCGGAGTACCGGATGCCATCTGCTGCGAAGGCAATCTTGCTCCCTGACAGTGAGTGGAAGGCTGAGCAGAAGCACAAATGCTAGCGTCACCACTAGACGCTTGAGAGTCCACACCAGTCTAGCCGTGTGGGTTTCCACGTACACTGGCACAGACTGTGGCCAAGGCCAGTATCAGGAATGGGGTTCTCTGGCCTCTAGGGCTGGCTCCCCAAGCATGCTGGGAGCTAGGAGCACCCTCTCATTTCTGTCTCCCTGTCCATCCAATCAGAGGTCCCACCCCAGATGTGCATACTATGCCCAGCCCCCCGATAACCTGGGACTGGGCAGTCCTGCCTTCAGGACTGTGCATCTCCCCGCCTATCCAGACAACTTCTATTTCTGCCTGTTTCCTTCCCTTTCTCCTCATGTCTCAGCCCCAGGATAGCTTTGGGGGTACACCAAGCTCGGCTGTAGTGTGACAACTGCCTGCAGGAAAGACCTTTGATAATTCGATACACACGATTACCAAAAGGGCTTTCTCAACAACTGCAACTTCCCAGGCACCTGCCGGCGGGAAGCCGTGTCACACGGATGCGCAGCCTGCACGGCCCTGTGCTGATCCACACACAGGAACAAAACAAGCGGCCAGAGACACGGCCATCCGGAACTCAGGGCACAGGGGACCCAGGTGAGCTCTGTTTTGAGGGTGGGAAGCTGCTGAGAGGGGACTCCCCAAGCTGTCATGCTGAGGAGGGGGCTCCCCAAGCTGTCGTGCTGAGGAGGGGGCTCTCCAAGCGCTGCTCACGTGGCTTTTGGTTCGCCCACACCTTGAATCCCTGGTCTTTGGGCTAGGACTACAAGCACGCCACTGCACGCCAGTCTATGCGACGCTGGGCACAGAACCCAGGGCTTGGGCGTGGCAGGCAGGCCTCCACTGAGCCCACAAGGCAGGGCTCATCAGCGTGTGCGCTGTAAGAGCTCAGCTATGGGTTCGAGCGCTGAACCCTCACCTTAACCAAACCTCTCAGGCTTTTGGAATGAAGTACAGGCTTAAAGGCTTCAATCGTGACCAGGTCCAACTTCATCACGTCGGTGTAACACAGATACAGAACTGCAGGGATCCCCCACACTTGGCAGAAGCTCAGAACTGTAAACAGAGGAAAATGACACCCAGTGCTCTATGATGTGATTTTAAGCCACATAAAAGCTGCTTTTAAAGTCTCACTGTCACACCGGACCAATCCTAACAGTACCTTCCTTCAAAATGCCTCTCTAACGACCTTCTGCACGGTGTTTACTTTGCATTTCCTGAACACGTTGCCCAGGACAATTTCAAGCAGGCAAAAGATGAAAGTCTAACGTTGATAAATTTGATAAATGTAAATAAATACAATTAACTATCTAGTCATACTTTCAATTATTTCCCATTCTAGTACATTCAACATGAAAGGCCATGAATTTTTTTTTCTTTAACACTATATACTATAAAATATTTAATACTGAAAATAAATCTATTTCTGACGTGATGGCAGTGTGAAACTGGATTTACCTAGAGACAGGCCTCTCAGCTGTCTGAAGGGACGATCTGATGGGGATGGATGAAGGGCCAAGACCTTTGAATGTGGGCAGCGCTGCCCATCCGCAGGGTGCAGGACCCGCTGTGCATCCTGACTGTGTGCAGCACCCTCGCTGTGCGTCCTGTGTGCAGCCCCCCTCGCTGTGCGTCCTGACTGTGTTCAGCGCCCCTCGCTGTGGGTCCTGACTGTGTGCAGCACCCCTCGCTGTGCGTCCTGACTGTGCAGCGCCCCTCGCTGTGCGTCCTGACTGTGTGCAGCGCCCCTCGCTGTGCGTCCTGACTGTGTGCAGCACCCCTCGCTGTGCGTCCTGACTGTGCAGCGCCCCTCGCTGTGCGTCCTGACTGTGTGCAGCGCCCCTCGCTGTGCGTCCTGACTGTGTGCAGCACCCCCCCCCCCCGTGCCTCCTGTCCCCGCTGCAAGCCTCCCCGCCACTGCGGAATGTGTCCCTCTGAAGTCTAAGCCCTTCCCTCCTAAGGTCACTTTCTTGCCAATCAGGTCATGACAGTGAGAAAAATAACCAGTACTAGTGGCATGATTAAAACATTTCGGAGCCACCTACTAAATTCTATATTCAAAACTTTCTTTTCTGATCATTACAATGCCCCTCGCCGACAATGTCCTGGTGAAAACACACCAACCATTACATCTGACCCTGGCTGCCACTGAGATCCACCAAAACCTATAAAGAAAAAAGCCCCAAAGCACATTGGCTAGGAAGGGGGTCTCCTCCTAAGAAAACTGCACTGTGGAGCCTGGAAGCAGACGTCCCACTGGGGCAGCATGTACTGTCGGCAACAGATGCCGCGGTGACCGCGGGCGCGCGGTGACCGCAGCTGGGCCCGTGGCCACCAGCCTGTTGTGGGAGGAGAAGCGCAGCTGCAGGCACCTGCAGCCGGGAGGCCGTGCACGAGGTTGGGCTGCTCCAGCATCGGGCAGGACGCAGGCCCCTTCACGGCCTGGGTTTTCAGGGCTCGCAGGAAAGGGGCGGGCAGGCTGCAGGAAGCTTCTGAGCTTTTGTAGTCGGTGATATGTCGGCACGTGAGAATAGTGACCTGCATGTTCTTCCGTGGACAGGAACCAAACACCTGCGAGCACAGTGACGTCACATTACTCGACCTTCAGCAGAAGAGGAACTGCCTGTCACTTGGCCCGCGCGGCGTGCGCCAACTGCTTTGTTAGGACACTTGTCTGCTGTCTGTTCCCACGAGCTCCCGTGAGCATCCCTCCCCAGTTAACTGCACAGTTGGTGGGAACACCCTCCAGTTACCCACTCCCCGCTGGTTCTCGTACCTTCTCCAGCCACTGATACTGCTGGTCTTCAGCCACATGGCAATTACACTGACAAAGGTAAACCTGAAAAGTCAAGATTCAAGATTCCTGTGAGTCCCCCGTGGCGTGGGCCCCCCAAAGACACCAGGCAGCAGCACCACTGTGGCTGGGACCTAGACTTCCCCCAGGGCATGGCTTCTCAGAACCTTCTGCACACATTCCAAGCCCAACCGCACCCAGTGTCCTCAGGCCATTGGGGTGGGCTCGCAAGAGGCTCTGGGACCCCGTCTCTTGCTTTTCTTTTCAAGGATCTGAACTGAGATTCCAAGATCCCTCATAAAAATGTCAGGAAGAAATGGTGCTGGCCTGTGATTCCTGCCGTGGAAGGCAGAGCCTGAGAAACCCCAGAGCAAAGCAGTAAGGAGACAGAGCCCAACCCAGGAGGATTTGTAATGTCACCCTGGGGCCTTCACAGGCACACACACAAGTGCCCTCTGGTATGTGCGCACACATACACACACACACACACACACACAAATAAAAAAGAGCTAAGCCGACAACCTTAATTTTTAGTAAAGACTAAGATCAAAACGAAGACCGCGCTAAGCGCCCTGGAGACGCAAGAACGAGCAGCTGCGCTCCAGGACTCGCCCTCCGTCAGCTCCCAGCAGCACACAGCCAGGTCTTACCGAGGGATCTGACTTTAGCTGATAAAACACGCAGAAAGCGTCTGCAGGGGACAGGTGCAGCGTCTCCGACGTCCTGCACCATTCATTCCAGAGCTCAGTACACCCGATTTCATCCCAGGTTCCGGAGCTCATAACAAACGATGACAAGAATGCTGTGGAGAGAACAATTCATACAAGTTGATGCCTGCAGCGCAAATACTCAGCCAACAGTCCACGCAAGCTGCTCTGATCGTAACCCTTGAAGACCATCTACCAAAGACCACTTTGGAGGAAAAGAAACAGAGGCCCTGGGGGGCACACCTGAGAGAGACTATTACAATGAGGGCCTGGAGGCTTGCCAACGGGCTCCGTACCACACTATTCTGAAAAATCTCAAGCCAGCAGATCTCACATAAATGGGTGAAGGATTCTGCAAGTACAAGGGGTATGTTGCAGAGCAAAGGATCCTGTAGTTTCCAAATACTCTCCTCAAAATCTTCAAAACCCCTAAAATTATAAGGTCTGTGTATGTGTACTTGTCCATGGATAGTTCTATCTGAATTCTACCCTATTCTCTCTTGAGCCTGTCAGGGGAAAACACATTTGCCAAGGATGCAGAACTGAAGTGCTGTAAAACTGCCAGCAACTGTGGCTGGCAACGCGGCTCCAGGTAAACAGCTCCTGCTGGCAAGCCTGAGGACCAGATCCCCAGAACCTGGCAAAGGCCAGACCACAAAGCCCAGGCACCTGCGATCCCAGGGGACCTATAGGGGATGCGAGGTAGAGAAGAGGTATTCTCAGGAGCCCGCCTTAGGAAAACAAAGAAACTCTCTCAAACAAGGTTGATGACAAGGCGTGACACCCGAAGGAGGCCATTCTCTGACCTCCACATGCGTGTGCTCACATCACACACATGCATGAACATATATGCACGTGACCACTGACGCAAAATGCGTGGGATTGCTGCTAACATCCCCAGAATGTTCTCAAAGACATCTGCTAGTTACCTCAAAAATATATGAGCAAACCTGGATGCCCCAAGGCACTAGGAAACAGCTGGGCACCTTCAGTCTCTGTGGTCAAGGATGTTGCCTTTGAGGCTTCCGCTGTGATTAAGATGCACAGTAGCAAGCCTGACGTTCCACTCAAGCAAAGTAACTCAGCTTCAACACGCTTTGCAACACCCCACGCAGAGCTCCCAGTGGAACCGACAAGCTACCCCCACTCTGTTCTTCCAACCTACCTGTCTCAGGCACGGTCACTCACCGACTGCATTGTTTCCTATAGCGATTATGAACTTGGAGCAAGGGTGCCTGTCCAGCACAGGACCTTCCAGAGATGTTCTGCTCTGTCTTCCAAGAAGCCGCACCTCCCTAACGCACAGTGGAAGAAAGTAAAGCGTGGCAGACATCCCTGGAATCCCGCGGGCGCCCACGCACGGTACACATCGGTGCGCTTACTGAGTTGTAAAATACATGCTCCCATAAAACCACCACAATCGTGAGGTCACAGGGCAGGCGCCACCACCGCCGTGACCGCAAACCTCTGCGGACAGTTAGCATCCCTGGGACGCGGCGCGCGCAGAAAGCAAGCACCTCCCCGGGGACTAAACCGGTCAAGATTTGTTTGCAGGTGCACGCGCCTGTTCCCGGACCCAGGAGGGGAAATCAGACAAAAATCGATGAAAGTCAAACGGAGACGGGCCCATCTAATGAAAGGAACTTCCAGAGGCAAAGCGTGGGGAGGGTTTCGGTAGGGTTTGGCGGGCATGATCCACATGCAATGCCACGTATGTTACACCTGGGGGATGCCTACATCCTGGTACCATTCGCATGACCCCGGGACCCGGGCTGCGTTCGCCTTCCTCCCATTTCTGCGTTTGCAAACAGTTTTTACCGGCAGGTTTCCGCTGCTGCCACACACGCGCATGCATGCGGCGGAGGGAAACGGGGCTTTAGGAGTCGCGTCCACCCGGGAAGCGCGCGACTGCGCGCGGCCCTGCGGGAAAAGATTCTCGGGAAGCGCAGCCCAGCCCCGGGGAAGCGAGGGGCCGGGCGCGGCGGGCGCGGGAAGAGGCCGAGACCGAGCCCGCCCGCCCGGAGCCCGCCCGGAGCCCGCCCGGAGCCCGCCCGGAGCCCGCCCGGAGCCCGCCCGGAGCCCGCCCGGAGCCCGCCCGGAGCCCGCCCGGAGCCCGCCCGCCCGGGTCCGGCCTGACCTCTTCCGCCTCAGCTGCAGCCACACCTCCCGGTCCTCCGGAGTGTCCATCCTCCTCTCGTCCTCGTCCTCCTCCTCCTCCGTGCCCGCTCGGCACGGCGCATCCACCACCTCTCCGAAGAACGTGGCCGCCATAGTCACCAGCACCGCGCCGCCGGACGGCGCTTGCGCGCCGGACTCGGATCACGCCCCGCCCCGCCTCTCAGCAAGACCACGCCCCACGCCGGGCTCCCGGCCACGCCCCTCGTGTCGCCTGTGTGTGACCCCGCCTCCTGCCCCCTCCCGACCACTCCCCCTCCCGCAGTTTATTTGCTGGGCCACGCCTCCTCGCGTTCTCTTTCGTGAGGTCGCGTTCCTCACGTCTACTCTTAGGCCACGCCCCCAGCGTCACCTCCGTGACCACACCCCGCGCTCCTGCTCCCGGCCACGCCCCCAGCGTCACCTCCGTGACCACACCCCGCGCTCCTGCTCCCGGCCACGCCCCCAGCGTCACCTCCGTGACCACACCCCGCGCTCCTGCTCCCGGCCACGCCCCCAGCGTCACCTCCGTGACCACACCCCGCGCTCCTGCTCCCGGCCACGCCCCCAGCGTCACCGCCCTGCGCGGCCACGGCCCCGCGCCTGATCGCGTCCCTCGCGTCGCGTGGGCGCAGGGCTCAACGTGGCTTTGGGGCTGCGGAGTCCCGTCTGAGGCATCTGATTGTCGCGGGGAGGACCCAGGAAGACCGCGGGCCCTCGGGCCCGGTAGGTAACGGGCCGGGCGCGGAAGAACCGACCCGGCTGGCGGGGCGGAGGAGGCCGCGCCCAGGACCTAACGGGAGGAGATTCGGCCTACGGTGTCGGGTTCGGGCTTGGTGGAGCTGCACGGGAGCTGCACAGGAGCTGCGCCGAGCTGCACGGGAGTGAGGGCTGCAGAGCCAGGCAGGCCGCGCCTCTTCGGCGAGCAAAGCAGCGCTAAGTACTGCGGGGTCTCTTGAACTGACAAAAAAATCCTCAATTCTCAGAACGTTGCTTAAAACACCTTAACACCTGAAAACTAACGTTCAAAGCCGATCACAAGAAAACCGGTATTGAGCAACGTTAGGTATTGAAGAAAAACTTGAATACTTAATAGCAAATCAAGATCGGGCTCCCGAGTTTGTAAGCGGATGGCAGAACAAACAGGTTAACTTGTGCGTGGCTTTGTCTTTTATCAGGTATCTGTTGCGTCACCAGTCTCAGTTACATGACAAGAAACCCTGTCTGGAAATGGGAAAATTTATCTTAGGGCAACGGTAATTCATTAGCTGTGACTTGGATTCTGCATACATTTCTGAGGGTGGGTTTACAAGCAGTTACGGTTCAAATGCTTCATGCAGCATAATAAATATAGACAAACACTTCAATAGGCAAAAATATATTCAAATTAAATACTAACCCAGGAAAGGAACATCACTAGGAAAGAGATACATAATCTCGTGTGCAGACAGAAATTACTACAGGAAATGATAAATTGAGATCTTAAGTTCACACTGAAATTGTCAAAAATACATAAAGTCATTATAAGAATATTTTCATCTAGGGTGCCTGCAGAACTACCCAATGAGGGACTTCCTTGAAATTTGGCAAATAAGTTTACACATTTCATTACCGCTTGAAAGTCAAAAGTCTGAAAATAACAGTTTATTAGGAATTGTTGCTTCTTGAACTTGTGCTAACAAAGATGTTGAAGATCAGTGCTTCAAATTAAAATACAGAAAGTTCAAAAGACACACACGGTAGAATATTCTGGCTTATGCTTAGAAAACCAAAAGGCTTTAAAAAAAAAAAAAAAAAACAGACAGACAGACATGCAAGCACGAACGAGTTTCTCAAGTAATCCTGACACTGGGCCCATCTGTATTATATAAAAAAAGATTCATCAGTGTTAATGAAAAATAGAAACCCCTAGGTTTTTGTATTTTCCTTTTACAGCTTTACACATGCGAATTATATGCTAATTGTCGCTGCTGGAGACAGTGTTTCCAGTAACGTTTTTACATATTAAAAAGGTTTGACAGGTACATTCTCAGATCACATCCAGTGAGTGATCTTCATTTCAACAAACACCTATTAACAACAAATTAAACCCCGTTGTAAGCAAAACATTTAGAGGACCATGACAAGTTTCTAATACTAGCAGGACCACAATTAAAAAGGCCAGAGCACCAGCCACTGAAATTGCAATAAATGTGCGGAATGAGCAGTTTCTACTGCTAAGGACTGGACTGTCATCTAAAAATATGATTTTGATCTTCTACTCATTAGCTGTGACCCCACTGCTGCTATGTGAAAGTGTAATAGTCACATTCATAACTTTCATAGAAAAATATATTCCCTGAATTAGTCTTACCAAGTGGTTATCACTCAGTATGAATTCCAACAATATAAAGGAAGTCAACGATGACACATTTCCAACACTTCAGAATTCACTTCCACCAAAGCTTGAACCTTGCCCCCAGTCCTTCCGTGCATTTGTCCTGGGGGGTGAATCGAAGGGGTTAGACCCACTTCATTCACACGTCAGAAAGGTTCAATGACGTCTTTTGGAAATGTGCCGCCCACTTTAAATTAATACCGTTTAAGTTTTGCCTTTTCTGCATTCTGCATATTCCACACACTTCCCGTCTTCTTCCTGTAAACATTTCCCGGAGGCCATCTCCACGGGCCCTGTGACCCTTCTCCCCACCACGTGCTCCCAAATCTTCCTCCAGGGCCCCGCGAGGTGGGTGGGCTGGCTGGAGGCCCCCCTCCCGCTTGACCCAGGGGGGGACTGCGCGGTCAAGGGATGACAGGGAGGAGCAGAACGTAGCTGCCGGCTCCTGCGGGGGCCCCTCTGGTGGCCCCTGGTTTCAGGGTACCACTTCTAGGTTCTCATGGTCACTGTGCTTTCTCCTTCCACGATCTGACCCGCCTAGAATAAAGCATCTTACTACCGCTATGGTCTAGCTGCTCCTCGCTCTCAGAACGGACGGCGGCGTCCTCTCTGCACGCATTCAGTAACTTTTTCTTGGCCGCAACAGAAGCGTTCCGCCGGGGCAGTTTTCTACTCTTCCTACTCCCGGCACTTGCTGGTCGCGGCCCGGGGCCTCTGAGCGCGCTCATTAGCCTGATCTTACGTGCTGCAGCCGCAGCGCATCTGCGGGGAGCTCTGGCTGGCAGAGGAGCACTAGGCATCTGCGCCGCATCCTTCTGACCGCGCGCGCACGTTCTCACTTTTGTACCGCGCCCTCTGCCTCTAGGCACAGACTCTGAAAAACGAAAGTTCGTGTAAATGCAAAGTCTTGTCACACGGGATGGTACTATTACTTACGTTCCTCAGCAATACAGTCCCCAACAACTTTCCGAACTCACTTAACAGTACGTGGCTGCTTTACCACGTGACTCAACCTTGTTCCTATCTACCAGCGTCAAATGTCACTCCCCGTAGACTTCTAAAAATGAGGTTGCCAACACTTCAGCATAAGTCACTGGTCTAAAAACACTTTATGAACATCCAGCTTCTTAAAAAAAAAAAAACCTTTTGGTGTCATTTCTAACCCTTAGGATTACTAGCAGCTCCGAAATAGTCTTCCCACAACCTAAAATAGACATGCTACCACATGTCATGAAAGTACAGCATCAGCTTGGCTTCGGGCTTCCTTCCAACACCAGCATGTTCTCCACGCAGCAGACACGTTGATTTTACACTTTGCTGTGTTCTTAACCCTAGGTTTGTTTTCAAATGTTAAAAAAAAAAAAAAAACCACATACACTTTATACAACCAAAATGACCAAATCTGACTCAAACAGTCTTCAGTGAGATTTGTAGATAGAATTACAGTAAAGATCCAAAACCTCCTGCACCATCTATGGATGGCTGCTTCAGGACAGCAGGGAGCAGGCAAGCGTCCTCGAAGAAGTATGTTACACCAACTCACTAGACTCAGCTAGGGCAGGAAAACCCCTGGAAAGGCCCAAGACCACAAGAGTTACACACACTGACAGCCACTACCCCATATTTACCAAACGGGCTCAAACATGTTTGAGAACATCTTAAGTTCAGATACTTGAAAAGAAAAGAGAAAAAAAAGAGAAAAGAAAAAGAAAACCAAGGTCATGTTACTCTAGGGTTGAGGTGGCATTTTGCTGGTGCTTCTGATTTCACTAACTGGTGAGCGAGCCCCTCTTGCAACCATGAAGAGTCAAATTATCTCAAAGTGCCTAAAAGATACCCAACAGCCTGGATGAAGTGTGATCCCAGTCATCAGTGAGCAGACTGTTGCAAGTCACAGCTACTGTCCAAGCTAAGTAAGCTTCAGGACTTCTGGGCTCTGTGGTCATGTACTATGAAGGGAACCTGCAGATTTAGTCAGCCCTCTGATTAAAGGGCCAAAGAATACAAGCTGGAATTGCTGTGTGTGTGTGTGTGTGTGTGTACTGCCTTATTCCAGTAACTAGAATGAGAAGTCTTTTGTTGATTAGAGCAGAAGCCTTAACATTTTGAGACACTCAAAGCTCTGCTTTCTGTAAAACCCGGAACAGCGCTTCCAGATGGGTTGGGAGGTGCTTCACCGGCCCCGGGACCCGAGTCCTCCGGTGCCTGCCTCACGGCTCCTGGAAATGGCTGCTTATTTCTCACCAGTGCTACATTCCTGTGGCCAGTGCATGAACAGCGTGGGCTGTTCCTCAAGGTGTGACAGACATCCCACGCCACCCATGCCTGTTCTCATAACCTCCAGCTGGGGTTCCTTAAGTAGACTTCCAAAGAATTCTTAGACATTTTAAAATTATAAACAAATGCGTATCTCCTGATAAATCGATATTAAATACAAAATGAATCTTGACACAGTAAAGCAATGCTGGGCAAATACCAGAATAGAAATAGGCCACAAAAGGGAAGTTTAAGTAAATACTGCAAAATTAAGGAGAAGTGTATCTTGAAAGGATGGACTAGTACCAGCTAATTATGGACAAGAACTGGTTCACACCTAACACACATCCACTTGAGGAACAGGCAAGCCCACTGCCACTGCAGACTTCTGCATGCAAATGAGGGACCGCTAGTTCCTCTCTGAGCTGTGATGGTGCATCAATGCAAGCTCACGAGCCTGCGAAATAAATTCTTACAACACCTCAATTATCTCATCCAAAAAAGAAGGAAAAGCCAAATCTGCTTGAGGAGAGAAAGGAATCAGCATTTTTTAAAATGGTGCCAAATCCCTCACAAAAACGCCGGGCAGAAACAGGGAGCCTGCACGTCAGACCTGGAAGGTACAGCCTGGGCAACTCCACAGCAAAGAGAGGTGGGAGTAGAACCACCCAGGGTTTCCACAGGCACACAGTGCCCTCTGACTCTCACACACACACACACACACACACACACAGAGCCATGCAAAATTTAAAAAAAAAAAAACAAAACACCTTTTCAGGGCAGTGAGGTCGCCCGCTCAACAGGCATCAGTCCTGGAACCTGACCGAGTTTCGAGAAGCCACATGGCAGAACTGCCTGCCAACACGCACCACATTCCCTCTCCCCTCTCTCCTCTGAAAGGGAATTTGAACTTCAAATAAACGATTATGCCCAGCATGGGAGAACTTGAGAATTATATTCGTACACCTCTGACTTGGGGATATGGGACATGATAAAAATGGAAGAGGCTGTGGAAGATGAGCGGCTGCCTGGACTCTCAAAATGTATGTTACCAGTCATTTCTGAGACCTTGGGAAGGGGCAGGGGAAGCTCCGGGAGAGAATCAGCTTTCGGCAGTACATACAGAACGACATAGTAAAGCTGGGTGTGTTTGAAGCTCTAGACCCTGAGGCTGCTGCCAATAGTACATTTATGACCATCAGTTCAGCTCCCCAAGTCCTGTGTCCAGTAGTGTTGTCACACAGACGCTGGGGCCACAGCACACATGCTGGGGCCACACATCCGGAAACGGACAAGATCTCCCTCCTTGACTGTCAGGACCCGCAGACAGCCCTGTTGGGTTCACATTTGCAGTAGCTCCGCCTGGATGACCACTGTGTGATTACAAAGTCACAGCTACTGTCCAAGCTAAGCTTCGGGACTTCTGGGCTCTGTGGTTACGTACTATGAAGGGAACCATGTTATGCAGATTTAGTCAGCAGCCTGATTAAAGGACCAAAGAATATGAGCTGGAACTGCTGTGTGTGTGTGTGCGCGTGCGTTGCATGTGTATGTGTACTGCCTTATTCCAGTAACCAGAATGAGAACTGCTGTGTGTGTGCGTGCGTGTGTGTATACTGCCTTATTCCAGTAACCAGAATGAGAACTGCTGTGTGTGTGCGTGCGTGTGTGTGTGTGTGTATACTGCCTTATTCCAGTAACCAGAATGAGAACTGCTGTGTGTGTGCGTGCGTGTGTGTGTGTGTATACTGCCTTATTCCAGTAACCAGAATGATTAGTCTTTGTTGTGTGGAGAAAGCTCGCACATGGGATGTTCTGCCTTAAACAGCAACCTCTAGTTTCCATGTTTCAAGATTATTTATATTCCAAATATCCTGAAAACAAAATTACTTTCCTAAGACTATAATAAAAATTTTATTTATGGAAGCATTTTCAACTATTAATCTGGTCACCAGCTTTTGGTAAATGTTCAACTCAAAAGGAAAATTATTTCATGCAGCTTTTGCTGGCAGCATTGGTTAGCCACCGCTGCATCGACTCCAGAGGAAACCCTTCGGTGGGGTTCCTGCGCTTGGAAGCAAAGAGCTGCCGGCCCCTGCTGCGTCTGCCTCACCCACGAACTAGCCAATATTCAGGACACAAGGTGCTGATCGTTACCTTTTCCAAAGCAAAATTTTCCAGCTAATGGTAGTGGCAACTCATTGGTTTGCCCTTGGCAGGTTGGGGGGAGGGCAGCATCTCCAGTCTGGCAGCAGCAGCACCAGTGAGCTTGGTGGTCCAGCTGTCCACGGTTTGCTCCTGTCCCTCCAGTGACGAGCAAAGGATCTTGCCAAGGGGCTTTTTGGAACTACAGAAGTCTGACTAGTCTAGCTCATCACATGCAGTTGTCTAGAAACAGTTCAATAAGTCATTCTCGGGAGGTGTTAGTTACTAGAATTACTTTATAAAAATCTTAAGGGGGCTGAGAGGTGGCTCAGGGGTTAAGCCTCAGCCTTGCAGGTGTAAGATCCCGAGTTCGGATCCTAGATCCTATGTATAGATGCCAGGTGGGCGGAACCAGGGGCGGCCTTCGTTTCTGGTCCTGGTAGGGTGGAGCCTATGAATCCCGGGGCAAAGTAAACAAGAAGTGGAGGCATTCATGGTGGTTCCCCAATTTGCCCATGGCTCTACGCGCGCGCGCGCGCGCGCGCACACACACACACACACACACACACACACGTACAATTGAATAAAAAATCTCGTTTAAAAATGGTCAAGTTTAGGGACATTACACTTTCTATTTAATGAACTTAAGAGATTTCTCAGAGTTACAGTTAAATGTAGGCACACCAAGTGTCAGCAGCAAATGTGGGGTATTTTGATCATGGCTCCCACCTTCTGGCCAAGTTATCTGCATGACATATCGCTGCTGTAGAGGCCGGGGAGCCACCGGGGTAGGTGGTCCACCCATCACACCACCTTTGACTTGGTAAGTTCTTTTTTCCCATGTGTGCGTCGCTGCTTCAGTTCAGTTCTAGTTTTGTGATTTGTGTGTGCAAGTGTGTAGAGAGGCCCAAGGATGACTTCACGAATCACCCTGGCCTGCTCCACCTCCTCATTGCTTTGCTCTGGGTTTCCCAGGTTCTGCCTTCCAGGGTCGGAAGTGGAGGCTGCCATTTCCACCTGACATTTTTACATGGGATCAGGATCCAAACCGAGGTCCTTCTGTTTTCGAGGCAGAAGCCTGACCATGCCCTCTCTCTAGCCCTGCTTGTTGGCAAGATGGTAGCTATGTTTATGTAAGTATTTTAATGAGTTAATTCACTGTGAACTGGTTTCTGAATTGGATAGACATTAAAAATGATGAACCTTGAACAAGGTCCTTGTCCACTAAGAGCAAGCCCTGAATTGCATCCCCTGTGCAGCAAAGATTTTTTTTTTTTAAATATCTTGTGCAGATTTAAAGGTCTGCTCTTTAGACCGGTTCCTTTAGTAACAGGATAAGAATACAGCAAGTTTACTGGATGAAGTAGTACAGTCACAGACTGATTCATCACTAGATACTTAACTTCAATAGTAAAATTAAAGATGTCTTTGATTTTTAACCACTGGTCAAAACATAAATGGCTACACTATTTGCATGCAGAACTGAGGGTTGAGGCCAGGGACTACAGCGCCAGGCAGGCTTCAATTGGTCCTGTTTAATTTGGGACAGTGAAACATGGTCTTGTCTTTGGTAGTCCAAGTTTCATTGCAAGGCTTTGATAAACAATGAAAACTTACCTTTAAAGTATGTCCCAGAAGAACACTAAAGTCCTAATAATTAAATCCAGTGACTATAGCTTTGCCACACTTGAAACACATGGGGTCAGTTATTTGTGCTATCAGATCTGGGGACTCAAATACTAGCACTCATTCCCAGAAAGGCAGCCCTTTCAGAGATGCCAATCAAGGCAGTATTTTTACACCAATAGGACAATGTATTAGAAACGGACTAAGGAGGCCTGAGATTCTGTGCTTCACTCTTCCGGCCTCCATTAGCAACTTGTAGGATTACTATTCACTTAACACAACGATTCTAAATCTCTGTATTACCCCATTTTCTCCCTTGCTTTAACAAGTTCATTTAGTTTGCTCCTCATGATCCTAGGGCTATGAGAGGAGATGGGCTTAAACTGCAAGTTTCTTAGGGTTTTATTATCCTTGGACCAGCACAAGGTGATCTGACAACAGGTTAAAAGTTCATCTTCACCACTGACACTGAATCACTGTAATGTCTACCATGTCTGATAAATATATTCATGGAGGGCTGGAGAGGGTTAAGATTCTGCCTTACAAGCAGAAGGTCCCGAGTTTGAATCCCAGGTCCCATGTAAAAAAACGCCAGGTGGAAATGGTGGCGGCCTGCACTTTTGGCCTGGTAGGGAGCCTGGCAAATCCCAGAGCTAAGTAAAAAAAGGAGGTAGAAGCAACACAGGATGATCCTCAAAAGTCATCCTTGGCCCTCCACGGGGACACACAGTGCCCTATCAGACACAGACACACACACGTGCAAATTAAAAATTTTTAAGAAAATTACTATAATGCTGATGAAAAGAACAGAGATGATTGTATCAACAAAAGAAGAAAGCAATAAATACCACATTTGAGCTCTATAAAAGTTGCTGGAAAAAACACAATGGAGTGAAGAAAAGAAATGGCCTGAGTCTTTAATGTCTCTGCGTTCTACTCATTCACAAATCTTAACTTTTTATTCACTTGACTTGGCTTGACACAAATTCAATTTGTACTGACAGATAAAATTCAATTTAGATTCCAATACCATACAGTAAGGTGACCAGTGGCTGTTTGTTTTGCTGTGGCTTAAGAAGAGGAGTCAGCAGAGGCAGTGGGAGCAGGGTGCACCTGAAAGGGGACCAGGAAGTACAAAGGGCTCAGGCCACACATCCTCACTTTGGACAGTCACATTTGGGCAGAGCTATTTTTACGGGAAAGTTTTATAACTTCTTCATGTATTCTTCTGGGATTTGAAGTGACTTAATGTTACTAAAACACCTTATTCAAGCGATTTCTATCATCCAAAGAGACCCTGCATGCTAACTTAGAAACTGACCATAATTATTGAGAAATGACTTCATCAAGTTTTCCAGTAAGAAAAGAAAAACGAGAAGCAGAATGACCACCCTAGAAATTACCTGGAAATGGGATAAATTTTCTTTTTATTCATAAATTACTACACATTGTCAGCACACCTTAGTTTAAAATAAGTAGAATATAAGGGAAAACACCTTTTAAACTTTGCCTGTTAAATGTATGAAATATTTTTTAATATTCTCGGTAATATTTACCTTTCAAAAGAAGTTTAAAAAAAAAAACTTTAATACTCCGAAACTTTTTTTAAAAAGTGAATAAAATCTTAGGACTTTGGACATACAAAACCAGAGTGGGGGAAAGTTCCCCCCCCCAATATATGCCACTAAATACTTCAAGTGCAATGGAAAGTTAGCACTTATTTCTGGACCAGTGCACATACACTGTATAACTCTCTTTTTCTCAAGAAAAATAAAGACTGATCCTAAACATTAAAGTACATCTGTGCATTAAATCCCTGCGCATTTTTGTAGAAGTAGAAAAAAAGTCAAACACCTTTTCTAGTGCTTTCTGTAAACATCTAACTGTTAATTATCCTTAATGTACTCAGGAGTGTGTCACATATAGAGTCAGTGTCAGGATAGCACCGTAACAAAACAGCAAGGACAGAAAACAACACGAGACCGCGTCTCCATAACCTCACCTTTACTTCAGAAGCCGCCACTGTCAACCCACACTAAAGGTCACTAGGACTGTTCAACGAAGGTCTAACCATTTTGGACAGAAACAGAGTAGTCAATGACCACTTAATTCGGCCCATAAACAAGAGCAATTCTATTAATGAAGCCTAAACCGTCTACCAACAGGACTTACAGGCTCTTAAGTATGCTTCATATTTATGGATTTAGGGTACGTTTTGCAGATTAAATGACATATGTGAACTATAACCCTGAGAAGACTTGAAATAAATTAATGGATCTGAAAACTATTACTAGTTGTTAAAATTAGGAACGTTAACAGGAATCCACTGATTTTTCTCAGGTCAACAGTCAAAGACAAACTGTCTGATGCAACCAGTCTCATGCACTCAGCAAGAGCTCTAAGAAAAATACCTGAACTTCCTGTGCCGCTGAGAGGGCTCTTTAAGCCATCAACGAGAGGAAGTCACTCTGCAAATCTCAGCTGGTAATGTCCAGAGTCGTCCTGTCGCTGTGCATGAGCAGAAAGTAATCAACAAGACAGGTAACGATGACATCGAAGCAGGACCGCAAGTGAGTACGGAAGAGGAACAGTGGCTTGCACCTCACACCAAACACAACTGAGCCCAAAAACAGCCTGAAGGCGTGGAAACCACAGCTACTTTTAACTGCTATTGTAAACCGCTCTGGGGACAAGCCCGTCAGGTAAAGTGTTTGGCTCAAAGGTCTGTGGTACTGCGATGATGTGACAGTCACTTCAAAAGGATTTTATGATTTTCCCATCACACATGACAGTTTCTTACGTTGAGATCACTAGTGAAGACACACTCAGCTGTCCAAGCAAAGGATGCTTAGAATGGCACCTGGCAGAAGCAAGCTCAGAGATGGGGCATGACAATTAACAGGTAAGATACGCAATTGCACTCAACAAAACTCAGCTCTATGATTTTAACAGAGGTAAATCTACACATAACTTAAATACTCTTTTAGGCCTGTACACTCTTATTAAAAGAATACTTTCCCTACATCTAAGGCACACAAACTTAACTACTTTAGCTTAAGGTTATGGAAGAGCAAGGTTTTGGTAAAATTCTTTACAATGCAAAGTAGATCTTGGACAAAAGACAAATTAACACTTCCTTAGTGCACAATTTAAAAGAAAACACTAGGACTACACCCTCGCCTTACAGCTCTAAGATATGCACTCAAAAATTAAAAATAATTTACCAGCACTTTATAAATTCAAGTTTATAAAAATGAAAGTGATCATGTTTCCCTGAAGAGGAGAAGAAAGACCCAACAGCATGTGGAAAGAAAACTAAAAACCATTTCAGTGAAAAAGACCAATGTGGTACGTGTTCTACTCCAGTCTGAAAGGAGAGGGGTTCAAAGAAGAGTGGTAGGTACCTTGCCTACTAACCATGGTTCCACTTCCCATGATTATAATGTCAGAATGCACATAATATTTATGAAGAATTTGTAAACATAGGGCACATGAAATTGTTCTCCCATACAGCAGAGGTTAGAAACCACCACTTCTGGACAAATTCAGAAACTGTGACGCCGAGTACAAAGGTAATGCTGGTGGCGCTCGCTGGCTGGACAACCAGGACGCCTAGTGTTTATCATGTCTTAACTCTTACTACATGTAGTCAAATACTGTCAAATCAGATCTGCCCCCAAAATGAAGCGTATTTTGGCACCTGTGCTGAATGCTGCTACAAAACCAGCAAGTGCAAATAAAAATAACAGTCATGATTCAGTCACATTCATAACTTTTCATAGAAAAATATAAATATATTCCCTGAATTTTAAGACAAAGAAAAATAATTTTATCATCAGCCGGCTCTCCCCATGGATTCCAGCCCAATTCCTGCTTGAATGAACTGGCTTTCCTCGGGTCATAAGGTGCGACCACTGAACTCTAGCACATTTTCTACGCTTCTGTCATCATCCCCATCATGGTACCTCACGGTCCTTCTACCCTGATTTCTCGTTTTTATTTTGGAGCGTCGCAGAACTCTCTTAGACTTTGCATAGTCCAAATCCTCCCAGTCATTGTCATCCACATTCAACCTCGGGCGCTTACGCTGTCTCTGGTGACGCATGGTTTTAGGTATGTTACTTGTGAAACTTTTACCTTTTCTAACTACTTTTGCTTTGCCTTTTGTTTTCCTCCTCTTGGTTTTTGTGTTATCAGTACAGTCACCATCTGAGTCTGTCCCGGATGCCGAGTCTGATGATCTGGGGCTGGCATCAGGCCCACGCTGTGAAGTCCCACTGGCTTCGGGTGGGTTCACAGTTGCTAACTCAGGGTGCAATCTCTTCCTTTTCCTGTCCACCTCCGAAGGTACCGGGAGGTCGTCAACCACTTGTGCTGTCTTACTGAAAGGAGCTTTTCCATACGTCCTGAGTCGTCTGCCATTCCACCTGCGTAATCCATAGTTCAGTTCTTCTTCAAAGTTATTCTCTACAGTGGCTTTCTGTGCCAAAGCTGACTCCAAAGAAAAGCCCCTAATCTCACTCCCCGCAACATGGCTTTGGGGGTCTTCTTCTGGACCCCCAATGGAGGAACTTGCTCGGGGAGGCGTGTCTGTGTTTTGACTTTCGATAAGCCTGCTTTGGGCCTCCGAACTGGAAATACCATCAGAATCCGAGTCTCCGCCCGAGGCCTGAGTCACACTTTCTATTCGGCTGTCCGCCGTGGCTTCAGGAGGCTGACCTCTGGGTGCACGCGCCACGGCACCATCACTCAGCATCTTCTCAGCTGCAGAGCAAGCAACACGGGGGGGCTTTTTCCTTCTACTTCTGCTTCGAGTGCACACATGCTCTAAGGAAGGGTCTGCATCACCCGTGAGCTTGATTCTCTCTGCGGCCCTGGCTGGGCTGCTCACAGGCGGCCTTGGGAAGCCTCCTGCGGCTTTTGATGGAGTCCTAAGTCCCTCTGAACTGTGTTCTGAGTCACTGGAGCAGATCCTCTTTCGAGAAACCTTTCTGCTTTGTCTGTTGTCTTCCAAAGGAGACACTGAAAATTAAAAATATTTTTTGAATTGTTGGTAAAAATAATACTAAAGCAATTAACAAGTGAATCCAGAATTCTTATTAGCTCAGTGAGGTCGATGGCAGCGACAGGACAGGCTTTTCCTTACTACTGTCTTTCGGCCTTGATGCCACCCTCAAGTCAGACTTCATCATCCTGTGCTCTAGAAACTGTACGGATTACAAACTAAGCTCAGCTGACCATGGCCCTACAGTACGGGAACTAAATCTTACTTCCGACTCCATGCAGGACATGTCCCCGAGTGCCACATGTTTCATTCACATTACATTTAATCTCACCCATAGCTAACTTCTGCTTTTCAAATCAATGCCCAATGTTTCCTAGAAATACGGGTCTACACTGGTCTGCAGAGGTAGCTGAGGTTAACCCTCGAAAGCAGAAGGAAACAGCTATTACGGCCAAGATCTCCCGTTGGGTGAATAAGTACAAACAAGCACTAGTCTTGAATGAACATGCAGAGAGGAAGGAAAGACACACAGGTGAGTGCATGCCATCAACGCGCGGGGCTGTCACGTCACTCACGGGGAACTGAACATGCACGCACAGCAGGGAAGGAGAGAGGGGTTGGAGAGTGGGACCAAGCACACTTTCTGAATTACCTCTCAAAGACCTCTCTGCGTTCTCTTCTGTGGGGGGATCCTCTGAATCCCAACCCAGCTGGGACCCGAGACCTGACAGACCCCCAGCCGCAGGCTCACACCCGTGGTTCCCCAGCACCGGGCTTGCTTCCACTTGGTGACACCCACTGTCGCCCGTGTCTTGTTCTTCACAGTCTTCTGACTCGCTCAAGATCTTCGCTTTCCTGGAGAGACCGGCACTCTTACGAAATGAATTCTTTCCTGGTTCCGAGTCGGCCTCCTCTGAGACGCTTCCTGGCTTCAGTCTGCGCACAGACACTGAGGGGCCGGCAGCTCTGCTGTGTCTGTCATCTGAATCATGGCTTTTAGAGTCCTCCTCCGAAGACTCTGCTGCCTGACAAGGTGCTGGGGGGCGGGACTTAGAGCCCTCAGCATGCCAGTTTCTCCGCGCTACCCGCAGGCCACTTTCTGACTCAGAATCTCCATCTTCAGATTCGCGGGCAGCGCTGTGGGCAGGGGAAGCACTGGGCGTGCTCTGGGCGGGTCTCCGGTCTTGCGGCTCTTCTTCAACTTCTGATTTCAGGCTCAGATCTTCCTCGGAATTGAGGAGGAGCTTCTTCCTGGCAAGGGCAGATGCGGTGCGGTGCGGCAACTTGCGGCCAGAACACAGGCTCTCGGCGCTGGAATCCTCCTCTGCGTCGCTCATCAGTTTGAGCTTGCTGGCGGCCACTGCAGCACACTTCCGCCAGATTTTTCGGTTATTTCCAACTTTGGCTTTCCAATTTCCATCTGCTTCCAATGCATTGTTATCAGAGTCGCTGACATAGACTCTCTTTCGAGTAGCTTTTCTGCCACATCCATTTTCTAAAGAAACAGAACCTAGAAATAAACAGAAAATGTTTTTATTTCAACTTTTTCTCTATAGGCCAAACTGGCCGCCCACCCAGTGGCGGGCTTCCTACCGACACCCAC
Source organism: Typhlomys cinereus (assembly GCA_023101885.1). NCBI lineage: Eukaryota > Metazoa > Chordata > Mammalia > Rodentia > Platacanthomyidae > Typhlomys > Typhlomys cinereus. Next base: position 183,960 of record JALPQD010000516.1, on the reverse strand, counting down.
TAACTCATCTGCAACCTCAAGACTGGTCCTTCTGCCAGGACGAACGAACTCCCGCCATCACCTGAGTTAACAGACATCACACGCCTCCCCGATTCCTCAGCTTCTCACCAGTGTTTCTTAGGGCAGCTCTGGTGCGAGTCACTCTCAGGCTGCTCCCCAGCAGTCGGCGACTTGCAGACTCCTGTGCGCCAGAGCGCCCGACGCTAGCCTCCGAACTGCCTGAGGACGAAGAGGAAGAGGTAGCCATGGAGTCCTCCATCTCGCTGTCTGAGAAGAGGAAAGTGACAACAGTTGGACACATACTCAGCCGTCTCCATCCATATGAGCACATAAGTGCTTCATAACAGTACTCAACAGACAGACTCTACGAAGAGAGAAGTGATAAAGCTTTTTGTGCTAAAAGTCACATAGGATTCCATATCTGGGGGGGGCTGTAAGGCCTAATGCCTGCTTTCTGGAGAATGACACATTAGCATCCAAAATGGGCAATTGTTAGGGGCTCCTCCCTTTTTGTAAATTGAGGTTTGCCTTTTTTTTTTAATTTTTATTTATTTTTATTATTTATTCAACTGGGCGTGTGCGCGTGTGTGCGCGCGTGTGTATGTATGTGTGTGTATGTAGAACCACGGGCGAATTCGGGAACCACCATGGGCCACCTCCACCACCTCCTTGTTTACTCTGTCCTGGGATTCACAGGCTCCGCCCTACCAGGACCAGAAACGCAGGCCGTCCCCGCTTCCGCCCGGAGTCTATACCACCCGGAGTCTATACATGGGGTCTAGGATCCGAACTCAGGAGCTTCTGCCTGCAAGGCAGAGGCTTAACCCCTAAGCCACCTGTCCAGCCCCAAGGTTTGCCTCTTGTCTGCATAGACTTGGCAATTCCTTCCTCTGGGAGTTGAGTCTGCCTCCTATCTATTCTTGGATCTCTTTTGTTCTTCTCAGGACTGGTTGGGTTATCACCTCCCCCTACAATTTCTTCTCTATGCATTTGAGATATGTTAATGCACGGACCAGGTAACTTTGCTTTGAGACATTCATTGTCTGTTCCCTTTTAGCAATTAAGTGTCATGCTTGCTTTTAACTCTACCTGGAGACATCATGTCTGGTCCCATCCAGCAAGTAGATGTCAATCCTTCCTTTTCTTTGTTAACTGGAAGGTATCCAGGTATATGTTTTACATAATCCTGAAAGAATTTGGTCCTGCTCTTCTCTTTTGTTTTCCTATAAATACTCATGTATGCTACAATAAATTTGGCTAGGATGATAAGAGGACATCCTAGGCTCTCTCTGACCCCATGCCTGATCAATTCCTACCGCTCCCACTTGTTTCATGAACAGAAGTCTGGGTTTATGCTGGCTCGTGGGCCAGTAGTTTTAAAAGTATAAGAGATTATTTTGTTAGGCCGAAGGATTTAATCATAGGTAAAAACCATGGGACAAGTGTATGAAAACAATGTTAAAACCAGAAAGATTAAAAGCAGTGAGAAACAATTGGCTGGATTTATAGATTTAGTTACAAATTCTCATCTTTCTTTTACTGAAGGGAGCGTGAATCCTAGAATTTGGTTCTATATAGATTGGAGAAAAATAAGAGGACATGAACATGTTCTTCCTGATATTTTTAAATTGTAGGAAAAAACTAAAGACCAATATAAAAACCTAATATTCTAGAACTAATTCAAATGTCTTTAATTTTTTTATTATTATTTATTCAATTATGCGTGTGTGTGTGTGTGTGTGTGTGTGTGTGTGTGTGTTGAACTGCAGATGAATTCGGGAACCACCATGGACGCCTCCACCTCCTCCTTCTTTACTCTGCCCCAGGATTCACAGGCTCCGCCCTACCAGGATCAGAAAGGCAGGCATCTCCATACGTGGGGTCTAGGTTCCAAACTCAAGACCTTCCGTCTGCAAGGTAGAGGCTTAACCCCTGAGCCACCTCTCAAATGTTTTTGAGATCCATAAAAACCTTTTAAAACTCCCACTTTTGCAGGCTATGGAAGGATGATCTCAGCTTGGGAAACAATAATGTAAAATATTTGGCCTTTGAAGATGCAAATGACACTTTGCAGAATGCTAAAAAATTTTTAGAAAAAGAAAAAATTAGGCAAATATATTCATCTATTAAATGTAAGGTTTCTTAAACAATTTGTTTTGGATACTAAATTTTAAGATTTAATCGGCTATTAATGTTTTTCATAATTAAACTAAGCTTCTGGACTTAACTAATATGACATTTTGTTTTCAATGATAAGGTTTTCATAAATGTTGATCTGCTTTTGATGATGTTCAAAAAGGTAATTTTAAGGTTGTTGCCAGTAAATTGTATGTTACAATGTGTTTGTATGTTTATATATTCTGTATTTATATAGTATGTCTTGTGTTTCGACATTAAAAAAAAATCTGTGACCATTTTTTTTATTCCTGTTGCACACTAATATAAAATTTTAGCATGCCCTTTGAAATACATGCATGCATACTTGTAAGAACAAATAATTTTAATGAAATCTAAGACCTTAAATACTTACATACTTTAAATAATTTACTTTTTAAATCAATCACAACTATTTTTAATAAATTATGTTTTCTTTCATGAAAGTTTATCACTTGGTTTGGATTTTCAATAGGACTACAAACAAAAATGTCATTACATTCTTAAAGGTTTTCCCATATATTCCCAAAATAACAAAGCCATTCTGATATTGATTAAATAAACTTGCTCATTCTTCTAACTTCTTTTATAGAATTTCGTCCCATCAAATCTTCTAAAAATGTCTTCTAAAAAATTCATTGGAATTTCTTCATTCTCCTTGTGGTAAGATAGAATGGTATCTAAAAAATTTTTTTTTTAATTCAATTGTGTATGTGTGTATGTATGTGTGCACGCGCATGTGTGTAGAACCACGGACGAATTCGCGAACCACCATGGACGCCTCCACCTCCTCCTTGTTCACTCTGCCCCGGGATTCACAGGCTCCACCCTACCAGGATCAGAAACGCAGGCCGCCCCCACTTCTGCCCGGCATCTATACATGGGGTCTAGGATCCAAACTCAGGACCTTCCACCTGCAAGGCAGAGGCTTAACCCCTGAGCCACCTCTCAGCTCCTCTAAATGTTTCTATTGCCAGGAAAAGTTGCTTATCTAAACAGAGACATTCTCCTGTGACCATGTGCTGCCTATTTATTCCATATTTGATAACTGTTCTCTGCAAATTTTAAAGAACTTTTACTGACTTATGTTATATCTACACATTTCTCCACTCTGCCTGTTTGATACGTGTTCCCTATCCCAAGTCCCAGGTGTTAATCGTTTCAGCAATTTGACTTGAGATTTTACGCCATAAACACGACATTCCTAAGACACTGTAACACAGCGTGGATCGGCTTGATCCTCTCCATGGTGCCTTCCCACAGCTTGCTTCCATTCTAACTAACTGACACATACATCTCAACACCATCTATTACACTTAATGCAATATACAAAAACACAAGATACAGGCATGCAGAAACCTTCGATTGTAGCAAGACATCGCATGTCACTGAAGCCACTCAATGCAACGCAGACTGCAACAAACCCTGCGGCTCTGGTGCTGAAGGTGCAGCACCAGCCACTCTTAGGCCACCAATATGGCAACAGCAGAAATACCTCAGAACTTACTAAGTTATAAACTTTGAAGAACAAAACTATCAACATTTTCATAAATCTTATATATTTAAAACCCTTAAGACTCAACTTAGCATGAAATGAGGCTGCACCCTTTGTAAAGTGGCAATTTCCTCAAAAATGTTCTACCAGCTCCACGAGTACTGCTATTCTGCGTGAGGGTCACGTCCTGTTTCCTGACCCCACAGGACCCAACAGCTGAAGAGGCTGAGGAACTGATGCTGCGCTTCTTACCAGACAGCACAGAACCGCTCCCGGCAGGCAAAGGCCTGCTTCTCACTCTCCCCAGCGATCCGGAGTCTGAAGAGTCACCGGAAGTCAGAGCAGAAGAGATGTCAACACTTGTCCTGTGGGTCACAGAAAAGGGCGCCCGACTTGAGGCAGACTGGGTAGGAGAACACACCAACTCTGGGGTTACTTTTGTCTGAGATTTTAACTGCTTCTGCTTGGTATTTCTGGTCAAAGATAAAAAACAAGCCAAAGAAACAATATTTACTAAAACACAAAAGTAATTGGTTCACAGATAAAAGTGTAAGACTTGTTAACCTAAAAATAAATTCATATTCAAGTTACTAAAGTACAAGGTACAAAGTTTGTAGCAGGGTTGGAGAGATGATGCAGGGGTTAAGACTCTGCCTTGCAACCAGAAGGTCCTGAGTTCGGATCCCAGGTCCCACATAAAACTGCCAGTGGACAGAGCTTGGGAAATCCCAGAGCAAAGCAAAAAGGAGGTAGAAGCAATCCAGGGTGATTCCCAAAGTCACCCTTAATCCTCCACAGGGACATACAGTGTCCTTTCTCACTCATACACTCATACACACACACACACACACACACACACAAATTTTAAAAAGTTTGAAGCAACAACTTAAATCTGGCTACCTACTAGATACCATAGGTCCTTTGGTTAAATACTGAGGAGGACCAATTAACTCCACATATACAGTGACCAGTAATCTGAAGATACAACATTATCATTCTTACACAGAAGAACAGAAACCAACCTAACCTGAACGAATGGCAAAGACTGGAAGAGTTTATCATTAGCACATTCCAAGACTGAGAAGCCTAAGCAGTCACTCCCCATGGTTAGCAAAACAGCCACGGAGCCCAGGAAAGAAGAAGGGAAGCTTAATGTAAATTATGAATCTGAGTTATTTTCCAATACAGATATCTCATTTTCCTTTAAAGCAAAAAAATTATACAGATATCTCATTTTCCTTTAAAGCAAAAAAAAATTAACAGCCTTTTAAATAGCATGTAGACAGGGACTTCAGGTCCTTGTCTCTAAGAGTTCTGCGCTCTCCTTAGCTGTTTTGTTTGGTCCTATGAACATGGCTTCCTTTACTTCTTTGAATTCTTTTCCAACCTTTGGAATACATTGCTAAACTGAATTCTCTCAGGCTTTTCCTCCTCTGTTGTTTCTCTTATTTTTTTGGAAACGGTTTCACTCTTGTAGCCCAAGATGGGTCTGGTCCTTGCTATATGAACCAATGTCTCTATAACTTAACCATCACCCTATTTCTGCCTCCTACATGCTGGGGTTGTGGGCACAAAGCCACCGCACCCGGCCATGCCTTTTAGGTAGTTGTTTTATTTGTTTGTTGGTTGGTTGGTCTGTTTATTGCTGGTAGGTAATTTGCTGGGTTTATTTCTGTAGTCCAGTTCTTTCGTGCATAAGAACCAACAGCACCTACCTACTCCAACAATTTTAGAGTTTTTAAGTTTCAATTTTGAGCTTAGCTTCCTTTTGTAATTGAAAATAAAAACCCTCCTTTCCTTCCTCCTGCCCCTCCTTTTTTTTGTAGGACAAATGTAATTAACACAGGATAAAAAATGATGGAAGCTTTTATGTTTAAGATTTAGATCTTTGGGGCTAGAGAGATGGCTCAGGAGTTAAGACTCTGCCTCAAAAGCAGAAGGTCCTGAGTTTGGATCCCAAGTCTCATATAAAAATATCAGTGGTGGCCTGCACTTCCAGTCCTGATGGGCAGAGACTGGGATTCCAAAGGACTAAAAGGAGGTAGAAGCAATACAGGATGATTTCCAAAGTCGCTCTTGGTCCTCCATAGGGACACACAGTGCCGTCTGACTCACTCTTTCTCACACACACAGACACACACAGAGACACAGACACACATGCACATATACAAACATAAAATTTAAAAAGATTTAGATCTTTGCTTTTTAGAAATCAAATAATGAACTTAATCATTCTTCATTTATTCAATATCCTCCACTAATATTAACAAGTTTGAGCTTACATTGAAATCCATGATGAAGTATATTTTATTTCATAAACATTTCCCTTTCAAAATCAAACCAGAGGCCATACAGTGATCACTTTAAAATTAAAAAACACTTTTGTTGTACAAAAGGCAAGTGATATTCAATTCAGTTCTAAATTAATACAATACCTACATATGCATGAGTTTTACCAAGCTTTAAAAACCTTAAGACTAGCTCTGTGCACAGACCTTGACCTTTGACCTCAGCACTAGCGGGTGTAGGCATAAGGTAATCTTCAGCTTCACAGCATAAGGTAATCTTCAGCTTCACACCAAACTGCAGACCATGCGATCTGAATTACCTACGACTCCACCTCCCAACACAAAATGAAAAGCCTCTGGCTTGTCTTTCCTGAACAGACACTGCAAAGATTACGGACTTCATCATCTTCTCTTTCCATGGATGTGTGTGCTTACACGCATGTGGAAGATCAAGGCTGCTACCAGGAATCATCTTCCTGGATCTAATTTTTCTCAGGCCTGGTCTTGAACTGAACACAGAGCTGACCTACAGCACTGGTGTGTTAGCCCAGCTAAGAAACTGATCTTCCAGGCTCCCCTCAGTTAACCACCACACTTGATAGGACCAAGATTACATGGATTTTTAACTAAAATCAAAAACATGTCACAACTCAATTACATACAAGCTTTACATAAAAAAAAAAATCTTACCTTAGCCTTTTCTTAGCCTGAATGATACCATTACAGTTTTGCCTCTTCTTGAACCTCTGACTTCTTCTAAGTTTTTCATTGAACTTTTGACTAATTTTAAAATCAGAGGAGATTTTCTTCATTTTTTCTTCAAATAAGGCAGATAATCTCAAGGTCATACTGTAAATCTACAAGGACATGAAAGTAAAACAGTAATTACAAAGCACAGGTCTCTACAGTCACTGCTGATCGTACACAGTCCACAGTCACACCTCCATGACCTGAGAACGTGAGCACCACACATGTAACTCAAGACAACGATCAAGCAAAGACCTCAAGGCCTGGAAGCCAGCGCTTTATCTACATATGAATCGTCTCAACTGGATTATATGTCTTTGTTGATTTACTTGCTTTTAGGTCTATGTATGTAAGTTCAAAACCACACACACTAGACATCAATTGGTTCTGAAACTTACTTAGGAGACAAAACAATGTGTTTTTGTGGCAAAGAACGTTACACCGTTCTATGTGCAGGCACATTAGATCAGTCCTGAATACGAATAAAAAGCCAGTGACACCTTGGGGCCAAGACAAGGAAACAGCACCAAAAACTAGTATGTCAGACTGTCACTTCTTAACTTCTTGGGGATGGGATCTCAAGCTCACCGTCGAGCCACGTTGTGATGCACCTACCTCCACCTCACACACAGGATGACAAGCGTGTGCTGAGCCTCCACCCCTTGTCTACTCGATGTTTGAGTTCTAACCCATGACACACCGTCTGCATGACATTCCCAGCCCAACTTTTACAATTAACATCAAATCTTTAAAACAACCACAATGTATATAATTACTACTGTAAGCAACTTCTTGTTCGGCTATGACATTTATCATACTTATGACACTTAGGTCTACAGACATCCTCATTCCATCCTGAAAGTAACTATGGAAGTCAAATATTCAAAAGCTGAGTATCAAGGTGGGGGAAACAGCTTCATCAGTGAAGTGCTCACCATGATGTATGTGGACTTGAGTTTGAGACCTGTAACTTACATGTTCAAAGCAAAGCCCACTGTAGGCGAGGGGAGACACACGGGACTAAGTCGTCGGCCAGCCTGGCCTCCTTACAAAGCTCCATGCAATGAGAAAGTCACACAAGGAGGAAGGTACTGTGCGTCCGTAAGCTGAGTGTCAGTGATGCGCATGACAGTGAGAAAACATTAAACCCCAAAGCTTAAAAACCAAGTGAGACGCTTCTCCCCTACATGTGCAACCCCAAAAGGAGTACTTTGTGTCACACTGCAAAGAGTACTTTGTGGCTCACTCCATATTTTTCTTGAATGCTGATTTAAACCACGAACATTACCAAGATGAATGATCTCAAGGAATCATTTTAAGTTTCAAATCTTATTATCTGGAGCGTGGTTAAACTTTCATGTGAAAGTCGGTAATGTATTTGAATGGAAAATTACAACAATGGATGCTCAAAGTGACAAGGCTAAACTCAACCAAGGGCGTTTATGGCGACCCAGAGCAGTCACAGCACGTGATGGCCAAGACAGAGCTTTCCCTCCGGGGAGCTCACACAGTGCTCATCATCAGCTCCACATCACGGGGCTTCCGGGAGCCCCTCACTCCCCACTGAGGTCCAGAGGATGACTCAACTTCCAGAAACAAGTTACTTCGCACCATTCTCCACAGCATGATGCCGTGTCATGCTGGTGTGCACTCTTGCACTCTTCTCTTGGACACCAATCACGTTTCTGTCCACAGTTATCTGTTCATACTTTCCATCCCACAGCAAATGAAAGAGATGGTAACTATGTAACTTTCATTGTGTAATTACTGTAGTTGTTCTACTTGTTAGGAATTACTGCTAATCTCTGCTGTGCATAGCTTAGAAATTAAAGGTCATCATAGATACCTCTATTCGCAGATGGCACTTGGAAGCCTGCAGCCCATATGGCAAGGAGTTGTATTCATTACTGAAGTCTTAATGTAATGTTCCAACCTCGCAGAAAATAGATGATTCATGAACACTGGTAAATAAAGCACTGGGAAGATTACCTTTGATCTTTTGTTGGGTGTGTATGCTTTTGCATTGCTAAATATCAATCGGATGTCTTTGCAAAATTCCAATGGGCTGTCATAATTCTCCGCTTCTAGAGTTTCCCTTACTGTACCAAAATCCATTGGAGTGTCGATAATATCTCGATAATCCTGGGTTTTAAAAATAACAATTGATAGGTAAACACAATGTAAACAGAGAAAATCAAATATTCAAAAATGACTAGAAGAAGGATTTAAGGACTTAGGTTTAAAAACAAAGAAAGGAAAAGATGAAGACATGTTAAATATTAGCGTCTCTGGTAATGATCATGAAAATTTAACTTTCTGTTTTGCACTCTTTAGTAATCTGCAAGCTTGTTACACTAAATCTGTGTTGCTCTACTCGTGTAGCCACGTGTAAATTCTTAAAGGCTGACAACACCTACACTGTAACAGCTAAGTGAGTGCTAAGAACAAGCGCATTCCCACAATGCCTCGCCGTCTCCTCCTCAGGGTCAGCGCCTCATTCCAATCTCCTCTCCAGCAAACAAGCCCCAACCTTCAACCAAAGGAAACTTACTGGATATTCAACCAAATCAACAGGTTGTCTAAATGGCTCAGAATCTTCACACTGAAAAATTAAGTTCACCAACTCCTTACACTGTTTCTTCCAGTTGTTTGCAACACAGTTGGTAGCTTTACGGCTCCTTTTTCTCCAGTCACGAACCTGAAAGCACACGTGTGTTATTTCGGCATGAGGGGCACGCTGAGCAACATGACAGGGTGGCTCTCCTCTGCACTGCATACGAATTACAGCTACTTTACATCGTGTGTCTAGTTGGGAAAATCTATAAAATTCCAGTCATGTTGCATGCTGCTATACTCATTTTTTCAGAATGAAATTGAAATACCATGTAACACACTTCAAGATAATCTGTCAATTTAAGGAAAATCACAATGAGATCAGATAGGAAAAACATGTTCCAGCCAGCACAGTACCCAATAAAAAAGCAAGTCTGCACTCTCTCACCCAGTTGAGACACTTCTCTAAGAATTCCTGCCTTCACATTTACTGATAATGTGGTGGGCAGAAGAGCACCTTTGCACCATGAATGTCCACATTAGAATCCTCAGAGCTCTGGACACCACTGCCTTACATGGGAAAATGAACCTTGCAGGTACAGTTGAAGACATAGGCATTGAGCTGAAAAATTAACTGCATGAGCCCAATGTCCTTGCATACTAAGGAAGGGACTAAAGGTTAGTCTGGCAGAGATTAGAAGACGCTATCTTCTCGCTTTCATCAGTGACAGCCTACCATCTAGGAATGGGGGCATCTCTACAAGCTGGACAAGGCAAGGAATTCCCTCCCAGGTATCCAGTAGCTAATGAATAGATAATAAGAAATGTGACACATACATACAATGAAATTTTAATCAGCTGGCAAGAAAAAGTTATCAAATTTTTAGGAAAAAGGATAGAATTGGAAGATGGACTAAATATTGAGATATACCAGGCCTAGAAAGACAAATACAGCATGTTCTCTTCTATCTGCAGACATTATTAGAATACCTGCAGGACAGAAAGCTGCAGACCAGGAGAAAGTGGAAGGAAAAGGCAATGATGGAATAAGCACACCTGACAGGAAAGTAAGGGCGATACTGCAGCTAGGAATTTTAGCAGAGACCTGGCCTGGGGAAAGGAAGAAGTAGGACACACTATCCAACTAAGGATTTATGAAAAAGCACTGTGAAAACCTACTACATTTTAAATTAAATTTTAAAACTACAGTTTTTTTGTTTTGTTTTAAAACAGAGGAGTTTGAATAGCTGCCCTGCATGGGTGGACAATGCCCTTGCAGAAGACACCAGCTTCTAAGTGGAAACCTCCATGCAGGGAACCTCTCTGGCCAGGGAGACCCCTGAGGGCTCTAGAACAGCACAGAACATTGGTTTGTCTCTTGGTTGCCAAACATACCTAGATGACAAGACCCTATTGCTGAAGAGGTCACACGCTTTTACCACAGGACAGAGAACATCCAATTCAAATTAACCAGAAACTTCCTCTCTGCTGGCTGGCTATCTGTGTGCCCTCTGGTGCAGCTGATGTGTCTGTGTGTGGGGACACAACCACTTTTTGGTTGGACTTCATGCCTGCTCCCAGGGGAGAATTCATGACAGGTAATATAAACTTGGTCAAAACCCATAGCTGAGGCAGTCACAAGCCATGGGAAAAACCTTCTACTATTGTTTTACAAAACGGACCTGTCTTCAAATCACTTTGGAGCTATTTACACCCAGACTAGTGCTGCTCTTGCTGTGGGCAGACGCTTCCTCCCGCGTCGCTGCAGACTCATAACTGGTCAGAGTGCTGGGGCTGGTATCTGTTGACGCAGCCTTAAGTGAGACATATATACAGCCCCGCCCCCCCCAGGCTAAGGCAGCTTCTAAGAGGGTGTTAAAAAAGTGCAGGAAGAAGGCTGACAAATTGTTTTGGGACAAAGTAGCTGTGGTCGCCTACACTAGATCTAGTAATCACTACACCAGCATGGATGAAAGGGCTCTGGAGACCCGACCCACAACTGAGGACCCAGACGCAGGTGACGGCTGCTAGGGAAGGAGGGCGTGCCCACACGGTAGTCGCCCAGGCTCCAGAGATGATGGCCCACAGGCTTAAACGAGCTTGGGAAGCACAAATGGACTCAACAGCACAAGATGGGAGGGAGGGACAGGAAGACGGGCAGAGGACTGTGATTAGCGCAGGGAGTGAACATGATCAAGATACATTATATACAAACATGAAATTGTCAAAAAGAATAAAAAACTAAAAGGTAGAAGTCCCTCCTAGAGCTTCTTTCCATGAAAACACCATGGTTTTAGCTCAGCGAGACCATATCTAGCTTCCAGCTCATCGCACCAACTCGACTAACAAATGTCATTTGTTACAATTGGCATAGCAGAGAGACGTGTTAACAGCAAGCCCTTGACAGTCCATGTAGAAATCAAACTGTATGAAAGTGACAAATCAGATGAGACCCTTTCACTCTGACTCAGCGTTCTTAGAATAATCCTGATTTTAAATTTAAACATCGCAATACTCCATCATAGATGCGGAGGGTCCCCAGGCTCCCAGCCCTCTCTGAAGAGGTACAGGCAATAAATGGTTGATGGAGAGGGATCGTTTCCATCTGTGGTATGCCCACTGACTGGCAAGTTGCCTGCCCTCAAGTAAAAATCCCCCATCGATGTTTATGCAGGCAACCCTATGAAATAAAGGAGACCAAAAAACAAAAAACAAAATAGGAGGGGGATTTGCTGGAAGAAGGGGTTCAGAGAGAGGTAGAAGGAAATAAAGAGGGGCTGCGGAAGGATATTCTCAAAGTGTATTACGTCTATGAGAAGCTTTATGTAGTTTAGAATCATTTTAAGAGTAACCTAACCCACTTTAACACTCCCCACTGTGATTACCTAGCTTCCTACACGTCTGTATCTTCTTGTCTGTTACACTCAATTCTCATTGAGTTTTTACAATATTTATCTACAGAGGAAGAGAGAAAAGGAAACACATGCACACACACCATGGCTACATGGGTAAGGCAGACCGGGAGTGTGTGCTTTCTGCCATCCTAAGTCCCCAGGTGGCCTCTGCTAGCCGGGCTGCAGATAGTGCCCTGCAGGCGCCAGTGCCTCCTTCGCCCCTCGCCCTCCATTCTCATGCGCCCACCACACATTCACCTCAATTTCTTTGTCAGTCAGCAAATCCTAGCTGGTTCTCTCTTTGTAAGATCACTTCCCTTCCCTGCGGTAGAGCGCCATCCCCGACACCAGGCTCCTGAGCTTCAGGCCGCCATCACAATCAACTCCAGTCTCTCCGTTAGGGGCATCCTGCCCTTCAGAACAGGACCCAACACTTCAAGGTGACAGGTAGTTCTTGGACTGGCAGCATCGGCACCCAAGACAGCAAAGGCCCATGGTCACCGTCCTCACCACCAGACAGTGCCCTGGCAAAGCCACAACGCTGCACGTCTTCTTGGCCACCTACACTTTACTTATTCCAGCTTCCGCTGAAGATTCAGTTCAAACAGAAACTATTGGACTAGACATTTCTGAATTATGCAAATTCCTCCTACTTCTAATAAACCATTCCTCTCAAAATATGCAGTCATCTAGATAATACAACTTTTTAAAGACAAAAGCTAAAATCTATAAAGGAAAGTGATCTTGACATTGTACACAAACCAAAAAAGTCAATCACACAGAGTAACTTACTCTCCTTCCAGAAGACGTTTTAGGAAGATCGCTGTCATCCTAGGGGTGAAGCACAGTCATTGTTGAGACCCTCCACAGAAATGTAGTTATTATAGCAACAAAACATACAAATACATCTTAGCGAGATTGCAACATGCTATAACTAAACCCAGAAAGCAGAATCTAGGCTTCAGAACTGACATGCACTAATTCCAAACTTCAGAAGTGTCACTACAGAAGAGTACTTCCAGAATACAACATGTGTTACCACTGCATACAAACACCAGACGCATTCGGATTCATAGTTCCTCAATTATAAAATTTACAGGCTGCATTTTCTAATTCCCTAATGACTTATTAATGCACTCATCTTACTTCCCATGCATGTGCTGTGCAGATGGTAGTTCATACCTGAAATTTCAGTTTGGGAGGGTGAGGAAAGAGGATGAGAAGCTCAAGACCAAATCTAAGTTCACGTTGGTGTGAACTGGGCACCGATCCAAAAGAAATTTTGTCAAACCCATTTTTATTCTTTGAGAGGAAGTACTGTAATGATGTCCACCCACCCCAAGTCCAGACATGTTACCACCATGAACACGTCATGAGGTACTTTTTCTAACGATCTGTTAGTAGCTTCAAATTTAGAAAAGTAACTAAAATAGGTTATTCAGATCTGGTTTAACAACATCATAATCACTAGCTGAGACAAATTAACTGACTTAATTTTTTAAAAAAATCGAATCCCCACTTTCATACCTTACTGGAAACAACAAAATCTGGCATTAGGTGACGAAATTACTACTACTTGGCTTACTTTTAAATGTTGATTTGAAACTAACAAAAGTATTCACAAACAAACAAAGTTCATACCAAATCCTCAAGGTTTTGCTCGTCATTTTCAGATGTGTTAGATAACTCTGAGATATGTGTACAATCTTGGTTCCTAAAAAACAAAAAGTTACACAGTAATAGTCTCCAAATAAAATTATTGCTGTCAAGGATTTAAGCTACACATTAAAATATGAAGAACTTTCCAATTTACGTACACCTACTTTCAAGAGAATTTTGTGTGTGTGTGTGTGTGTGTGTGTGTGTGTGTGTGTGTGTGTGTATCAGACGGCACTGTGTGTATCTGTGAAGGTCCAAGGTGACTTTGGGAATCATCCTAGATTGCTTCTACCTCCGTCTTGTTTTGCACTGGAACTTTCCAAAATTCAACACCTTCCAGAGCAGGAAGTGCACGCCATTGCCATTTCTGTCTGGCATTTTTATGTGGGATCTGCCATCCAAAGTCAGATTCTTCAGCTTTCAAGGCAGAGGCTTAACCGCTTAACTCTCCATCCCTCCACTATAATTTTTAAAGTATACAGAAGTATTAAGCAGATAACATGGAGAAAAAACCTATGAATGGTCTCTACTTGAAGAAATCAATCGTTTTTTTCTAGGTATGTTCACACTGTAAATGCCAGGAAAATAGTTGCTTTTATGAAAGAAGAAAGGACTCAAAGTACCTAAGCCTTACTGAACATTCAGAAAATGCTTAAAACTAAGGAGACCTAAGAATGAAAATTAGGAACAATCATGGTGTCACTCCAAGAGAACAGTCATGGTGATGGTGTACCCGCAAGAGAATAGTCACGGTGATGGTGTTGCCCCAAGAGAACAGTCATGGTGATGGTGTCACCCCAAGAGAACAGTCAGGTGTGCCCTCAAGAGAACAGTCATGGTGATGATGTACCCTCAAGAGAACAGTCAGGTGTGTTCTCAAGAGAACAGGGATGCCAGAGGAAAGTCAGCCAAGTCTAAGCCCAAGCACAAGACACATTCAACTGGCTGCAAGCAGTTATTCGCGTTTCTAATTACATGTAAATGGCAATATCGTTTATTCTTCCAACATAAGGGCTTAAGAATTTTCATAACTACATGCCATAGCTAGACACTGGTATCAACTTGGCAACTGAAGAATCGGGTTCTGGGCACAATTTTGATTTAGCAGTAGAATTAAGCCCCAAGCAGACCTGCAGCAGATCATCTGACTGACGGGGAGCCCAGCCATGCGGGCGGTGAGTCTCTGTGCAGGGGTAAGATGCAGGGCGCTAGCTGAGGAAGCTGGCATTCTGCCAGCACGGACATGCTGCTCTGACAAGCGGGGACTGTCCCTCTCAGCAGAGCCATGTGTGTGGTGAGGCAATTCCCCTGACCCTTGGCGTGGGTGTGGGCTCCCTTCCAAGCTGGACGAGGAACTGCACCCAGGCAATCGTAAGCCAGAACAAGCCTCTTGGTCCCTACAAACCGTTGTGATTTTATTGGCAACATGCAGAGCAGCTGCAATACTGTATGAAAAAGGAATTCAGTCTGTCTCACAAGAGACCACAGAATATTCACTAAAGCCAATCAAGACAGAATTCAGGTCTCAGTTTTCATTCTATTCCAAATTAATTTACAAAGAAAATGAATGTATGAAATATTCGAGTGTGCAGGTTTCTAGGATATAATCTCAAATAGAGTAAAATGAGTCTAATCTTCAGAAAGGACCTGGAAAGTCCAACTAAGTAGCATCTACAAAACAAGTGAGCAACATTGAGAAAACCATGAGGTCAAGGAGGTTCAGAAAGACAAGACAAACGACCACAAAGAGGACACGTGTAAAAATTCCTAAAATTCAAATAAATCCTACACGCTAATACTACTATACCAAGTTGTATCGTTCTATAACATCTTACACATGTACCAGAGGTACTTAAGATGTGAGCAAGGGAGTCTGGATAAAGTCATGCCCTTACTATAAAAGGACTTTCTCTATGGTTTAGTTCTGTGTGCCACAGGTACACAAGATGTCAGTATGGGAAGATGTAATAGAAAATGACCTCAAATTCCTAAGAGCATGAAGAAATGATTTTCAATTTCTCATTCCTTTAATGAAATGATAGTCATGAGCAGGCAAAGAAATGTATGAAGTGGGTAGAATTCAGTAATGAAAATGCAGAGTTGCTGGTGATGACAGACGGTGGCTTTTGTGACAAAAGATCACTTACTTAATAAATCTCAGAAGCTGGTCAGTTATCTTTTTAGCTGATCTTGCAATCACGCTTTCAGGCTCATTGAACGTTCTTGCATTGTGTTCTATGTATCGTACTTCCCAAATTAATGCAGACAGTCTCCTTCAAAAGAAGAAGGAAATTTAGGATTTTAAAAATAAAGTAAAACCTAATAAAATAAATATTTATCCTATTAAGTAAATGTCACATTAATCAGCCACTAACACAAAGTTGTCATGAATAATCATGTAATAGCCAGATTGTGGTCATTAGCAACTATATTGGATGATGAATAGCGAACATAATTTAAGACCCAGTTCTTAACAGAACACCTAAATCACATTCAGAAAGCAAACAAAGCAGCTTTTCCTATCCATAATGCCTATCAGTATCTTCTGAAACACTTAAAACTCAATAATAAAAAAGAAAACATGTTACTGACCAAGTCAACTTCATTATAAATTGGTTTCTGATTCAAAAGCACACACCAGTGTAGAATTACACAGATGTAAATTATAACTATGGCCTTAACAGGACTTCTATACAGCAGTAAATTTCTCAGAGAAATGAATTATAAACACTGTCAACCACTACAGAAATCACTCCCAAAGAACCAATTTAAAACCACCCAGGCCTCGAAGACAAAGATATGATGGTGCCTTTGAGAATATAGCCTTTCGAAGGTTAAAGTCCCATTAGTAACTAACTGAAATTTAGTTTTAAGTAGAGTCCTTGAATGAGCAGGTTAAAAACATCCCAATACAGCTTGAGATGCACACCTAAGACTGTTTTTCTATTAAAAAAAAAAAAAAAAAAAAAACACTTATGCTGCAGCAATACATAGCTATACCTCTACACTGTTTCACGATTTTTTTTCTTTTGTAAGTTCATGATGAATGAAGCTATGATGAATCTTGCATGAAGAGTTTTAACGTGAGGATGAAAATGTTCAGCATATAGAGAATGTAATTTCTCCCACCCCCAAATCAAACTACTAAAGATTGAAGACTGAAATTTGTCTGATTCTACCCAAGAATATCACAATCCAAGAGCAATCATGTGGATCAGCACCTGAGACTCATCAATCTTTAACAATTTGCACCTCTTGGTTTATAGTAGCTGGTCAGGCCAAAGAGCTTTCTAAGTTACTTTAAAACGAGTTATTTACTAACCTGTAAAATCTATTAACAAGTCTCATACGAATTGTGTAAAGATCAGTCGGATAAGCCACCACAGTGCAATACTTTGGATATGTACACAGATCAACAGGGCCTGCAAAAGCTGCTGCTATATCTGCAAGGGAAGACAGAATTCTAAGTTCTTAAGAAATTAATGTCCTGTAAGTGGTATTTTCCACCACTCATTCACAAGAAACATAGTTTATTGAACAGGACAATCTACAAGGTACCAAAAAAGAAACTACGATGAGAGAGAACATGGCCTAATTTATGCCGCATTGAATTTCTACAAAAAAACAAAAAAAACACACACACACACACACAAAAAACTGCGAATTAAACTAATAACACTTACCTAGATTTAAGAGCTGATCTATACCACTGATGATTCGGTCACATTCTTCATCTCTTGATCGCTGACCCCATTCGCCATCCTGTGGCTTGTAGAGCAGTTTCTCAAGCTCATCTGATGTGACAGAAACACTTGCTCCTAATTCTTCTGGTGGGTTAACTATGAATTTCATTTTAAAAGAAAAGAAAGAAAAGGAGAAATCAACCTCAAAAAGTGAATATGTATTAAAATGTCATTTGAAACCATGTACTGGTGGGCCGCGTCAGAACCACCACCTCCCTGAATGGAACATGAAGCACGGTGTGCTTGCACCGAAACCACCACGGCTTCCGCACCTTTCATTCAATGCCCAGCACCATTTAAATAAAAAGGAGGAAGGCAACCTTGATTCTGAAAGCACCAACTCAAACCTTTTCCACTTTTTAAAATTTTTATTCTAGCTTCACAATGAACATAATGAATTAATATCATTTTTATTCTTGTTACCTAACCCCACTGCGCCTCCTTGTCCCGCTGCAAACCTGCTTACAGAGCAGTGCTGCTCCTTTCATGTCTCTGCGTGGAGGACCAGCTCAGTTTCACTAGGCTCCCACACTAGCCATTAATACTGACAATTTAAATCTCAAAAAAATTACGTAAGGGGCTGGAGAGGTGGCTCAGGGGTTAAGCCTCTGCCTTGCAGGCAGAAGGTCCTGAGTTCGGATCCCAGATCCCACGTATAGACGCCAGGCGGAAGCAGGGGCGGCCTGCGCTTCTGGTCCTGGTAGGGCGGAGCCTGTGAATCCCGGGGCGGAGGAAGTGGAGGCGTCCATGGTGGTTCCCGAATTCGTCCATGGTTCTACACATGCACAGACACACACGCACGCGCACACATACATACGCACACATGCACAATAAATAAAAAAAAATTTTTTTTTAAAAATTACATAAAAAATTCAAGATAAAAATGGATAAAATAATCTCAAAAAGACAAATAACTAATTTCTTCATTTAAAGTGGAAATGAACTATCTTTCCTCTTAAAAAACACAAGGGGAGGGCTGGAGAGACGGCTCAGGGGTTAAGATTCTGTCTCGAAAGCAGAAGGTCCTGAGTTCAAATCCCAGGTCCCACATTTCCAGCCCTAGTGGGCAGAGCCTGGGAAATCCCAAAACAAAGCAAGGAGGAGGTAGAAGCAATCCAGGATGATTCCCAAAGTCACCCTTGGGCTCCACAGGGACACACAGTACACACACACACATACACACGCACACAATGAACAAAATATTTAAAAAAAAACTCAAAGAAAAAAATATATAAAGGTTTCAAAATGTTTGTGTTCATCAAGCTATCTGACATAGAGAAGGCACACTCTTCTGTGCTGCGACGTCGCACAGCGTTTCTCCAGTTGGGGCAAGCACAGGCCCACTAACAGCCATCAAGGGAGTTTTAAAGTTACAGTAGATATAGAATGTTTAGAAGCATCTAGAAATACCCCACCAACCTATGACTTAGAACTTCCACAACTGTGTTTTATGTATCAGTAGTTCCTCCAATTCTTTGAGAGTTAATTGGATAATTAGACAACTGGATAATTAGATAATTATATACTTAGACAGCTAGGTGAGTTCTATACCCAGACGTCCACAGGGCTAAGGGGAGAACTGACTTCTGAAGATTGTTCTCGAACTTCCACTCTGTAAGCATTTGTGTATTCCTCCTCTCTCTGCCTCTCTCTCTTTTGTAAGTATTCAAAAAATCAATTGAAGATCTTAATTTCAAGGTTTACTCTATTACAATGGCTAACTATAGGATGAAGAAAGCTACGATATAAATGGTAAATAATTCCTATGACTCATAAGCCATGTTCTTACAAAGAGAAATGGTTTCAATTTCATTTTTAAACACATTAAGAAATCAAGGAGAGAGCTGGAGAGATGGCTCATGGGTTAAGACTCTATTTTGCAAGCAGAAGGTCTTGAGTTCAGAACCCAGGTCCTAAATGCCAGGTGGGGGCTAGAGAGATGACTTGGGTGTTAAGACTGTTTTGCAAGCAGAAGTCCTAAGTTTGCATCCCAGGTCTCAATTAAAACGCCAGGGGGAAATGGCAGTGGCCTCCACTTCCAGCACCGCTGGGCAGAGCCTGGAAAATCTCAAAGCAAAGCAAGGAGGTAGAAGCAACCCATGATGATTCCTGAAGTCACCCTGGTCCTCCACAGGGACACACAGTGCCCTCTGAGACATACATACACACACACACTAGATTAGATTAAAAAAAAAAAAAAAAAGGAGAAAAGATACCTGACTGCTTTAAGAAGTCAAAATTTTTATATTTTTAATCTATTCCTGAGTAATGTTCACAATATTTTGACTTCAAAAAGAAAGACAAAGAGACTATAGAAACAGGAAACATAACAAAGTACTTTAATTTTTTTTTTGCCAAATATTTTGCCAGAATATTAAGTAAATCACATCTGTGTCACTTAAAAACTATGATGTAGAACAAGAATTTTCTTTTGTGTTTGAGACAGAATCTAATTATGGAGACATGGATACCCTTAAAATATATCCCTTCGACTTTACCTCCCAAATGCTGGCATTGCAGACATTGTACTTTTGTGCCTGGCTCTTACATTACCTCTGAAACCCAACATTACCCAAGTTCTTCATCTGTGTCTCATTCCACCCACCTCTTCAACAGATACACTGAAAACCTTGGTGTAAAGTGCTTGCTATGCGCATGAAGACCTGTGCTCACGTTGCTGGCAACTATATCAAGTCACCAGAGCACTACGTGCAGCCCGAGCAGGAGAGGCAGAGACAGCAAGACAGCTGAGCTTACTGACAGATACCCTGGCCAAAAGGGTGAACTCCAGGTTCAACGAGAAAGCCTATCTCAAAAAATAAAATAAAGAATAAACAAATATATCCCAACATCAGCTCTGGCCTCCACTGTACTCACACAGTCACCTGCATCTGCACGCAACTGCACCAACCGCAGTTTCTACCTCAGGCTTGTTTAGGCGCTCACAAGTTAACTAGGATCTCTTTTGTGCTTCTGGACAAAATGAAAAAGGCCCCATGCATCATTCAGACTAAAACATCACCAATCAAAACCGCTGGGGCTGGATTCATGCCATGAGAATTGGAGATCAGACCCCCAAACCCAGACAAGTGTCAGGTAGAAGTGTGGATGTGAAATTCCAGCTTTGGAAAGCAGAGTTTGAAAATCCCCAGAGCAAGATAGACAAATGGCCACGATGGCACACTCTGGATTTAGTTAGAGGAACAGGCTTAAAAGAATAAGGTGGAAGAACATTCTAGAAGATTCAAACTGGCCTGTGCATGCACACATGGATATACATGTGTATGTACAAACAGTGCATGCAAGCACACACACACATGCACCTCCCACAGCACGTGAAAACAGGATCCAACAGCAAAGAAAGAGAAACAAGCCCACAGAGACAAAGGACACCCGGCAATGACTGCAGCCCAGAGGACTGAAACGAGCCATCAGACTGCTCACTGCAGCTCGCCAAGAGGAAGGGAGAAGCTACAAGGGGTCAGAGGGATTGCTTGGGATCGAAATGAAGGACTAAAGACTCCAAAGAGGGCAGGAGGGATGGCTAGGGGTTGAGAGACAGCCTTACAAGAATCTTGGCTCTGAAAGGCAGAGCCTGGAAAACCCCAGAACAAAGCAAAAGGGAGGTAGAAGCATTCCAGGATGATTTCCAAAGCTACCCTCGGTCCTTGACAGGGCTGCACAGGAGCGAGAGTGCATGCACGTGCACGCGCACACACGTAAGAGAGAAAATACAGACAGACATACAGACATACTAAAAAACAACAGTTGATAGAAATTTCAAAGAAAGTAAAATCCCGAAGATAAAACTTGGCACTAAAAGAATAACTTCAAGTAAATTAATTAAACAGGGAGGTTTGAAAAGACAGGAGTTTTTTGAACTTAGTAAACACTGGTGATAAAACACAACAGTGCTGAGGTGAACTAGAGCTTCTCTCTGTCCAATGGAACCTAGAAAGAAAACTGGAAAGTAGCAAACCTGCAGGAGGAAAAGAGATTCAGTGAGTATCAGCCTTTTCAGGACGGCGAGAGCAAAACCAGGGCGCTAGAGAAAGCGAGTGTCTCCAAGGAATGCCAGTCAACAGCAGGACAGAGCAGAAGACAGATGGAGGACAAGTTACATCCCCTCCTTCAAGGATGAGGAAGGTGAAGACACGGAGTAAGGGAGAGGAAGACACATTCTGCTGGTGGTGAATGAGAACTTAGAGCAGGTTCACTAAGAAATGAGACCAGGCTACCAAAGCACAGAATGATATCCATGGTCAAGAGGAAAAGAACAGAAAGGAACAAATTTATTATCTATTAAAAGTTCTGAGACTCTATAATAATGTGACCACATGAAAAAACAGAAATTGTTTGTATATCAGCAAAACAAAAAAGGGGACTGTTTCCAAAACTTAATAAATAAATACCATTGTCAGGAATTGGTTCCATATCCCACGGGCTAAGCTTCTCAATTTCAGTATTGTCCCATCTGTTTAGCAAAAAGCACAGAAAACCAGTTAGTCTTCAATGAAAACTAATGGTGCATATTTGAAAGGCATCAAATGAAATGAAACCAAATAAAAAATTAGACTTAGTGCAGCAAATGAATTTTAAATAACAACATTAAAACTTGAGAAAGATACAATGTTAAAAGAAAGTATAAAAACTTCTATTAGATTTATAAAAAAAGCAGAACTCCTCCATGAACTGTCCACAGAGAAGACCACGAGGGCCAAGAATGGAGCCTTGAAAGGGAGGCAGGCAGTAACACCGACTGCGTGCACCAAGGCCCGGGCATCGGTCTGCAGCCCACGGAAGAGTAACTTTAGGAAAAGTCAGGTTGACTTGTTGACGTCAAACTACTCAGAGGCCAACTCAACATGAACCAAACAATAAGAAATGTCCCATCTGCATACAAACCTAACAATGTAACACTGGAAATGACTGTCGGGATACTGTGGTTGATATGGCTCCTGATTTAAAACTGTCCCAAACCACCAGGCATCATCAATAATTGATCGAAATCTGTCACCTGTAAGAAAAATGATCAAGTCAGATCGCTACTTGCTAACATATACTAACACATTCCTGTGTAGAAAACACCACGATACAAGTAAGGAACAAACCCACACCAAGTAAGTAATATGTAACATTCTATCTGCAATCCCAACAGATAAATATGTGCAAAGAAGATACATCACACCAACACACCTAAGATACACAGCCGTACAACAGAAAATGTCTTATACCTATGTATCCTGGTTTACGCTGCTCAAAAGACAACTGTACTATGTCAAGCACCAAGCTTAAGACTCGGGCTGAAGATCTAGCACTGGGACGGAGCACTTAGTGAATGCAAGACCCTGAGTTCAAACCTCCGCAGTGGGGAGAAAGGAAGAATCAGCATTCTCTTATGATAAAGCAGGGTATCGATATTTACTTGCTTAACAAGTTATTTGAAATTCATAATTGATGGAATACATGAATTTGCAGAATAAAAAACTTGTAGTAGCTATGATTCAACTTTATAAAGTGTTCTAGTCCTTAAAATCATGATGAAAGGCAGGCCTGAAAATACTCCAACTTTAAAACACACACACGGAGACATACAGGGACACAGACACACAGACACACACACACAGACACAGACACACTCGAAGGAACCTGCACTATAGCAGTGGCTTTAGCTGGGTGAATTTGATTGTATCCTGCAACTCCATTACCTTTGACTTCACTTCAGTAAGTAAAATAAAATGGGTTCCATCTGTGTTTCACATATATTATAAACTAACATACATACAAATCAAACACTAAAGGAAGTCATCTACTCTGTTAGCTGGCCACCTTGATCATTTTCTAATGTTTTAAAATAAACTGACTTTGAGCTTTCAAAAGTAAAATAGATACACTGTAAGAAATTAAAATAAGTGACTTCTGCTAGTCACACAGATTCCAGGTAAGATTTGACAGAACACCAAAAATAAATTAAATTTCACTATAAAAGATCTGATTAACAGTATCTCAGACACAAAAATATACCACTAGATGACAAGAGGAAAACCAGTCATAGAGAAATAGGTGCTTAAAGATTTTTTTTGGTGAACATGCTAATAAAAATGACACCCTCAAGGAGGAGGAGAAAGGGAAGCTGGGATCAGTACTCAATAGGCTTGTGAAAGTAAAAAAAAAAAAAAAAGAAAAAAAAAAAAAAAAAGAAAAAAAAGGGGGCAGCCTCTGACTTAGGCCACATTTGAAAAAGTACAATGTTGTAAAGTTTTAAGAAAAGTTTCATTTGTTTTTAATCCCAAAACAATCCTGATTCTCCTGCAGACTCTGACATTACGAACAATCTACTCAAGGGCTGGAGAGATGGCTCAGGGACTAAGCCATCAGAGGCAGCAGAACCTGAGTTCAGGATCCCAATAGAACTTGAGTGCTAATGGCAGAGGCCTCACTTCCGGTCCTGGGATGGGAGGTGGAGCCTGGGAACCCCAGAGCAAAGCAAGAAGAAGATAAAGTGGTCAAGGATTGTTCCCCTCTGCAGGCACACACAATGTCCTTTTCCACACGCACAAACACGGTCTACTCAGCATCCCTGTGGGACTGATCTAAAATGTACATACGTGAACATCTATCAGAATGAACTCTGGCATCATTTACGAACCATAATATGCTCCAGATGATGAAGCCTGGGTCAGACAGTGCTTCAGTGACAGTGAAGAGCTGACAGAGCAGCACTACAGAGTAACGTGTGAGCCTGTGAGACAGGTATTGAGCTCCTCCTAGCACCATCAATTCCATGCTCAGAACAAGTGATCACTGCTGAATCAGGTATCAGGAAAATCACATTCGAGTAACAGGTGCCCACAGGGAAGGATTTTTTACTCCAGCAGTGACACTGCAGTTATGAATTACACAGAAAACATTCTACTTCTTAAAGGATCAGTCCCCCATGTCACCTCATTTAATCTAGTTTATCAAAAATGAACTACTTTGTTATATCACATTTCAGTATGAAATTTGCATTATTTTATAACCATTAGGTAAGAGTACAAAGTATACTGGTACTACATGAAAGACAATTACAAATAATACAGTATAGGAACTCTGAAAGAAACAGTCAATTCTAGTCGATAGTCCCTGGGTTAAAAAAATAAAAAGTTCTTTTTCAAACACACAAACCAGACCCAGAAGCAAAATTGTTTCAATGAAAGTAAATATTGGAGGCAAGCACAAGACAAATATATTTACAAGAAATTATACTTTCAAATTAACCATAAAGTGCTACAACTCAAAGGAGGATCAGTGAAACAGTCAGTTAAAGACTTACAAGATTGCCAATTCCGCTGTCTTGCTTCATCATAAAACTGACGCAACACAAGAAAATCAATAACATCTGGCATATCGTGATATCTGAAAGAACAATTTAAAATGATTGTTTTTATTTTCATTATGTTTATTTATTTGCGCCTTTCTAGTGTATACTAGAGGGCAACAAGTGTGACAGTGGCGACCCACGGGTGATTGTAAGCCTCATCCAGGTTACATCTACCTTCTTGTACCTTGGCTCTGGGTTTCCCAGGGTCAGAAGTGCAAGCTGCCACCATTTCTGCCTGGCGCTTTTAAGTGAGATCTGAGACCCAAACTCAAAGTCTTAACTTGTGAGACATCTCTCCAGCTCAATTTAAAATTATTGTATTGTCTACACAGGATATACTGACAAGCAACAATGTCTAAAACACATAGAATAGGGAAGGCGAGACGGCTCAACAGGTAAAGGCATTGCACCCGATCCTGATGACTGTGAGTTCAATCCCAATACAGTTCTTTTCAGTGTGTGTGTTTGGAGGGCAGAAGACAGCTTTAGGTATTGCTTCTTTAACTAAGGTTGTTTCTTTTTTAACATTCTTAATATCAATTTTAAAAGACTGAAAATGGAAAGAGAGAAAAAGAGGTAGAGAAGGTGCACAGCAGTGGAGGCCCCAAGTCAGTTCCCTGCTTCCTCACGTGGCCTTCCAGAGGAAGCTTAGGTTGCCAGGTTACCGAGTGGGCGTCCTATGTGCTGAGTTATCTTGCTGTCCCCCCCTATTTTTTGAGACAAGAATCTGTCAATGTCCTCAGCTTGCCAAGCTGGCTGGTATGTGAGCCTCACAGGCCCACTGGCTGCACCTTGAAGAGCTGGGATTACAAATATGTACGACCATGACTAGTATTTGCTTTGGATGTTTTTTACAGCCGAGTATAGGCATCAAAGTGAGACCCTAGCGATTGATAAAAATCTCTCCAGTCCTAATTAGCCATACTCGTAAAAGACAAAAAGAAAGGGAGATAATTCAGTCAACCACTAAAGTACTTGCTGGAGAGTGGTGCTGGAGAGCTGGCTCAGATCCCAGGTCCGACGTAAAAACTAGGTGGAAAGGGCAGCACCCTGTACTTCCGGCCCTGGTGGGCAGAGGCGGGGAAATCCCAGAGCGAAGCAAAAAGGAGGTAGAAGCAATCCAGGATGTCTCCCAAAATCACCCTTGGTCCTCCACAAGAACACACAGTGTCCTCTGACACACACACACGCACACGCACACACTAAACTTTAAAAAAAAAAAAAAAACAAACCGTGCGTGCAGCAGCACATACCTATAATCCAGTGCTGAGGTGGCAGAGACAGACAAATCCCAGGAGTTCCCTGGCCTGCCAATCACTGAGCTCCAGAGCCAGTGAAAGACGGAACAGCTACCGAGAAAAGATACCTAAGGTAATCTTAGCTTGCACACACACACAAGCACCCACACTCACACGTGAACGTGCCTTCATCACACATGAAATATCAAAAGAGCTCAACAGCTTTGTTAGAGCTTTTGTCTTTTTAAGACAGGGACTTGCTATAGAGCCTGGGCTGGCCTGACTCTCAGTCTCTTATCTCAGTCTCCTGGGCACCAGGATTCAAGATGTGTACCACCAAGCCCACAAAGAAACCAATGCCTTTCATAATGTATCTTATTTACCCCCAATAAATCTTAAATATTATTTGAAGATATAAAGACACATTGTTATTTTCATCTGTCTCTAAAATGCAGTGATTCAATGTCAATCAGTCACATTTCAAAAATTCAATAGCTCTGTAACTGCCATACAACGAGTCATTTAAAACCATACTGTGCATCTAACCCTCGTCAGAGTAACTACGATTGAAAAAAACAACAAATGCTGGCAACAACTGGAAAAGAGGTTCTTATTGCTGTCCATGGGAACACAAGTGGGGCGGCCAGCCACTCTAAGTCAGGGTGGAGGCTTCTCAAAAAGACAAAACAGAATCGCCATATACTCCAGCTGTATTTCCAAAGGACTTTACATGGCGCCACAGAGAACTATGGATTCCATGTTCACTGCAGCCCATTCACAGTGGTGAGGAGACTAGACCACCCTACTGTCCATCTGCTGAGAGATGGGTAATGAAAATGTGGATCATATACACTATAGACGATTACACAGACATTAAGGAAGATGAAAATCACAAATAAATGGACAGAGATAGAGGAAAATTCGAAAGGCAAGTACCTCATGTTCTCTCTCATATGCAGACACTAACAACGTGAAATTAATTAATGCAATTAGCAACCATTCGACAAGGGTCGGTGGTTGGCAGAGAACAGTCAACCGTTAATCACTCAGTTCCAGAGGAGCAACTAGCCCTCTCCCTCAAAGATCAGGGAACTGAATTTAAAAATAAAAAAAAGATAGTGCAAAAGCATGAAGCAGTGAGTGAAAAGTCCCAAGACGTAAAGTAGCAGCTCACTTCTAGCTGAGAACTCAAAAGTAACTGTCTGGACTAGCGTTTTAAGAAATTATACACACACACACACACAAACATAAATATAGATATAGTTCTTTTATATACAAGTCTAACTCTTTACAACTTGAAAAAATTTGACAACATGCACTGTGCATCTCTTAAGTGAATAGATATACTGTTTATTGCACTTTTTATTTTAAGGACACATGCTAGAATATATTTTAAAGTCATTTAATCTTCACTGTAAGGATAGAATTGTACAATGATAATAAAAATAAAGTAATTTTTTCACAAACACAAACAGGTAGCAACACGTCCTTTCTAAGGCAGAACTCCTGCACAGGACAGGATACAGACCACCACACTGCACATGTGCCTGCCTGGCTGCTGCTGGCAAACCTGCACTACTGTTCACGTTTCTGTTCATCCAAAGAAGCTCAATCCGTACCTTGAGCTACCCACAGTAGCTAAAGGGAAGAGCACAATCATCAGCAATATGGAATAATCTGAATTTAAAGTCCACTGAAAAATAAAAATACATACCTAATAGAGAAAGATCTATCAGTAAGCCTTCCAGTTGCTGGATCTATAAATCCTAGTTTGAGGCAACAGAGAGTAGGTGGTCCAACCTCATATCGTATTCCAATTATTTTGACCAATTCTTGATCCTTCAAAAGACATTTTTTTAGAAATGGTTAAAATAAAGCAATTCTTCATTACCAGCACCCTCAAGAATTGCTGAATTCAGCACCCTCGTAACTAAGGCTTTCAAAAAAAGAAAAAAATAGGCTTACCTTACTACTTGCCAACTACATCCACAAGGATAAATATCTTACACAGAAGTTAAGATATTTTTTATGTTTTATGTTTTGCTTTGTGTGTGTGTTGTGTGTGTGCGTGCATGCATGCACAAGAGGACACCTGTGTGCATGTGCCTGTGAAACCAAGGATGACTGCAGCAAGCACACTGAATTGTTCCACATCCTTACTGCTTTGCTCTGGGGTTTCCAGACTCCCCCGTCCAGGACAAGAATTACAGACTGCCACCATATCTGACCATTTTTACGGGGATCTGAGGATCTGAACTCAGGTCCTTTGGTTTGCAAAGCACAGGCTTTAAACTCTGAGCCATCTCTGCAGTCCTACACTCAGTTTTAAGAGTTAGAACATTCATTTTAGGAAACACCACAAAAATTAGAGAAATCTTGATTCAATTAACTTAATAGCTAAGAATAACTAACAATCTGACAATTTATTGTCTTTATTCTTCCTTTGTATATATAATTTATGTAAACTTGCAACGTGCATAAAGAAAAAGTCTTCTGCTTATTCATGAACTTCCCCCCAATTAGTCCAAGTCTCACCCTAACATTCAATACCGCGTGTGCTGACAGTGAACTCTGCCCTGTGACCTGCTCTAGGCTCTAGGCAAACAAGACGGAGCAGGAACAGTGGACATCTTACCCAATGCACCTGCTATCTGCTTCCATGACACTGAGTACAAACCAGAACATCATCACTTACTCACGGAACAAACACTCTGGGATCACTGGAGAGAGCAATCCTATCTATAATAGCAACAAACACTTAGAGATTCCCACAAGAAAAACAAAACATTGAAACAAAGAAATTGAAGACAATACACAAAATTGAAATACACAAAACTCTCCCAGGTTTTTAACTGCATAAACAAACAGTGACAAGATGGTTTTACCCAAAGCGATCTACGGATTCAATATAATTCCTATCAAAGTTCTTTTCACTCAGTTGGAAAAATAAATTTATATGGAACCAGAAAATCACTGTCAAAACAACTGGGATCAAAAGAATAAAAGTAAAACAGACACAACAGAATAGAGCCTAGAAAGAAAACCACCTGAATGATAAAGGTGCTAAGAACATACATCGATCAAAGACACCATGCCTCAAGCACAGCACTGACGCATTCAACCTCAGCACTCGGAAGGGATGTAAGCTACACAGGCAGACCTCCACGGGCAGGCAGACTCCCTCACATAGACAGACAGACCCCCACACACAGGCAGACAGCCTCCATAGGCGGACCTCCACAGACAAAGATGTGAAGAAAGAAAACAAGTCAGAGGAGAGGAGAGAAGAGGAGGGGCAGGAAGAGAGACTAACACAAAAGGACCTGCTAGCAGATCCTTCCTTGTTGGTACTTTAACAATGAACTCTTGCCTCCACCTGAGAGAAGCTGGTCTTCCACCCTATCTTCTCCCAGGGCACGCCACAGATTTCCTGTACCAAGGAACCTGAGTCAGCACATCCTGTGCTTACAACTCGTTATTAACAGCAAAATCCCACTAGGAAAACAGGCTGTACTAATAAACGAACCAGACAATAGACACTGTGCTATGAGAACATAGATCAGAGGGTCGCCCTGTTCAACCTCAACCTGCAACAAGCTCAGAAAGCCACTCACAAGCGATGCTGCTCTACAACCTACTCAGGACTACCTGAACAGTTCCACAAGTACTGACCTTGCGCTTCTTAAACGTCTTCTAGGAAAAGAAACAGTAAATCTATGAATAACCAAGACGTACTGTGCTTAGATTCATGGCAGTCCAGATAGAAAAGCAAGCTCATAGACATAAAGTCAGTGAGTTGACTGTTTCAAATAGCACTTTATGCTTTCTAAGGTACTATACAAAATACTTCCACACACAGATAATTGCCATTGTCATTTTTACAGTTTTCTTTTGGCTGTAAAGTAGTTAACTAAAAGAGTATTAGAATCAAAAACAGATTCCCCATTACATTTTCCCCTTGGTAGACATAATGAAAATGTACCTATCCATCAGTTAACAAATCAACTCCAGGATTTGCACCCATTTTGGTTCTATGCAATGGGCAATACCATCACTCACACGCTGACTCACTTCTAGAAGGCATATGGGCTCCTCTCCTTTTTGTTGACGTGCACACTAAGAAAGGAGCTGCTTTCTTCAAAAACCTAGTCTTTGCTCTTTTCTTAAATTGTCAGAAATAAAATCACTGGTTTAAAGAGCCTGAAAACTACTCAGCTTTGATTCCTTTTGACAACACACCCTAGGAAGCCTATACCACTCCATAACCCTGAAACCTACTTGGATAAATTAGCAAAATCTCTCCTACTTGCTAAGTGATATTTACGAGGAAAAAATTACAAAACTAAAAATCATGGAAAAGTGAAGTCTTTTTCAATAATATGCACGAGGGATTTAAATCTCCTTTCAGCTTGTCCTGCCACTGTAAAACTCCCATGTGACCCCACGCTGCTTTCGGAGAAAACGTGGTGACATCATCACTGACCCACCCTAAGATCCATCTTCCTCCATGGTTCCTTATTAGGGTTCAGGTCATAAATGTTATTTCTTCTGACAGCTTCAATATAAGCTTCGTGACCCTGGCGAAAATAGATGACCTGCAAAAGAAGTTTATGCTTGGTGAGCCGCACAGCCGGCCGAGCCCGCTCTCCCATGCTCGCGCTAAAGCCGGGCTCACCTCATCGCCCATCTGAGGGACAAAGGGAGACTTTCTAAGCGCAGTGTCTGTTATCCACACTGGAGGATGAAATTCTTCTAAGTGTTCCATATCTGCAAGCTCTGCTGGAGTCGTTCTTCGCAGATTCTGCCCAAGGGAGGAAAATAAGCACAGCTGGGTAGAAAAGGGCAGCACACGCCACTTACCCAAAACACTTCCTGATCTGAGTAACTTGTGGTCCAAGCACCAATGACACTTGTCAGCAGCACACGTGCCTCTTCACCCACACAGCTCTCTTCCCACAGCACCGCAGATTTACCAAAGACCACTGCAGCCTCACCTCCTGAACGCAAGTAAAATCATCTACAACCCAAATCATCTTCCAAGGCCACGTTTTTGCTGAAACTACAAGTTTGACCACAGACTAATATTGACTAAAATCTCTCCACTTTTTTGTGCTTCTGCTTTTTTTAAAATTATTATTTTTTATTCAATTGTGTGTATATGCATGTGTGTGCGTGTGTGTGTATGTATGTGTGTGTATAGAACCACGGACGAATTCGGGAACCACCATGGACGCCAGCCACCTCCTCGTTTACTCTGCCCCGGGATTCACAGGCTCTGCCCTACCAGGACCAGAAGCACAGGCCGCCCTCGCTTCCGCCCAGAGTCTATACGTGGGGTCTAGGAACCGAACTCAGGACCTTCGCCTGCAAGGCAAAGGCTTAACCCCTGAGCCACCTCTCCAGCCCCTGTGCTTCTGCTTGAGTATCTCATGTATTCCTCTGAACAGCTGAACTTACTGTCTCAACCCTGAGTGCAGGATAGTTGGCATGCCCACTCTGAGTGAAGGAGAGGTGGCATGCCCGCCCTGAGTGCAGAATGGTTGGCACACCTACTCTGAGTTCAGGAGAGGTGGCACGCCCACCGTGAGTGCAGGAAGGCTGGCAAACTCCACTGTACCATCTATGATGGACTGGGGGTGGAAGGTCTATGCATGGTAGGCAAGACTCTAATCCACTCTGCACCCCACCCTACGGGTCATCTCCTTGAAATTTTCAATGTGAGCACAAGTTCTCCAAACGTATTCATTTCTCTTCAAGTGCTGTCGGATGTCCTGTCCTGGGCTAGACAGTGACTCATTGCACCCAACACAAGAAGAAGCCGCCGCCATGTGTGACTTCTAGCAGCCCTGCCTCACCCTGTTGGAATGCATGCTTAGGGAAAGCCAGTCAGGGTGCCACAAAGCTATTCCGGCAGCTGGCTACAAGAGGAGGCCATGTTGGGAAGAAGAGCCTGTGGCCAGAGAGTGCCTCGGACGCATCCTGGCTGGACAAAATCAAGCAAACTCCTGGGCAAACAAGGCGTGAGAGATGAGGTGCTGGTTCCTGGACCCCTAAGTTTTCAGCACTCTGTAACACAGTGACAGGTGACCAAACGCTTGACATCTTTAAGTAGTGACTTCCTGCATGAGATGAGCACCCACAGGGTACATTAGTAAGAAATAGTAAAGAAGAGAAAAATATTAAGATAGAACACGTAAAATAAAAATGGTAAACATGGCAAGCAGAGACCACCCCCCCCAAAAAAGCTCAAAAATCCCTCAATTTTTATTTTTAGTGAGCTAGGGTGGGATTTTAAGCAAGATCATTTTGAGACCGATCAAAATCACTACTCAGAGCAGTGGTGCTTACTTTCAACACATCCTTCCATCTTAAAAAATAATACTAAGCACTTCTGAAAGTATTGAAAAGAGAGCTCAGCGGGTAAAGCTTCTGCTCGAAAACCTAGTGACCCACGTCCCACCCCTGGAAACTCGAAGGGTGAGGTGAGGGAAGGGGAGAGCTGACGTGACAGGCGTTCTCAGACGTCCACCTGTGCGCCACAGCACGCACGCTTCCTCCTCCTCTTTTAAAACTCTCAAGAAAAACTGGAGTAAAAAAAAGACAAGGACAAAGTCAGTGCTTCACGCTGGCTGCTCAGCAGGGCAAGCGCGCTGGCGAGCGCTGTGCGGAAGCAGAGCCGACGGCCTTGGGGACCTCCCAGCACGGGCGTGCTCACTGCACATGCGGGGCAGGAACTCCCCAGCACGCTCGGGGGCTGCGGCCCTGGCTCGATCCCCAACACGGCAAAATGCACAGAGAAAAATGGAGCAAAACAAAGGCAGAAAAAATAAAGCCTCCGACGTCTTAAACTTTCTGGTTACTAAACGTGAGAAATACCACCACTGCGCACGAGACACACGCTGTTTGTGAAAGGCACCCCTCATTACCTCCTTTTTAGGGTTACTGTCTTTCTTTCTCTTCCGTCTTCTTTTAGGAGGAGGTAAGTTCTCCACAGACATTTCATCCTCTGAACTACTACAAACACGGGTAACTCGGCGACGACATGACGTTCGTAAAGGAGGCTGCAGGTTGATTCCTGCAGCAGCTGTCCAATCAGAGTATCTGGATGAAGAGTCGCTGCAAGAGGAGAAAGCTTTGAACTGCATGGGACCAACACTGAAGAGTGAGAGCGAGACCATCATGTGATCTTAGGGGAGGGAGGAGACCTGGAGAAGGAAGTGAGATCCCAGTAACGCTCAACTTGGACTATCGGGCCACAGCAGCAACGAAGACCAGAAACCAAAGTTAAAAAAAAAAAAAACCTTCAAGAAAATGAATTGGGAAGCAAGCAAGCTTGAGGAATAGTTTTCCCTAGAATACTATGAACAGGCTGACAGAAGAGAGGGGCTACACCCAACAATCAACCTGCCTTCCAGAAAACAAAGTACAACTATTGAAAGAGATCACAGGAAACCCTGAAAGGCCCCCCCAGCAACACTGGATGAGTCTGAGGAGTTGGGGTAAGGGGAAGAAAGAAGAGAACGTGTCATTATACATGGATGAACATTAAAGGATAACTCTGTCCTCTTCTTTGCGGGCAGGGGATGAAGCTCGGATCACCAGATTTGCTATCAGGCACGTTACCTGCTGACCTATCTCACAAATCCGTTAACTTGAACTGACATCAATAGTTGTACAATGTAATACACTTAACGCTACAGAACTATACACTAAAAGTGGTTACTATTTTTATTTATGTGCATTTCACCACAATTCAAAGTAAAAAATGAAAAACAATAAACATACCATATCCTAAGACACTGCTCAGACCCCAATCAAAACAAAGCAAAACCAAAAAAAGGCATAGACTGTATGCTTTAGACGTGAACCAAGAAAACAGTGCTGGTCATAGTCAACAGCACGTAAACGATCTCGTGACACAGCAGGAGAATGTTCTAGATGGGTAGAGCCGTTTGTAAAGAGAAGAGGTCATGTCCAGGTTTCTGGCCTGAGCATCTCCTACAAGATGAAGTTAACATTTGCCAAGCTGAAGAACTGGCTGACATCTTGAACCCTTCTTCATACATCAAGGAAAAGGTAAGAAATAACCACACCAGAACTGCATCACCATACTTTGGAGACTCACTGAATGTAGTATGTTTAGCATACATTACACACTACTTAGCAGTTGAAACATATATAATAAGAATTTTCAGAGTATTTCTGCAGAAAACAGTGTTATCCAGTATTCTCATTTAAATGAGTCTCAAAATCTTTACCTTGTTCCACAGATGAAAACCTTTGCTTCTACTATGCTGAACACAGTTCTCAAAAACTATTATGACTAAATGCTTAAAAGGTCAAAAGAAAAAATACCTTGAACTTTCACTGTAACTTTCACTTTTTCTATCACTTTTCCATTCATCATCTTCAGAGGAACAAGAATCTTCACTTTGGTCACAGGAAGTCTCCTGAGTAGTAGACAGGAAAAGAAAACTCTTGATCATAAAGTAAATATAACTGAACCGTCACTGCAAGAAACTACAAGCCCTAAGAAATTACTAAAAGTAACAGGTTAACAGAAGGGATGCCCTAAAACACCAAGGGTCTTTGTTAAGTCCTTGTTGGGGGGAGGCTGGGAGTCTCCTGCAGCCCCAGTTGACGTCCATTTCATTATATAGCAGAGAAGGACCTGCAACTCCTGGTGCTCTGCCTGCACCTTCCAAGTGTGGGATCACAGGTGTGCATGGGCACAACCATATCCATTAAAGGTATTCACCACAGTACTGGTGAGACCTAATACTATCAGAAAATTAAGTGAAGCAATGGATCCTTTCCTTGGAGCCGTTGTAAAACCCATGAAAACTGCTCTCAGGACTGCGACTGTTGGAACACCCGGCTGTATCTGACTGCTGCTTCTCCATCCATGACATGTGATGGCAGCAGCAGTCACACTGCTCGTCACCATCTGTGTCTTTACTGATGAGTGACTTATCCACTCTTTCTCTTTCTCCATTAGAAACTGGTTTGTTTCTTTATTACTCTATTTTAGGAGATTTACTACAGTTTTTGCAAATTACCAATTTACAATGTTTTCACACAGTTTTATGGCTTTATGGCTTTATCTATTCATTCTCTGAACAGTACCTTTTCCATAGTGGTAGTAAGTTTTAATTTCAATTTACTTCAAATTATCAACCTGGATGCTATAGCTAAAACATAATTACCAAGCCTAAAGATACCCCTTTTCTCCCTTCAGGAATATCTAAAAGTATCAGAGCTTTTTTTTTTAATTCAATTGTGCATGTCTGCGTGTGCGTAGAGCCACGGACGAATTCCGGAACCACCATGGACGCCTCCACCTCCTCTTTTACTCTGCCCAGGATTCACAGGCTCCACCCTACCAGGACCAGAAAAGCAGGCCCCTCCCGCTTCCACCCGGCGTCTATACGTGGGGTCTAGGATCCAAACTCAGGACCTTCCAGCTGCAAGCAGAGGCTTAACCCCTGAGCCACCTCTCCAGCCCCAGAGCTTTTTGTTTTTTATTCATATAAGTTTATGATATTGATAAAAGTGATAACTCAAATACTGAAATTATTGGATCATATAATATGTAAATATTTTGACAAAAATATTTCAATAGAATTTTAAAATGAGGTTTGAGAGATGGTTCAGAGGCTAAGACTGCCTCTCAAGCAGAAGGTCCTGAGTTCAGATCCCAGGCCCCAAGTAAACATCAGACAGAAACGGCAACGGCCTGTACTTCCAGCACTGGTGGGCAGAACCTGGGAAATCCCACAATGAAGCAAAAAGGCGGTAGAAACAATCCAGTATGATTCCCTTGGTCCTTCACAAGGACACACAGTGCCCTCTGATGCGCGCGCACACACACACACACACACACACACACACACACACACACACACCGCGCGCTAACTGAATGAATGAATAAATTTTTAAAGGTATTTTACAATAGAAAAGCTAAGACATGAGGACACCTGGAAACAGCACAGCCTGGTGGAAAGAAACACTCCATGCCAGGTCACAGGCGCATGCCATCGCCCTTACTGTCCCGGAGGCTCGGGCAGCCTTGCAAGCACAATAAACCAAGATTTTTTTCCCTAATCGGGTCAAAATCAATTTTTAGAACTGCTAGAGAATAATATTGCTTCCATATAAATCTGGGGAGATTTAAGTGAAAAATTAAGATAAACTCAGCTACGCCAGGGAGCACACGTCCGTAAATCTAAGAACATGGAAAAATAAAAATAAAAATAAAAATAAATAAATAAATAAATAAATAAATAAATAAAATAGGACTTTAAAGGGCTAGAGATGTAGTCAGACTGCTTGCCTAGCACATGGAAGGCCGAGATCCAACCGCCAGCAATGCACACATATTGCAAACACCTGTACTCACCTGTTTGATGGAGCCCGAGGACTCATTGCCAGAGGACAGCTCAAGTCGGCCTGCACTTCTCCTGCTGTAATTGGGGTATTTGCGTCTGCAGGTCCTTTGTCTGGACTGTGACACCGGAGGCAACGAATCAGACTGAAACACAATTA
The DNA here is from genome assembly GCA_023101885.1 of Typhlomys cinereus. NCBI lineage: Eukaryota > Metazoa > Chordata > Mammalia > Rodentia > Platacanthomyidae > Typhlomys > Typhlomys cinereus. The sequence continues at coordinate 147,281 of JALPQD010000516.1, read as the reverse complement.
TCATCAAAGAGCAGATGAAGCACCAAGCTCAACACGACCTGAAGGGGAAGGACAGACTCAGAAGTAATTGTACCAAATACTAACTAAAGGTGGCAGTTTTACTTGTAAGGTCTTTAGAAGACAGGATAAAAGACAAGGCTGAGATCAGAATTTCTCAAAATGTCACTTAATTGATCTACCAAGAATGGCACAATGTAGGATGTCATACTAACATAAAACTCAGAAATGCAGCCTTCAGCCTTCAGGAAACTATAATTAGCTAAATAAGGAAAGAAAAACACAATTCCCAGGCATTAACTAAAAATATCTTCAGATTCTGAATGTTCAGTTGGATTGTTAGTATGTTTCAGTTATGGCGCAAACAGTACATTTCAGTATCATATCAACCATACATATGGCTTGACGTATATTTTTATCCAAGTAAAACCATCTTTAAAAAAAAAAAGCAACCAAAAGAAAGAACGGGCTTTAATCATCTTAAAGTCATGTTACTCCTAAAGCCACATGAAATCACCCAACCAGTCCACCTCCTGAATGACACAAGCCTCACGTCATGCATGTGGACCCTTGCGCTGGCATGACACACTTTTCTGCAATCAACAGAACGCTCTCCAACGAGATCATTCCCCAGGGTTGGGTTTGACTTGTGTACATGCAAACTCCTCCCAGACAGGTTTTGTGACTGACAACAGGAAAAGGCAGAGGACGAAGTCTGAGCACGATGCCGCTGGAGCACGGGGAGGAGCTACGTTACCTGTTGTGAAAGCTGGAAACTCTTCTTTTTTCTCCCCAGTATGTAAAGGTTCCTTTCCTCTTCACCTTTCTCTATTCGAAAGTCTTCCAACTTCCTACAAAATTAAATGACCAGTTACTGCAGCTCCTGAACTGAGAATCATTAACTTATGAAGCTTCTACAAGAAACATGAATTTAGAAAACTTTAAAATTAAAAAATTCCTCAAGTCAAAACTGAATCTCTAGCCATGCAAAAATCCTGTACCCCAGACTCATGAAGCTGAGGCAGGAGGGTTGACACAAGGCCAAGGACAGAAGGCTTCACTGGCCTCAGCAGTATCCGCAGAGCCAGCCCCAAAAGAAAACAGTTTAAAATTTAATATAAACCTCAGTGGCAGCTAAGAGATCCTATTTTCATTTTTAGCACAAAAATACTGATTTATTTGTATACTGACTAATCCTATTAGGATCCACTCAAACATCTCCCACTTCAGGTGCTCTAAGTCTCCATATGAATTTCCAAGATTACACTTCCTTTCTCTAAAGCAGTGATTCTTACACAAACTACTAAGCTGCAGGTGTTATCCGCCTAATTAAACAGAAAGAACGGTAATAACTTTCTTGAATTGTGGTTCACACCGCACAATTTTACTATGACCAATTTCAAATCAAGAAACCCGCTACCATTGGTATAATACGGCATCTGCCTTGCTGCAGTAAAAGAAGACTGAAAATCCCTCCCTCCTCCCCCCATTCACACGAAGGTGTGAAAGCACAAAGCCAAATGACTTTGTTCAACACACCAAGTTGCCTTACCCACGTTCTTTAGGTGACAATGTGCAAATACGAAGACAAAAACTGGTCTTGAAGGAGCTTTCACTGAAGGTTCTAGAGCCCCCATTCATACTGTAAAGAGTGCCTATTTCGTGAGTACTAGCAAGGCTTGTGTAATGAGTTAGTCGTAGCAGTCATTTAAGTCTGTTCTTGGCAGCAAATGACGCTCCTAGCCTTACCTGCATACCTTCCCCAATTTAGACAAAAACATTCCTCCCACTTCTGCCTGCATCAGTGAGACAAAGCAGCATGCTCAAAAGGCTCAGCTTCAACTGAATGCATTCTAACCAGTGAGGAGCAGCAGAGAAGTGTATCAGTTATCCTTAATACAGGTTAAGACAGAGCACTAATAAGTCGCCAAGTGTTGGCCACCAGGTACGACAGGACACATCTGCATCCTAGCACTTGGGAGTGCAAGGAAAATCTGAACTAAAAAGATTCTGCCTCACAAAGCCAAGGGGAGGGATTATCTATTGTCTCTGTTTCAATGTTGATGTAAGTATCAGTACAATTCCATAATAAGGCCTCTGTCACAGATTACAATTAGGAATTAACATTTCACACAAAATGAAAACACAGATGGTAACTACGAAGGATGATATGATTCTAGGTCTAAGACTACAGAACTTTACAAAATTAATGAACTAGCTTTTTTATATCCATCAGAAATGGAAAACTACAGCTGTCATTTCAAGGACCAAGAAATCTCCTTGGAGGATTCCTGTTGGCTAAGAAGACACAGTAACAGCACTGAGGAATACCAGAATGAAGATGGATGCCTGCAACATGACCGCATGTTTGCACAACAAAATACTTGGAATGGCAACAGCTGAAGAAGAAAGGTATTTAAAGCACAGAATCAAGCATTTGTCCTGATTTTCACACCAATTTCATGACTAGAAGATCAAGGGCAAACTTCTCCTTCAGGGACATCCAAACTGACAGTAAAGAAGCGCTGACTGAACTGGGTGAATCTAGCAGAAAACTACCACGGGACTAACACAGACACACAGGGATAGACAGACAAACAGACACACAGACACACACACACACACACAATGAGTATTATAAAAAAAAAGTCTTGCAAACAAAAACATTTATAACATTTAGAAAGCTGAAGTTTAAAAACTGACTGTGTTTATATGGAAAAACTGGGTTTTTTAAAAGGAATGAACCTAAGCTCAAATCCCAGATGCCAAGTAAAAATGTCAGGCAGAAATGGCAGCAGCCTACACTTCTGGCCCTGGAAACCAGAGTCTGAGCAATCCCACAGCAAAGCAAATAGGTAGGTAGAGCAATCCAGGATGATTCCCAAAGTCGGGACACACAATGCCCTTTTCTACGTCTACACACATATGACAGAAAGAAGGGAGGGAGGGAGCTAGAGAGGGAGTAAGAGAAGGGAGGGGAAGGAAGAAGGGAGAAAGGAAGGAGGGAGGGAGGGAAGGTATTATATCTGGAACTTTCTCCAAAAATGGTGAAAGGAGAAAAACGGCTGTCTTAGCAATATGAAGATATCCTAAAACAAACCTAAATATGCCCAGCGGTACCTCTGGCACAACCACTCTCCGTTTCCAAGCTTGCAGGTCGCGTTCTGTAGCAATCTGACTCCGTGGAGCATTTTGATGCATTTGACGAACCCCTTCAACTTGCCCACTACGACGCAGACCAATATTTGGAGGGGACTGAATGTCTAAACTTAATCTTCTAAAACCTAGGAGTAATTATCAAAAAATTATTCCAATTAATATTCACTTAACATATTACAAAAGTACATTACTCCTGCATGACCAAAGAAAAGGACTCATTGAGAAAACTTGTGAAATTCTTCAGTTGATCAAAGTCAGAATGCAGAACTGACATTACTGCAACTCAATTTCAATATGTACCTTCTAAAACTGTAGAATTTAAAATTGTTTTTATTATTTATATTTCTAAATACTTCTGTCTTGTAAAGCTCTACACTAAAGACAGACTCTAAAATTCAGTTAACTTTGTAAGATCAAAAATTAACTTTCATCATTGAATGCCAAACAGTTCAACAAAATAGGAACCTTCTCAAAAACTGGGCAATCTAAGTCAAACTCTGAAGGCTCAACAGGCAGGAGTAAACTGACTTTCAAAATTGGTCTCTGACCCATACCCATTTGCCATGCAAATGTTCATATTCTTTCTCTCCCCCTCCCCATCTTCTGTTGGATGACCAGGAGACCAGGCAATGCAAACACAGGAAGGTCTGAGCTGGGCCCGAGGAAGATAGGACACCTTCCCACAAACTAGAAGCCACAAGGACCGGAAATTGGCATTAAAGAAGAGGCCCAAGGTAAAGAGCTCATTTTCTTTCCAACATGAGGTGAGCGGCATGCTGCTTAAGCCTGAACCTGCATAAAACACTGGGCAGGGCAGTCAAACGTATACACTCAGCACTGGAAAGCAGATGAGCACATGGAATCCTGTGAGAACAAGCACAGCTGTATCTATCACATCACCCATAATCATAAAGCATAAGAATATTTTTCTATACAAATATTACTATGAAGTGATACAATAGAAAGAAAAACTGAAAACTCTATTGACACAAGATGATTGCTAGAATGTGTTGATTAGGGGACAAAAAGTTACTTAAGGTGTCTTTTCCTATGGTGCATGAAGACCATCAACTATTCAGCTGGCATGCCTACAATGTTAGATTGGAATATTATTTTTAGTTTAGTTTAGTTTAGTTTAGTTTAGTTTAGTTTAGTTTAGTTTGTGTGTGTTGTGTACTACCAGAGGGCACTGTGGGTAACTAAGAAGGCCTAAGGGCAACTTCTGGAATAACCCCTTGACAGCTCTACTTCCTGTTTACTTTGCTCTGTAGAGGACCAAGGGTGACTTCAGGAATCATCCTAGATTGCTTCTACCTCTTTTGCTTCGCTCTGGGATTTCCCAGTTTTGCTCACCAGGGTGTAAAAGTAGGTTTTTACATGGGACCTAGGATCTGAACTTAGGACCTTCTGCTTTCAAGGCACAGTCTTAACCCCTGAGTCATCTCTCCAACCTAAGGCAGAGTCTTAAACCCTGAGACATTCTCTCCAGCCCTAGACTGGACTTTAAACAGGAGGAAATGATCAAACAAATCCAAATAGAGAGAAATGTGTAAGAAGGGATGAAATCCTTCAAAGGTATCAGTGCTATGAAAATCTTTTCTACATTAGAAAAGACACAGGAGGGAAATGAACAATCCAGAGGAACAGAGGGAGTGGAGGGGGACAAGCGTAAAGGGTGCCTACCCATTAGCTTGTCTAACTAAGAACTTAAAAAAAATAAAAATTTAAAAAAGGAAATGAACAGTCCACATTTTACAAAAAGCCATCCATCTACAAGTGGTGTAACCCTAGGAGGCAGGCGTCCAGGACCCCTTGAGAGGTGCTGCATGACCAGGACTGGTCTCTGGATACTTGGAATGGTTGCGAGTTTAACAAGTGGGTAGAGGGCCTGCTGGCAGGACTACTCCCTACGCAAGGGCTACACAGCATCCTGAGCAGGCATCCGTGTGTACACACCGCTCTCTGCTCTCGAGACTGTGACGCAACCCACTGCTTCAAGTTCCTGCCACTCGACCTTCCCCACAACGATGGACTGTCACCTGGACCTGTGTGTCAACTCAACTTCTCTTTTCCTTCCTAAGCTTCTGGCTCAGGTGTTTTGTTAAAGCAAAATGTAATCAAACTAAGAACTCATATGTTGTTGTTTGAAACGTGAGTTGTCCCACACAGGCTCGTGTCCTTGAATCTTCAGTTGCTTGGGAAAGCCAAGGCACCTTTAGGAGGTGGAGTCTTGATGAAGGAAGGCAGTCACAGGGTCTGGGCCTTGGGGGGGGATTAGCTCCGCCCTACTTCCAGAGGAGGGGGTGTCTACTTTAGCAGTTGGCAGTTTTCCAGTTTTCAGTCTTCTTGATGGACCTGACTTAGGCTGTCTCCAACTTCTGCCAGCTGGACAAGCCTCTCCTGGAATTGTAAGCTGAGTAAATCTCCCTTTCTCCCTTTAAGTTACTTGAGAGGAACAAGTATATGGCAAAATATCAATAATTAGGGCAACCAATATTGTAAAAACCTGGTCTCTGCTTAGTTTAACCTTTGTATCAACACTAAAAGACTGTTTCTGGTTCTCTGAAAATAAAAGATCAAGAGTCACCAGTTTACAACTCAACTCTCCACAACTAACGTCATAAGAAAAAGTGTATTTCACAAGTTTGACTAATTAAAGCAAAGAAAGCTAGAACTTTAGTTTTCCCTTTATATACTGACATTTGTTGCCATTTTAAACAATTCATAAATACTCTTTAGAAGCAAAAGATTTCATCTGTCTTTCAGAATACTTGAAAACCCAACATCCACATTACACCGTTGGTTTTTCTAGGAACAAAATCATCTTCAGAATGCTTAACTTGCAAAAGTACATTGCTTTTACCAAGGATCTACCCAACCATGACATCATTTTTACTTCGGCAACACAGCCGCGTGAAGGAAAGGTTTGCATAAACACATCACCTCTTCGAGGCGTTTCTTCCCCGTCTGCAAGACTGCGAGGGGCGTCCGATTCTGCCCGCATGCTCTCATCTTGCTGCTGCTGCAGCCGTCGGATCATTCCATCAAGAATGCTGGCTTCCGGACTGCCTTCATCAGTGTCATTGGTTTGGAGGCTTATAATTTGCTCAATTACTTCTCCATCACCTAGAAAGTCATTTGTTTAACATTTAATCATGATATATTTGAGCAGAAAACAAAAAAAATTAAAAATAATGATCGCAGCTCAATGCTAGAGTTCTTGCCGCCATGCACAAGATCTAGGTTCCAGAACCTCAGAAAAGTTAGAATTCTTGTCTTATTATATCAAGCAGATAGCCTACCGGAAAGAGAGCCTTACATGTTACACATTCATAAGTAATTAATTCAACTAGAAAGATTCAAACCAAGCACAGTACAGTACCAAATACCGAAGAGCCTAGACATGACCCATGGAAGTCTCAGAAATGTTTAGATGAGGGAAATATACTGCTGCATGCCAACGCTCTTCATTTATTTATGCAGAAAAACACAGTGGCGTTTACTTCTGTCTCCAAGAAAAACATTAATATCCAAGACAATGTATACTTTCCACTCCCTCAGCAGATGAAGGTAGTTGTAGGTGACTCTCCAGCTAAGCTCAAAGTGTTGTGTTAAGGGAGGTGCAGCTTGTGTGTGAGGGTATTGTGCATGGTAGGTAGCAAGTGGCTGACTGATCCTCAGCCTTAGACACTTTTTAGCAGAGCCAGTAACAGTAAATTATTTCTGAAGCACAAAATCAGTTTTTACATGTCTTTGCTTTTTCATTTTTCAAATAATGCCTTATTGAGACATCTAAAAGGTTTACATTAGCATAAACTGAAAGTGTCAAATGGTTTTGGTGTTTAAAAAAAATCAGATTTTTTAAAAAAATCTGATTTAGGGCTAGAGAGAGGGGTCAATAGTTAAGACCCTGCCTCACAAGCAAAAGGTCCTGAGTTTGGATCCTAGGTCCCACCTAAAAAATGCCAGATGGAAATGACTGTGGCCTACACTTGCAGCCCTGGTGGGCGGAGCCTGGGATATCCCAGAGTGAATCAAAAAGGAGGTAGAAGCAATCCAGGGTGATTTCCGAAGTCACTCTTGGGTCTTCATAGGAACATATAGTGCCTTCTGAGACAGACAGACAGACAGACAGACAGACAGACAGACAGACAGACACACACACACACACACACACACACACACACACACACACACAGAGAAAATAAGTAAAAAAAAATTATTTTTTAATACAGGCTCATAGTCACCAGAATCTGTGTCGCCTGCGCTTTCCCAGCAGCAAAGGGATGGTCGGCGCTATAGGAGGCTGAGGAAGCCTCCTCACTCTTACTGGATGGAGAGAGACGGGAAAGCACCAGGAGAGTTGCGCTGTGCCAATGAGACTCTGAAAACCACTGTGACAACTGCTGCGCCAGGAAGCGAAGGAGAATGTGCAGCTGCTGCTGCTGCAGCGCCCGCCCACGCAGGCTGCTGAGACGCCGAGGCAAAGCTGCTTCCGTCCCAGGCCAGTCTGGACAACTCAGCAAGACATTGCCACAAATAAAAACCAAGGCCAAGAGTGTGTGGCTCAGTGGTATAGTTTTTACTTGCCTAAATGTGTAAGGTCCTCAGTTAAATCCACAGCGCTGGGAGGGAAAAAAAAAAGAGGCAGAACAAGAATGGAAAAGGGAGAGAATAAACACAGGTATGAAGTCTCAGGTAAGTTCAAACTCAATCATACTAACAAGGTTAAATGTGAATGGTCTACATATTCCAATTGTCTAAAAAATTGTATTAAAAGAACTGAAAAAACTTCAATGCAAAAAATAATATAAGCAAATGACACATTATACTAACAGAAACAGAACAACATTCAAAAACAACAAAGATTTTCAAAGACAGAAAGAAATTTCATCATGATCAAAGAATTCACAGACAGGACTGGCAGCACAACTCAAGGGTGGAAGAGTCATCCAAAACGTGTCCACTGCTGGGGTGTGGGTGTGAAGCCTGAGCTTCATTCCAAAGCCTGTCTGTGTTTCCAGTCAGTAAAATTTAAAGGACATAAAAATACTGACTGGGAACAAATATGAAAAACTTGTATTATAATTGTAGATTTCAACACTGTAGCAGCCCAAACAGGGGCTACTTACTGTCTGCTACTGTCCTTAACTAGGTACAGAAGGATGCACAGCCACACATGCCACGTGGCATTTCACAGTGACACAAATTGATCTCAACTCTATCTGGCCACATGAAAAATCCACTCAGTATAATGCTCATGAAGCTCATAGTAGTCAGCACCTACCACAAAGTGTTCTGACTCCCATAATGATGCCTGAAACCATTCATGTTGATTAAATGTATACAAAAAAATGCTTTCCCAAGCTGGAGAGATGGCTCAGGGGTTAAGACTCTGCGTCACAAGCAGGAGGACCTGAGTTTGGATCCCAGGTCCTGAATAGAAAACACCAGGGGGAAACGACAACGGCCTGTACTTCTGACCCTGATGGGCGGAGCCTGGGAAATCCCATAGCAAAGCAAAAAGGAGGTAGAAGCAATCTAGAATGATTTCCTGAAATCACCCTTGGTCCTCCCACAGAAATACAGTGCGTGCACACACACACACGCGCGCGCACACACCACACACACCTTTAAAAAAAGCTTTCCTTCAACTGTACAACCACAAACTTAGGATCCCCTCCCGTCTTGAAGTACCACCATACACAACTGCTAACGACTGAAGTTGGCAACACAGCACCAAAACTAGCCAAAATTTTCCTTTCATCAAAAATGCATTGACAGACATTTGCTTAACAGTAGTAATTTTCATTCACTACGAAGCCCAGAACTGCTGCCTTTCACTCAAAGCCATTGTATTTTTTCTCTGGTGTGCATCAACTGCCAGGCACACTACACTTAACATTATTAAGTAAAATACACATTACTTGATCACGAACACTCTGACTTTGGGGCAGTATGATGATCAAAATGGCTACCAAGTGCCTGATGGGTGGAGTGGTTTATCTACTAAGCATGCACACAATGGATGAAGAATGACTCACATTCCTAGGAGCAAGCACAGTGTAAAACTTCACACGCTACATAGCTAACATACAATTTAAAACATTGTTCATTTTTGGAATTTGCCACTTAGGAACTTTTGAGCTAAGGAATGAATGATGGTAACAGAAACCAAAGCCCACGAAGCTGCTACAGAGAGCCCAGCAGGCCGTTCGCGTTCTGAATCAGAGGACAGCCTGGAGATGCAGTAGAGACGGAACAATTTGCCGAGGAGTAAGGGACACAAGTGCCATCAGACAGAGCAGCTGTCCTCGGGGAGGGAGGGAGGGATCAAGTGATCACAGGAATTAGTGAGTTTTGATGTAGATACATTTTAATACAAATAATAAAAATAATTTGAAGACGAAGTAGCCATCAATCTTTAACCTTCAATTAACTGGTGATTTAGTCTTCATCTGAACAAAAGAGCAGCGGATTCTTTACCTTAGCATTTGCAGAGAGAAACCCTCTGCTTTGCACTGTGCTAGATTCTGAGATGGATGTTACAACATGGACTGTCCAATGACAGAAAGTAAAAACTGCTTTAAAAATACCAGAGTTTTAGAAGAAGGCAGCCTTGAAAAGGCATCTTGGGGGGCTGGAGAGGTGGCTCAGGGGTTAAGCCTCTGCCTTGCAGGTGGAAGGTCCTGAGTTCGGATCCTAGACCCCACATATAGACGCTAGGCGGAAGCGGGGGCAGCCTGCGTTTCTGGTCCTGGTAGGGCGGAGCCTGTGAATCCCGGGACAGAGTAAACAAGGAGGCAGCGGAGGCGTCCATGGTGGTTCCTGAATTCGCCCGTGGTTCTACACACACACACACACACACACACACACACACACACACACACACACACACAAAATTTAAAAAAAAAGGCATCTTGGAATCAATTCTAAGGATGAGTACAAATTAATAGCACTAAGTAAAAAACTTAACAACCCTTCGGGCCACACAAAAAATGGATGCAATGGAATTAAAAAATAACTCAGCAATTTATAAGGTAAACATCAGCAACAAATCCTAACACTTGTGGGTCAAATGACAAGGAAACAAAGCTATTCATGTGTGTCCTCACAAATTAATCCAAGTTACAAAGAGAAACAGTAGAAACTCTGCAGACTCCACTTTACCCAAGGGCTAATGACACCAGACATCACTGATGGACAAATACACACTTTTAATGCCTAATTGATCCCTGTGTCTAGAGATGCTCTATGAAATTCCTAGCAATCTTAAATATATCAGTATCATGGAAGTCAAAAGCTAAGACTTCACTCCAGACAAAAGGAAATATGCCAAGTAAATTCCACATCAAGTCCCAAAACAAAATCAGGAGAGAACATGAACATCGAAGCCCATGTTTATTAGCGTAACTAACAAGATTGGATTACGGGATAGAGATTGGATCGTATCAACTATTAATGTCCTCATTTGGGAGCTGGAAAGGTGGCTCAGCATCAAAAGAAGAAGGACTTAAGTTCAGATCCTGGAACTTAAGAAACTGGAGAAACTGGAGGCAGTCTGCACCTCAAACATGAAGCCTGGGGAATCCCAGAGAAGCAAAAGGAACGTAGAACCAATTTAGGGTGATTTCGTAAGTCCCCCAAGCTTCCACAAGCACACGCAGTGCCCTCTGATACACAGACACACATATGCGTGGAAAAAAAAAATTTTTAATGTCCTAGTTTCAAAGACTGCCAATAATTTTAACGGATGAAAATACATTTCTAAGAAACTATATCTAATAGCACTTAAAAGCAAATGAGCAAAATGTCTGAAACTTAAGTCTCAAATGGCTCATCTGGTTTTTTTTTTTGGTTTTGTTTTGCTTTCAAACGCTGAAAAATATTAATGATTGGTAAATCTAGAAGTGTGAGATCTAGTTGTTGTATTGTTTACATTTTCTAGGTAACCTGCAACCCAGCACTCCCACACCAGCACAGTTAAAGGCCAGGCTGGTGTGCACAGCCTTGCAGGCCAGACAGAGACACAAAGAGAAACTCTTTGTCTCTTCAAGAAGAAAAGAAAGACTCTGCACTTACTTGTGGCCACATAGCCAAGCTGTGGGACCAAATGCTCATCAGCTGAGTTCTCTCGGCCTGGTACTAATCTCTGGAACTTGGTGGGATGAGGGTTTCCGTCTACATCCACCAAGAACGGTGGAGGCATAAGATGAGGGGCCTGCTGGGTCTGCTCATCTAAGACGTAATTATTGGAATCTCTGATCAGTGGTCGGTAGTCCGTATGGAAGAACATCTGATCAGGAATCTAGAAAGCAAAGTTCACAGGGTGACATTTGAAAATTCTACTTGTTGAAAATAAATATTCAAAGTACTTACAATTAGAAAGGAAATTACACTAGAGCCTAATTACTTTCAACTCCCTCATAGCTGTATTTTATGTGCTACAAGTAAGCATTAACAATAACCTTTTCATATGGCTTGCTGCATCCAAATCCAAATATCAGCAGGTGCCCGTGAGAATCTGTGCAGGCAAAATGCTGTCCATCCTGTGAAAACTTACAGTCAAACACAGCTCCATGTCCTTGGCCTTCGATCTGGGAAAAGCAAAGGTAACAACATTGGGTATGTTATGCAAGTGTTCTTGCTATGGAAACTTACACATAATTTTGCTTCTGGATTTTTTTCCCCAGAGCTCATTTTCACATGCCAGGCAAGCATTCCATCAGTCAGTCACCTTTACCTCCAGGGCCCTACTTAAAAAGTTTTAAACCAGAAATGGGGACACACACCTGTGAACTCAGAAATCAGAAGGTGGAGGCAGGAGAGTCAGAAGTTCAAGGTCACTCTCAACTACACTGAGAGTTCAAACTAGGACCAGGACTTCAAGAGACCCTGTCTGCACGTGACCTTGTCTCGATAAGAAAACAAATGAACTCTTTCATTAAGCATATACATCATTATTATTATTCATTTAAAAATAACCAAACACTTAAAAGACACAATCCAAAGTCTTTACTTCTACAAGTAAATGGGCACGACCCTTCATAAACTTGAAACAGGTACACTACGGTAAAAAGCTACTAATTTACATATTTGAAGTTTGGCATCTGTGAACAGAAATTGCCTGGAGGTCCACACTGACTACTCCAAACCTTTCAGGAAGGAAGCTCTCCATACATCAAAAACATGGATTCCAAACTGTTATATTCTTTTCTAGCTGTAAGTTGAATTAATTCAGCACCACCATTTGTAGCTAATTGGTTCATGATTCACTACAGTGCTATATATACTAGTTGCCTAGACATACTAACTTTCCATTAATTTTAAGGCTAGGACATTTGCTCTTACTGCCAGAACAAAACCATACCTACATCCAAGAAAACCCAGGCACGAAAAGCTACAGCATTTGTCCCTTCACTACCTGCACATGAATGGGTACTAATTCAATCACCGAGACACTTAGGGCAGTGCTAAGATAATCAACATATAAATGTGTATCTCACAACATAGAAACACAAATGTTTTCTCCAGCTACCTATGAAAATATAAGAACACAGTCAATATAATCAGCCACATGATCCCTCCAGGTGTGTCACTCCTGCTGTGGAGTCACCTAACTCTTGAAGTACTTCTGAACTCCTTTCTGGGAACCTTGAATAGTAGTACTACTGTGGCATGGTGACCAAGCAGGACAACAGAGCTCAGCATACAAGCTCAACTATTCTTTAGTATAGAAGTTACTCAAATATATTCTGTTTAAAGGTTAATTTAATGTTATTTTCACTGATTAAGTTAAATTCAAAACAGTTCTATATTGTAGTATAAATTTGAATTAATGTAGTGTTGATAAGTTCAATTAAAATGTAATCCTTTTGAAGGGGAAAAGGGGGGAGGGAACAAGGGGATCCCGGGAGGGGTGGAAGAAGGGAGGGGACTGAGGTACCTATTAAGTTTGTATGAGTGGGGGGAAAAAATGCGATCCTTTTTATCCCTTTTGCTGTTTTTATTAGAGTTTCATTTTAGAATCCAGGATGGCCACATACTTGTAGCAATTCTCCTGCCTCGGCTTCATGACTGCTAAGATTATAGAACCAAGCCACCACCTGGCTTCAAGTGCAATATTCATATTTAGTTTTGAAAGATAAGGGCCAGAGAGAAAGCTCTCAGGTATTCTCCCAAACCTAACTACCTGAATTCTACTCCCAGAAAGCCAATGTGATGGAAAAAGAGAACTGACTTCCTCTGATCTCCACCTGTGAACCATGACATGTGGTAAGAATGTGCATTCTCTCTATTTTTCTCCTTTCCTCCCTCCCTCCCATTTTTAAAGGTTATTTAGGCAGCTGAGCTGGCTCAGCAAGCAAGGCACTGCCCCACAGCCCAGAGGCCTGAGCTGATCTGTTTCTACGTTGTGAGATACACAAGGGGACGGAGAGAACTGGTTTCTCAAAGTTTCCTCTGACCGCCATCTATGTGCCATCGCAGGCGTTCATCATTTTCTCTCTCTCTTATAAATGTAAACTGTTTTTTTAAAACTAAAATAAAATACTGAAAAGACAAGAATACCAGCAAACAACAGAGCAAGCTGGGCAGGGTGGCAGAGGTTTGGAATCCTGGCTCTCAGGGAATGGTGATAAGAGGACCAGACCTGAGCTACACCGTGAGTCTCAAAAAGACAAAGACAAGGAACGACATCAGTAAGTCTTCCAACAGATGTAAGCATGGAAGTGTGAAAATGTGATATTTACAGTCCCAAAATAGCTACGTTAGCTTAATAACTGAGAAAGGAATGTGATTTTTGTAGTGGATATACCTGGCATGTGCCACCTTAAGCAAGTATTTTGAATTACCATCACCAAGAGACTAGTGAACATTTGCCTGCCTAAGGGATAAAGGAAACAGTATCACTTGTTTTGTTTCATCAAAAAAAAAAAAAAAAAAATCTAAGCATACGCACTTCAAATAAAACTGAAGGAAGGTTGTAAAACGTTACTTATGAATACCCAAAACAGTTATGGAGCAAGAAGGAGAAAAAAACTGAAAATTCAAGCAAACCAGGCAGATCCAAGCACCTACCTCATGCCTTTCTGTGACTGTGGTCTCAAGGGCAAACATGTCACTACTAAAGACACTACTGAGGAACCATCAAGACCGGACTCTGGACCTAGACTATGCAAATGTCTTTTCTGATGAAGTCTTAAATCTGACTACAAGATAATTAATCTGGTCTAGATTTAATGACTAACTCTGGATCTTATTAAGAACACACATTACTCAGCCAAGTATTATTTTACTGGTACTTACAGTTTTTATTATCATCAACTAATTAAAAAAAATTCTAATTAAAAGAACTATGCTTATGTGAACACACTAAGAGATGCACATTCACAAACAAGCAGCTATTTAGACAACTTTCAAAGGTTATACTCAAGTTCATCAGTCACACAGAATTCTAATAGATGGCATTCGATTACCTTGACTTCTAGAAAAACTGTCTGTGTCAACCAACTTGTAGGCAACCCTCACAACCCACAAACGCAAAGATACAATTGCTTCACTCACCATATTAAAATAATGCTTGACCTTGGTGCCTTTTGTTATATCCCATATAAATATGCTGCCATCATGTCCTGCAGATAACATAATTCTGGAATCAAAGGGATGTGTCTCCAAAACAAACACTTCATCGGCATGTCCCTTTATTCAACAAAGTCATAACAGTAAGATGGTTTGCAAGTGACAGGTAGAAAATTAAAACACGACACATTACATAAGGATTTTAACATGCACTGTTGACTATAATTTATACATGCATATCAAACTTCCAGTCATTTTGTCATTTAAATAAACTATTCAGTACATTAACCTTATCATTTTCAAAGGAGTTAAAAACGCTTGTATAAGATTACGGCCATGGTCAGCTACAGGGCATGTTGCAGAGCGTGGACTAGGGACCCTGCCATTTATCTTACTGGGTAACAACTACCTACCAATAAATTATGAAGCAGCTGTCCAGTGTAAGAGTCCCACACTTTGAGGACATGGTCATTCACAGCGGTGACGACAATGCTGTCGTTCTGATTCCAAGCGATCATGGTAACCTTGGGTTTCATGAACCTCTCCTCTTCAGAAGACACATCCCTATGGCCATCAATGAAAGCAACAGCGTCATGCATCCGGAGGGCAGCCCCCACAAGCTGTACGGGCTCCCACCAACACGAACATAAGGAAAGCAGCCCAGCGCTGGGCACGTGATTCCGTTGGCAGAGAGCCTCCCTGGCATCCATGCAGCCCTGAGCTCTGCCCTCAGCACTGCAAGAACCAGATGTGCTGACAAAGTCCTGCGGCCATGCTGGTGAGTTGAGGGGAGGAGAACCACAGATCAGCCCAACAGGGGGCTACCTTCTCAAAAACACCAGCAACAATGCAAGGCAAGTTTTACTCTTGTTTTGACAATACTGTTCTTATTTTGCCCAGCTAGCAACTGCTCATCAAAAAATGTGATTTCAAATCATCTGCATTATTTAACCAACCATATTTGCTTAGCATAATGAGATGTTCTTGAATATCGAAACATTTTTATAGGAAGGTTAAGATTATTTTTAATATTGGAAGCATCTTTAATGAAAAAATATGGAGTATCTCACACATTTGTCATCCTTGTTTAGGACAACACTAATCTTGTCTGTTCCATTCCAATTTTAGTATGTATCTCTGAAGAAAGCTAAGATTTGTTAATTTATGAACCAAGTTTTATCCAGCATGTATCTCTCAATGTTCATCACAGACAAATGCACAAAAAAAACATCAATTTTATCTTGAACACAACTCTGTCCCTCAAAGGTAAAGTAGAGGTGCTTTCTCAGGCAAACTAAACCTGAGTTCATTACCACAAGATGTTAGGACAGCACTTCAAGTTCAGTTAAATGACGCTAAACACCAATTGTACAAAAGACCAATCTCTCAGCTACAGAAAAAACTGTAAAGTAAAGGGCCACTAGTAAGCTCAGCAATAAACGCTCGTCATGGAGCGTAGCCAACGAGGTAGCTACCCAGACCCTGGAAGGAGAGAACTGACCCTCAGCGGTCTTCTGAGCGCCACATACTGCAGAACACAAGTACACTTCACATGCACAGCATGCGTGCACATAAACACACGTAGAAAAAAAATTTTATTCTCCCTGAGAGGAGGGGAGGGGAGGGGAGGGGAGGAGGGGAGGGGAGGGGAGGGGAAAAGGGGAGGGGAGGGGAGGAGGGGAGGGGAAGGGAAGGAGGGAGGAGAGGGATGGGAGGGGAGGGAGAAAGGAGAGGGAGGGGCGGGGAGGAGAGGAGGGGAGGGAGGGGAAGGAGGGAGGGGAGGGGATGGGAGGGGGAGTGAAGGAAGGGAGGAGGGAAGGAAGGAGAGGCGGGGAAAGGAGGGAGGGGATGAGGGGAGAGGAGGAGGGAGAGGATGGAGGGGAGGGGAGGGAGGAGAGGGGATGGAGGGAGGGGAGGGAAGGGGAGGGAGGGAGGGGAGGGGAGGGAGAAGGAGGGAGGGGAGGGAAGGGGAGGGGAGGGGAAGGAGGGAGGGGAGGGGAGGGGAGGAGGGGAAGGAGGAGGGGAGGGAGAGAGGAGGGGAGGGGAGGAGGGGGATGGGAGGAGGGGAGGGCAGGAGGGGAGCGGCAGGAGGGAGGGGAGGGGAGGGGAGGGGAGGGGACTTCAGAGCCTGGAAAATCCTGAGCAAAGCAAAAAGGAAGAAGTACTTGGCTAATTTTTTTGAGAGGATTTTTAACTACCTCATATATTATGAGGAGCTGCAGTCTAAGTGAATAACCTGTTTTGTGTTCATTAATCTTGTTTCATACATCTAAATTAATGTAGGAAAGTGACCAAACCCTGCCAGAAACAACTTAAAGGACGGATTTATTTATTACACTGGGAATATAACAAAAAAAAAAGTTAACAAATAATTTCAACTTACCCTGAGATTTTGGTAGCCATGTCAAGTAAGATACTTCTCCATTCCAACTGTTCAAATCTCCAAATCCGAGCTGTTCCATCTCGGCTACCACTTAGGAACCTTAGGTAGCAAGACAAACATCTCACTTGCTTGCCACTAAGGACTACAATTAAACTACTGCAAGGGCATCTACATGTGATTAACTCAAAGGGCAGATTATTCAAGAAGAGCAAGATAGGAAAAAACCAAACCTGGCTTGCTACCACCTTCCTGGCCCTACGGAACAAAATACACTGCACATCAACCAGTATTTTCTCAAAGAGATTAATTTTTGACAAAACAATGTAAAGGGAGGTACACCTAAGAATAAGAAAAACTACACACATGAGAAATAACAGCAAGGACCCCATATTTTAAACATATTAGCTTTAGACTCCAAACCAATACCTGACAGAGTCTATGTGAATATAATCTATGGAAAAACGAGGCAGAACACTCGGCAGTTAAAGTGCTTGCTGTACAAATAAAACAACTGTAGTTTGGACTCCCCAAACAAAATGCCAGGAGCATGTGGAAGGCAGCCTGAGCTCCACCGCAGAGGAAGCTCTAGGGAGGCTCAGCACACTGGCTTCAAGCCGGCCCTAAGGGGGCTCCGGGTCAGACAACCAGCGTCTTGAAGCAGTGGGCAGAAGGCAACCGAAGATGGTTCACACGAACTACCACTGTGGCTGTGCGCACACACTCAGCAGCGCTCAGCGCAGGCAGCAGGCAGGCAGGAAGGTGCACGCCCCACTCACGCGCACACACTGTCCATTCATACAAAACCTGACGGCACACAGCGCACACACCATCCATACAGACACCAACAAAAGGCTACCTCTGCTCTAGAGGCAGCAAACTCACTTTCTAAAATCTGAAAATGACATGTCAGTTTTCATTCCATTAATACACTAGCCATTTTACTATATTTACTAATAAGTACCTACAATGTACCAAGGGATAGACATCTATGTGTTACGAATCACAAAATTTAGTGTCAGAAATGTTAAGTACAAAATGGTGTTACAGCTCAGCAGTAGACAGAGCACCTATCTACTTTGCCACAAGGCCCTGATGGGTTTGACCCCCAATGACCCACAGTGGTACCAATGATACTCAGGGAAAAGGGGATGAAGTGACATACGAATTCCACAGTACACTATGCATTGACAATATCATTGGGGCAGCAAGAAGGCTCAGAAGAAAAAGATCTGAGTTCAATCCCTAAAAGCCACATACATGTGGATACAGAGAATGAACTCCCAGAAATTGTCTTCTGACCCGCACACTCTTGTACCCAGGATGACTTACACACATACACACTTTTTAAAAAAAAAAAAAGGTAAACCTAGCTACAATGAAAACAGAAATATAACCACAAATAAAACAAAAACTTAACATAATATGAAAAGGCAAATAGATTGACAAATCAGATACAGTAATATGTGGTATATTTATTTACCTAAAAACATACATAAATGCAAGCACAAACTTACCGGTCACCATTATTACAGAATTGGATACTATCTACTTTGTCCTGAAGAAAAAAAAATACATTAAAATTACTCAACATAGTTATGAAGTTAATAAGCAAATTTAAATGCTAAGAAATGCATCTAATCTAGCAGCAGCAGCAGGTCCACTTAGCCCAGTTCCTAAATCTGCAGGGACCATGGCTCTAACAGGAATGCTGAGACATACAGAAAACCATGTCCAAGATTTAAAAAAAACACTGGAAAAACTTACATATAAAACTATATTTAAGCTTTATCTGTGTAACATCACTTATCAGAAATGAGAAGTGTGTAGAGTGATCAAAACGCTCCGAAGAAGGTAAAAATGCAACTTTTACGTACACACAAGTTAAAGCTGCCTTCTGGCACGTTATCTGTATGTTTGTTATTCTTCTTCCTGTCAATACTTTAGTGAGAGGAGGGAGAGAAAAAGGAAATGTGCCAAGGTACACAGATGGCGGCCACAGGACAACTTTCAAAGTCAGTTCTCCGCCCCATGGGGCACCCAGGGATCGAACTCAGGCGCCAGGTTTGCGGCGGGAGCCTCGCTCACTGACCACATCCAGATCTGTGTTTCTTTTTTTGCTTTTTTTTTTTTTTTCTAGATCCGAGTTTCTTAAATACGCTCTGAATGAGAATTTTTATTCCCAAGAACTTTATTGTCTCCGTGCCTGGTTGTGTGAATGTGGTGCATGTTTTTATATGTGCACGTGTGGGTGCACTGTGTGTGGAGGCCAGAGGCTGACCCTGGATGTATTTTTGAGACAGGGTCTCTTCTCGCCGCCCCTGGACTCACTGACTCCGAGTTCTCGTGTACCAAGCACTTTACTACTGAGCCATCTCTCCTGCCCACTTCAACCTCAGAGAAAAGACCATCTAATCCCTGGCAAATACTCCACAACACTAATGATTATTTATACACATATATACATGTGTGTATCTGTATGCACATATATATTCCTAATAGCACTTTGACTTCATCAACTTGGTTAGAACACGTGGAACACACACACAATCTCAGACATGCAGCAATGACTGGGCAGGACCAGCAAACTAGCTGAACAAACCTAATGACTTGAAGTCAATCCCTGCACGCCCACAGGGGGAAGAGAACTGACTTCTGAAAATTGTTCTCTGACCCTCTCTCCCGCTCTCATATACCTGATAAATAACTTTTAAAGATTTTAAATTTAATAAGTAGGCAAAGCAGTCATCTGTGATCATAACATGGAATGGAGAATATAAGACTAATAAGCTACTAAGGAAGATACTAAGCCAAAAACAGGAAATTAAAATTTATCTGTTGAACGGTAAGCATAAACTTAGAACATTTTTTTTAATTTTTTAATTTTATTATTTATTCAATTGTGAGTGTGTGTGCGTGTATATATGTATGTGTGTTGTCTGTGTGTGTAGAACCATAGACGAATTCGGGAACCACCATGGACGCTTCCACCTCCTCCTTGTTTACTCTGCCCCGGGATTCACAGGCTCCGCCCTACCAGGACCAGAAACGCAGGCCGCCCTCGCTTCCGCCTGGCGTCTATACGTGGGGTCTAGGATCCAAACTCAGGGCCTTCCGCTTGAAAGGCAGAGGCTTAACCCCTGAGCCACCTCTCCAGCCCCAGAACATTTATTTTTTATAACTAAAGTTGTTAACAATTCATTTACAAAATTTTAATAAATATTTTATTTTTATTTATTTATTGTGTGTGTATCAAAGGGTATATCCCTGTGGAGGACCAAGGGTGATTTCGGAATCATCCTGGATTGATTCTGTTTTTACTTTGCTCTGGGATTTCCCAGGCTCCACCCATCAGTACTAGAAGTACAAGCCACTGCCTTTTCTGCCTGGCATTTTCATGTGGGACTAGGATCTGAACTCAGAACCTTCTGTTTGTGAGGTAGAGTACTAACCCCTGAACCATCTCTCCAACCCTCAATTTACATAATTCTAAAGAATACTTACAGTATGGCTCTCAAGTTCTGCGATTTTTTCAGGTGCTTCGAAACCCAAAAAATACATTCTGATTACATGATCAGTACTACCTGTAGCTAAAAACATACCACCTGAAATAAAAACGTTGAAGTTTAAATGTCCTGTTTGTAAGATTACTGTAAACAAAGCAAAATTACGGTATTAAGACATAGAGAAAGAGCTCGGGTTATAAAGCTAAGCCTATCACAATAGTCACTACACAAGTCATAAAACTGAACTTATAGTGTTGGTAACAAAGTTAATTCATCTGGGAAAAGGCCAGTCTCCCTCTGCTTTAGTGAGTGTCCAAGTTGTCAGAACAAGTACCAGTCTCCTAAGAACACAACAGCCTTACACACCTACGTGTAACTGTGCAACACAAACTCTACTTGTTAATGTTCGGACTTGTATTAGAAGAATGCCTTAACCCTATTCTAAAAAATATCAAATAACTTCATGGTCCAAGGCACTGGACAGAAAACAGCTGCAACCACCACCACCACCCAGCGAAGATGCCGGCCGTGCACCCGGAGCAGCTCACATGACACGCAGTCCCTATTTGGCATCTCTCATCAATGACTATCACAAGTCAGAGATGGCCAAGAATGAGGTAACACCAAAAAAACACTAATCACATAATCATAAATTCCTTGTAAATACTTTTTTTGAATGAACATTGTAAATGCAAGCTAAGGAAATGAAGCCGTCATTTCCCACTCACCTGATGGTGAGGAATGCTTACAATAGAGACAGGCGACAACAGGAAAGAGAGTCTTACCAGCACTGAAAGAGGAGCAGAGCATCTGAACACCTGGCCGAGGCTTTTCGGTGAACTTCAAAGGACGTGGGCTTGAAAGAAAAAGATGCTGCTTCAAAATAGACATTAAAGCATTTAAAGCAACGCTGGCTTAACTTGGCATATTTAAGTATTCTAGTCATGGCTAGGCCTGTGGCTCGGCTGTTAGGTGCTTGCCTACACGTACCACGCCTAGGCAGACAGCGTTTCTAAGCCCAGCACAAGGGAGTGCAGACGGGAAGACCACAACCTTCCCAGAATTCCAGGGCACCATGAGGGAAGGGGAGGAAATGGGGAAAGAAGAAACAGGGAGGGGAAAGAAGGGTGTTGCAGTCAGTCCACATGGTTGCTGATAAATGACCATCAAACAGCTTCAAGGGAACAAGGGGTTTACTGTCTGTTAAAATTCCTGGTTACAGTTCTTAGTCCAGCTTGATGGGAGAGCACAGACCAACACCAGGCTGAGGGAAGTGACCACACCATCACCACAGAGCAGCTGAGAAAGGGACAAATCCTTACTTGCCAGACCAGCATGTCTGGCCAAGTGAACACAGGATGCCAACTCTTTCAACCAGCTCTCCGTAGTTTATTCTAGGGCCTAATCCCACCCACCATGGGCTGGGCTTTACCCATCAGCTAGACAATCTCCTGCAGGTTTGCCCTGGGCTTAACCCAACCACTAATTCTCCACAAGTGTGCCCAGAGCTCAAACCCTCAACAGTCAAATTGACACCTGTGCCTAACTATGACAAAGGGGAATGGGAAAGAAAGGGGAGGGAAGGAGAAAGGGAAGGTTTTAGCTGGGCATGCTATTGTATCCTGTATCCCAGCACTGAGGCAGGAAAACTTAAGTTTGGGAGGCCGCCTTATCTACCTAGGGAGGCCCTAAAAATAAACTGGCCATGGGCTGGACAGATGGCTCAGGGGTTAAGACTCCACCTCATAGAAAGTTCAGATCCCAGGTCCAACATAATAACACCAGGCAGAAACATCAGCAGCCTGCACTTTAGGTCCTGGTAGGCGGGGCCTGGGGAATCCCAGAAGGAAGCAAAGAAGAAGGTAGAAGCAATCCAGGATGATTCCCAGAAGTCACCCTTGGTCCCCCACAGGGATACACAGTGCCCTCTTGCCCACAGGCAAGAAAATCGTCTTATTTCTATAGTACCTTATCACAAAACAGATTTCTACACAGCTATTTTATGTAGACTTATTTTAAATAATGCCATCTGAATCTAATCACACAGCTCCTACACTGAAAAAGTTAAGTCCAGCTTGTGAGACTGTGAGAGAGAAGGGGTAGGGGGGAGGGAGAGGGGAAGGGAGGAGAGCGAGGGGAAGGGGGAAGGGGGAAGGGGAGGGAAGGGAAGGAAGAGGGAGGGAGAAGCAAGATTAAGAAGAGAGGCATGGATGTAGCAGATTGTGGAGTATTTGCTCGGCGTGTTAGACTGAAGCACAATGGCTTTAGCAAGAACTTGTCATATAACCGCTCACCTGAATCTCAGAGCTTCTAAATCCCACTGCCAGAAGCAAACTGTCCCATCCGCGCCAGTGGAGACCATGTACCTCTGAAGACCTCTGGCCATTGGACTAAACTGAAAGACAATAGTATGTGTAAGTACATTTCCAGAACTTCTACTTAAGTTACTATTTTGCAGTCTTCACGTTAACGTCAACTGCCATACAAAAAAGACAAATTCAAACTAAGGTATTATCACTATTGTAACAAATCTCACACTGCCTATTAATTTACATATGTGCTTCCAGCTCAATGATTTTCAAAACAAGTAAGAGTAACTGGAAAAAATTCCTCAGACGAGATCCTGTTTTTGGACACCTCAACATTACCTATACGAGGTACAGTACACACACTGACCGACTGGCTGGTGCAGACTGTGGCGTCTTAAAGCAGGCCTGGGGCTGGGGAGAGGGCTCAGGAGTCAATCCTTTGCCTCACAAGCAGAAGGTCCCAAGTTCAGATCCCGGATCCCATGTG
Source organism: Typhlomys cinereus (assembly GCA_023101885.1). Taxonomy (NCBI): domain Eukaryota; kingdom Metazoa; phylum Chordata; class Mammalia; order Rodentia; family Platacanthomyidae; genus Typhlomys; species Typhlomys cinereus. Next base: position 123,863 of record JALPQD010000516.1, on the reverse strand, counting down.
AAAACGCCAGCAGAAATGGCGGCTACCTGTATTTCTGACCCTGTAAAGCAGAACCTGGAAAACCGCAGAGGCAGAGAAAAAGAGGAGGTACAACCACCAGGGAGATTCTTGAAGTCACTCCTGGACCTGCACAGGCACACATAGTATCCTGATACACACAGAGACGCATACGCAGACACACACCGTGAAAAAATTTTTAATTATTAAAAAAAAAAAAAAAAAAGCAGGCCTGAGCAGAAGGCTGCTTCCTTGACCTGGAGGGAAACGAGGACTCCCTGCGGGAGGGGGGCAGATTCCAAACGCAGAAAGACATTAGCTATTTGAAACACGGAATGAAAGCAGACAAACTATGCGATTCTGTAAATTCGGAATAACACAGCAGTGTTTATTAAGCACATATCGTGCTTACGCTGGCTATACAAATGAAGGTCCATCAGGGCTGGCAGGCTCCACGGTCAGGGTGCCCACAACAAACCTGGGGGCCTGCGTTAATCCCTGCAGTCCACAGAACAATGCAAGAGAACAATTCCAAGTTGTCCTCTGACCTCCACACATGCACCATGGTAAGTACGCCTGTTCCCTCCCTCAAATAGATAAAAATTATATATATACACCAAAAAGAAAAAGATGAATCTGGCCCAGTGGCATCAAAGAAAGGTTAAAGATGACGTGAGGAACGACAGAGAAAACAGACTCAGGAATGGAGCAGCAGGCACACAGCAGAGAGCAACACAATGACAGGACACCAAGCCCGCACCGGTGAAGAGCTGGGTTTCTGACCATCAGAAAATGGGTTCAATAAGTGGCAGCAATATTCTGTTTAAAAAAATCCCAACAGGTTGGAGAGATAGCTCAAGGGTTAAGACTGCCTCGCAAGCAGAAGGTTCTAGGTTCGAATTCCAGGTTCTATGTAAAAATGCCAGGTGGAAATGGCAGTGGCCTGCACTTCAGGCCCTGGTGGGCAGAGCCTGGGAAATCCTAGAGTAAAGCAAAAGGAGGTCATAACGATCCAGGATGATTCCTGAAGTCACCCTTGGTCCTCCACAGGCACAAATAGTGCATGCGCGCACACACACAGTAAAAATAGGGATAAAATTTTTTTTAATTTTTTTTAAAGTCACAAGCAGCCTTAAAATATCTATTAGACAGCAAAATGCACCAGCAGCTGAAGCAGTGACGATGTACTAAGCGAGCACAGGAAGAGGTAACTCAAGCCACACTAGTACATGGAAGCTCATCTCACAGGAACTCGAGGTGGCCTGAGATGCAGAAGACTCCGCACTTTAAAGGCAAGATGGCCCAGTGGGTCAAGGACCTGGAGGCAAAGTCCCCAAAGTCCAATGGCAGAAGGCAAGAACCAACTTCTGGAAGGTGTTCTGAGCCCAGATGTGCCCCTATCCTCTATCTCTAATTTAAAAAGAGAGAAAAAAAGGGGGGGAGGTTGTACAGCTGTTTAAGAACTGGAACCTATGCTGAGGACGGTGCACGCAGCAGGGGGATTGCTGGGCCTGATTCAAGCCAACCCTGAAGTGTGAGCACACACATTACTTTAATTGCTTGTGCGCTCATCATTTTCCAGAGTCACAAATCGTGTGTGGCTGCTCCCCTTCACTTTACAGCTCTGCCAATTCCTGGGTCGCCAACACCGGCGTCTTTTCTCAACAGCTATGGAAGTCTTGATGCGCGTGGAGTCAGCGTCTCAATCTGTCGCTCAGGCTGCACTCAACCCACGCAGCCCGAGCTCACCTCCCTCCAAGCACTGAATCACCGAAGCACCACCTTAGCATCCAAATTTGTCTTAACTGTGCAGTTGTCACCGGGTGGGGACAGCAGCCTGTGTTAAGTCGGAAGTCAGCTCAATGGCCGGTTCTCTCCTGCCGGGGACTGAACTCGGCAAGTAGTTTTGCTCACTGAGCCACTTCAGTGACCCCAAGCTGCACTGTAATTTTTCTCGTGTGCGTGTGTACATTTGCATGAGAAACCCAGAGGCTAATGTCAAGAATCAACCACTTACTCCCCCACCTGACTCCTTGAAACGAGTCAGTCTGTGGAGACCCCCAGTCCCCACTTCAGAAGCTGGAGCTACAGGCCAGCCAGCTGACATTTATGTACATGCCTTTGTAGACTCTGGGGACCCAACACCAAAAATGATTGTGTTTGCACAGGCAAGTGCTCAGCTGAGCCATCTGCTGCTCCCCTAAATGTATACTTAAGACTAATCTCTACTAAGCTATACTTTTGCTTTTATGTATTACTCAACAAACATGTTTAGAACTTATTCTTTTTTAATGTTTTATTTATTTACTTCAGAGAGAGAGAGGGAGGGAGGCACACAGGTGCACCATGTGGCCTCTGAGGACTGAACACAGGTCTTTGGTTTGCGAGCCACTGCCCACCGAGCTGTGCAATTTCACTGGCCCAGAACTGACTGAAACGTTTGCCTTATAAAGCATCTCTAAAAACGTTACTGGCCCGACTGCCTGCCTATGTACTATGCAATATTATGCATGTAACATTAATATGCTATAATATACAAGCTTTTTATGAATGAGTTGTAATTTTTCCCATCCTTTACTTTTAATTTCCTTTCATGAAACGCTTAAATCTTTCAAGTATGAAGCACATCTCTTACATGGACAATTTAATGCATTGGCAAAAGCAATATTCATGCAGACATTTAACCATGTCCTAGTTTAGTCTTACTGTCTCGCACGTTGCTTTTATTTTTCACTTTATTGGTTCATATCCCATTCTCTAGTAATGGCACATTCTCTTGCTAACCTTTCAGAGTACTCGAGCTATAAAATGTTTCTTCATCGTAAACCAACACAAGGAAAAGCCTCAGAATCCTGTTTGCTCTCCCAGACATGCAGCCAGCATCTCTGTAACTCCAGACACGCCAGCTCTACAACACACAGCTCCTGTTTATTACAGTCAATGACATATCTGTTTTCCCTTTTACCTCTTCATCCCCCCTCCAGGATCTCGTCTCTGACTAAAACCGCCTACAATCCCCTCTAATGTGAGTTCGGAATAGTCTTCTTCTGTACTCTACCCTTCAATTATATTCAGCAGACTCACATTTTTCTTCAAGACACCCACCTCACTACATAGCCCAGGCTGCCTTCTAACTGGAAATCTTGTTGCTCCACCCCCAGCGCTGGTGTGACAGACATGTGTCCAGCTAGGAATTCTTCATTAATACCCATTTTCTATTAGCACTTGAAATACTACTCCTCGGCCAGGCAAGGAGGAGGGTGTGAATGCTTGTAACCCCAGAACGCTGGAGGTGAAGACAAGAATATCTGGCTCCAAGTCAATCTCAGGTACACAGTAAGTTTGAGCAGCCTTAGTTTTATTATTACTGTCCTATTTCCTTTAAGTTTGTTATCATATTATAAAATGATAACTGCAAAAAAAAAAGTTAACTGTAAAACCTAACTAGGATTTGAACTCATTTTTAAATTATGAAGTTTCCCAGACCTGGAAATGTAGTTCAGCTGACAGAGTACATGCCAAGATTCACATTTCTTCTTGACTACCCAAGTTTAAAACACACCAGATAAGCACTTAGCTTACTTTTTCTTAGTCCCAAGAATAACATACTTTCAAAACAAAGTGTGGATACACAAATCCCTGTGCAGCAAGAGGTCACCTGTAATGACGTGATGGATCCCGTGTGTCCTTGCAGCACAGCAACAGGAGCACAAGTCCTTAAACACCACACTCGGATGATTTTATCACAGCTCCCTGCAGCAATCAATGTATTCTCGTAGTTTACTGCCATATCTGAAATTTCTGCAGAATGACCTCTTAATGTGGCTAATAGTCGGCCATTATGTGTTGACCAAATCTTTACCAAACAATCATCTGAACCCTAAGAAAAAACAACACCCAAATATAAATGTTAATGTAGCATCCTTTAAACTGTAAGAATACCATCTAATTCTCCACCCAAACCAACTATCCACTCCCCTCCTGCTTGCAGCATAGCATTACACTCTGAATACATGGAACAGTAGTTTTCGCTGAAGTAAAAGCGACAGCAAATGTCACCAATTGGTCAGATCACATTTTAAGTACGATTTCTCCCCAGAATTCTCTGCCAAGTAAGTAGTAACCTATTGGTTCCCATCCAAGGTGAATTAAGTATGTTAGAGCTGATCTAACTTCACAGGCTCAGATACAATGGAAAAGCAGTGGGGCGACGTCCTCATTCAAGCAAGAGCCTCGGATTTGCAGTCATCTCTATTGCTCACACACACACAGTGGCTGAGAGTGCTCACCCTAAAAATTACTGACTTCATTTTCTCTTCACTATTTTTCTAAAACTCTCTTCAACACAGAAAAGTTATTTTACAATAATCCATTCTCTGATGATTTGGGCTTCATTGTTGGACATACAATTAATCCACACAATTAAGCTTAATTTCAATGCAAGTTAATTCCACAGAATGGGCCAGAAAAGGAGGCTTTAATTACTTTTGTTTTCTTTTTTCTTTCTTTCTTTCCTTCTTTCTTTTCTTTCTAAAACTAATCGCATGGGACAGGCTGGCTTCAAACCCACTGTGCAGCTAACTTGGCCTTTCAACTCTGGTCTGCCAACTTTGAGCTCCCAAGTTCTTATACAGATTTTTGAGCATCCTTCCTAATTTTTACAAAAGCCAACTCTGAAAGCAGTTTGTAGTCACTTCGCTACTTGGTCACTTGATGTATCAGTAAAACTTCAAATTCATGGGCCTCAAATCAGGCCAACACGATCAAAATCTGTAAGGATAGGAAACATAAAATTGCCAAGATTCTAAGACTTCTCTAGATGATTCTGAAGCACATGTAGGCGGCGTTCCAGGCAGAGTCAAAGTGAATTTGAAATGTTAACTCACTGTAAAGATCCTATGTCCTGTCCTATCGAATGCTACGCAGTAGACAGCAGACAGGTGTCCAAGAATCCTCCTGTGCATTTTTATGTGCTGATACACAGCTCCTGGGAACGCTGTGCTAAAAGTGGAGCACCCTGTGAGCTGCTTTCCTCGATGTATCTCCACTAGGAGGAAATAAAAACAATGACAATTTTGGTTAAGGGAAGCCAGTGTGGGAAAAACTACAAAAAATCCCCAACAAGCTCTAGAGGTTACAAAATCTGTTTGAGAAACCCTAGGACCTCGGGATGTCTCCTTCTAACTCGGTCACGCTAATCACGAACTTCTTACCATGCTGCCATTACTTTCATTTACCTTTATACTGCTAAAGAAACACGTACGAAAACCTGGAACACTCTGCCAGCGCTCCCTTCCAGCTCTGACCTAGCATTATAAATCCCATCCAAGACTCACAGGGACAGTTTTGAGGCTCCCCAAGGTTAACTTCACTCACCAAGACTAGGTGGGGAGCCATAATTCACCGGCATTTCAGGAGGTCTTCCTCTGTGAAGAGCAGCAAAGGCAGAGCCCTTCCACACTGCGTGCCTGCAGTCTTTAAAATGAATTTTAGATACACATAAAATCCTGAAAGTTAACCCCAAAAAGATTTTATAGAATACTTACGTATATTGTAACAAACTGTTTATTCAAAGTTTTACCAACTAATAATATACTTTAACAGAAAAACCCTGGAGGTTTATTAGACTATTTCTGAAGAAAAAAAAAAAAACTGAAGACATCTCAGATACAGTGGCGTAACAACTAGATTTGTGCAGCACTTTACAATTCACCAAGTGCTTTCCAATACATCAGCGCATGGACCCTCACAACAACCCTGTGAGGTAGGTGTGTCCAGGTCACAAGTGAGGTAACTGAGGCTCAAGGGCTCCGGGACCTTTAAAGATCTGCTGCAAATGACTAGCAAAAAGGGACCAGTGCCAATCAAAGTTCATTTTCCAATGAAAAGCATCACACAATATTAAGGATGAACAGTCAATTATAATTGATCCAACTTTTCCAAACTAAGAACTTATAAGAGGAAATGTTGGATTCTTTTAATTTAAATAAAAATCCTTGACTTGTTTAGTTTTAAAATTAATTTGGTCAGTACTGCCATCACTATATCTCCTTAGAAGTATTGGCGAATTAAATAGCTTTCCCCTTCTTTTAGGTCACAGAAAATCCTTTAAAGAAGAGCAAACACATGGGTCTGTGAACAAGCTTCTCCGTCCCTCCCTGCCTTGTAGAAAATGCTGGAAGGAGAAGGTCTTCCTTCTTCAGGAGAAGGCAGCACAGCACGGGTTGAGAGCACGCCTCATGCACACACCATGCTCCAATTTGCTTCTTCACAACTCCAAGATGAAGGGAGGGAAGGCAGGATTCTAAATCTCCACTGAGCCTCGGGTGCCCCAAACTCACAGGCATGCCGACATTTTACATGAACAGATTCATTACCACTGTCATGACCAAAGAGCAGCTGCAAGGCATCCTCTCACAACATACAGAAATGTGGCCCAGGCTGCAGCCACTCGCTGAGGTCTCTTCTAAGAGCTGCCAGTTCTAAAACAGTGCTCAAAGCAAAACAACATTGAGCTTGACACAAGAAAAAAAATGAAAACACATTACCCAAGCAACTACTGGGTAACAACCAACAATAGAATAATTACAAAGTGAATAGGGACACAGAAAAGGAAGGGCATGAGCAGTTTCCCCGTCACAGCCTCAAGAACGAAGGCTACAGAGCCCTGAGAAACCGCCATCACTGACAGCGTGGCCAACAGCCAGGAGGAGGGTCGGTCTCGCTCAGTCACGCTGTATGCGCCAGCACAACATCTAAGACGCAGCATCGCATCACCAACCGCTCTTCACATACAGTAATCCCAATGAACTCGAGTACGCCAAGAGCAAGAACCAATAAACTTGCCCATTAGTTTAGCCACATGTATACACAGATCATTATCACATACATGTACTTAGTCTAAGTCATTTTATACGAAGCTAACAGAAAATAGCAATTCCAAACATTTTGCGCTAGCACGTAACTTTGCAAAAGAAAAATAAAAAATAAAAAAACAAAAAAAAAATCGGTTAGTGGAGGGGGAAAAAGCAAGAACCATGCAAGTTTACATTTCTGATTATTTTCAACTGCTACCAAATTAAAAAAAAAATCATTTCCCCTTATATCAGAGGGCTTTCAGAATCTAAATATCAAAGGAAATACTTCTAGCATTTAAAGAGTTTATTAGACACATACAATTACATTTATCCAAGTCACGAGTGAGCTACAAATGGAAAATTTAGAACTCACATTGGTAAAACTTCAAACATATATCAATAAATTCAAGCTTTTAAGCTTAACATCTGTATCTTTTCCATTTCTGAAATGCAGAAGGACCCATTGAAACAGGTAATAAAACTCAGTGATCTATGCTAGACGCAGAGAATTTCAGAGTCCGTGGCGTGAGTTACCGTTACATTGTCACCTTACACAACGCTTACATGACTTTACAGTAATAATCACTAAGCTAGCCATACAAAGCAGAACACGTCTTCAAAGTAAGGTACCTTTTGCTGCACGGAGCAAAGACTGCCTTCCTGCACCAAGCAAAGAGGTGACTCCTGAAATGCTGGGTGGAATTTCCTTGTCCAGCATAGGGCCGAGGCGCTGGCAGATCTGCAGCAGGTGATCGGGAGCCACATGCTTATTGGACAAGACCTGGTTGGAGAGTTGGCAATGTTAAGTTTTTATTCAGGAATATCTGATAAAGTATAAGACATACACTGAAATATAACACAGTGAAAAAAGTTAAAAGACAGGGCTGTAGAGATGGTTCTGGGATTAAGACCCTGCCTCGCAAGCAGAAGGTCCTGAGTTTACAGGTCCCATGTAAAAGGCCAGGCAGAAATGGCAGTGGCTTGCACTTCTGCCCCCAGTGGGCAGAACTTGGGAAATCCAGAGCAAAGCAAGAAGGAAGGAGGTGGAAGCAATCCAGGATGATTCCCAAAGTCACCCTTGGTCCTCCACAGGGACACATGTGCCCTCTGCTACACACACACACACACACACACACACACTCTAAATGAGTAAGTTAAAAAAAACTTTTTTAAAAAAGTTAAAGACAAATAAAATGATAAATCCAATCTATAGATTCAAGCCTCCCAAAATTCCAGAAACATTTTTATACAGATACTGAAATTTTATCCAAAAATTTATATGCAAATGACATAGAAAAAGCGCAGAAGCTTTGAAAAAGAAATGCTGCGGAACACTCCTTCTGAGGCTTATTGTAAGGCTGTGACCATCTCGGTTCTCAATATAAACCAATCAACAGGCCAACCTGTCCAATGAGACCTATACCCATCCAAATGAGTGATTCATGGTACAGGTCCGAAAACGATCTATAAGGCAATGTTTCAGCAACTGGTGTTGGAACAACTAGAGAATCATCTGCCAAAATAAAAACCAGATTCAACATTTCATACCACTAACGAAATCTGTCTAAGAACAAAACTTCAATTTTCTGATTTGGGGATGGGCAAAGATTTTAGTGACACCACATAGCCACCTACACAACAAACTGACAAACTGGACCTCATCAAACAACTTCTTCCTTACAAGGCACTGCTAGAAAATAACGAAGTGAGGCCAGGCTAAGAGAAAGGCAGGCGGAGCACCTATCTGACGAAGGACTTGTACCCTGAGCTCAGCGTCCTCAGCAATACAAACACAACACCCAGACGATGCTCCAAACTCACAGAACACTAACTATTTCTTCTTCACTGATCAAAAGAGCAATCTGCCTGCATTCATACAGTGGTGACCACCCTCCCTGCCTGGCGCTCAAAGAGTCGAACACACACCAAGGAAGGGAATACAGATGGCAGGCAAACAAATATGAGACGCACTAAACATAGTGAGCTACAGCTACATGCTTACTGACAATGACAAAAATTAAAAAATAGTTGTTGAGACCAAGTTGTTGAAAATATAGAAGGCAGGAAAAGATTAAGACCAGCTTGAGCTACATACAGTAGATTTAAGAGACCAGCTTGGGATCCATAAGACTACATCTTTAAAAAGCAGAAACAGGACTGAAGAGATGGCTCAGGGGTTAAGACTCTGCCTTGAAAGCAGAATGTCCTGAGTTTGAATCCCAGGTCCCATGTAAAAAACGCCAGGCAGAAACAGCAGCGGCCTGTACCTCTGGTCCTAGTGGGCAGAGCTTGGGAAATCCCAGAGCTGAGCAAGGAAGTAGAAGCAATTCAGGATGGTTCCTGAAGTCATCCTTGGTCCTCCATAGGAACACATAGTACTCTGATACATACATACATACATACACACACACACACACACACACAAAATACAATATTTAAATTAATTTTTTTTAAAAAAAACAGAACCAGAGCTGAAGAGATGGTTCCAGGGGGTGGCTCAGGTGGTAAGCCTCTGCCTTGAAAGCGTAAGATCTGAGATACCAGATGTAAACAGTAAGGTCTGCACTTCTGGCCCTGGAAGAGGGAGTCTAGGAAACTGCAGAGCAAAGCACAGAAGAGGTAGAAGTAATCCAGGGTGATTCCCAAAAATCACCTTTGGTCCTCCACAGACAGACACACACAAAATTTTTTTTTTAAAGAAAGATTTTTAAATACATATTTTCTACTAAAGTGAGATGTAAGAAACCACTACTCTGGCCTTAGCCGTGAGAATGAGCTGATTACACTTCATTTCTTTCACACAGCACAGGTAAGAAATGTCTCCAAAAGCGATGAGCCTTTCCCAGAGAAAACAGACTCCTGATGGCTTTCATCCCTCAACTACACTAGGAGGTTTACCAGCATCTGAAGACTCCGCTCCACTGGAGGGAAAGTATTGCTCTTACCCTCAAACTGTTCAGCCAGTGAAGATCTAAGCAAGCCCTGACAGATGTCAACAGCCAAGTGTTGTCAGCCCAAACTACACACCACAGACAAACCTCCCGAGAGGACAGAGAACACATCCTCATGGGGTAAATACATACTTCGGTCTCTACTGGGTTTACACAACAAAGTTCAGTGTGAACTCAAGTTCCCAGAAAAAAGTAGCTCCAAATGTTAATGAGTCTCCAGAACTGACTGATAGATTAGAACTGTTGTAAGTGCACAGCCAGATCCTCTTGGGCTGTGGTTAGTCATCAATGCCCACTTTCTTGTTTGAACTAACACCCTCTTGACTAGGAGGTAAAGTCTTTATGGAATGTACTAAGAGATCCCTAGTCCCACCAATCCACAAGCTGTGCATGACTTCAGACACCATCTGAGGCCTAGAACACACATCTCTTTACTCTGATGTAGCCTGCCTACCTGTTTCCACCAATGTGTTTCAAGAATGCCTTGATTTCCAACTTTCTTTGTTCTATTACTACAAACTTCATGGAACTTTTATCCATATTAATGGAACTTCTATATGTATTAAGAGAACTGTCTATGCTCCCAAGTCATAGTCATTCGTATTAGGTTCCAGAAATACGTATTCCTGTAAGTACAAACTGAGCACTTGCAATTACACCAGCAGAGAGCTGGGAAACCATCTATGCATGGGGTCCACGACTAAGACAGAATGGAGGGGAGGGCTGCAGCTCAAGGAGCTGACACCAGCCCCGAGGCATCATTTTAAAAACACCCAGGGGCTGGAGAGGCAGCTCCATGGGCAAGGCGCCTCCTACAAAATGGGCAACCTAAGATGTAGCCCCCAAAATCCAAATAGTGGAAAGAGAGAACTGACATCCAAAAATTACCCTCTGCCCTCTGCCCACGCAGCACGGCACACATGTACACTTTCTTGTTCTCTCTCTCTCCCATAAAAAGAAAATGACAAATGTCTGTAAATCAGCTAATTAACCATAGATTTGATCACTGTAAGTTGTATACCACAATGTACCCCAGTAATTACAAAGTCCATTTTAAAAATAGAAAAAAAATGAGACAAAACAGATATGCAGCAGATTTAAACCCAACACAACTAAAAAAATCCAAAATCAAGCTATATGCTGTTTTTAAGAAATACATTTAAGTAAATTAACACGGAAAGACTGAAAGTAAATGGACAGACTCCTTATGCTAAGAAAACAAAAACAGGGGGCTGGAGAGGTGCCTCAGGGGTTAAGCCTCTGCCTTGCAGGCAGAAGGTCCTGAGTTCAGATCCTAGACTCCATGTATAGACGCCGGGCGGAAGCAGGGGCGGCCTGCGTTTCTGGTCCTGGTAGGGCAGAGTAAACAAGGAGGTGGAGGCGTCCATGGTGGTTCCCGAATTTGCCCGTGGTTCTACACACACACAAACACACACACGTGCACGCGCACATACATATGCACACACGCACAATTGAATAAATAATAAAAAAAAAAAAATGGCCATTCCTTCTGGACCACCTGAACACTGGAAGAAACACAAACACGAATCCATAGTCCTACTTGTAGATATCAAAGATCTGTCTCAGAAACCAATAGAACAAGCCGGCAAAAATAGAGTATCTGAAGGAAACAAAGGCTGGCAAGATGGCTGGGATAAAGCCTGAGGAGCCTTTAGGCTCACCCCTGGGACCTGAGTGCAGCCTGCAGAGTACACTTGGTAGGAGAGAAACAAGCCCTGTGATCTGCACACACCAGCAGTACTCTCTCTCTCACACACACACACACACATAACATAATAGAAAAGAAATGAAAGTCAAGTGGCCTTTCGCAGAGATGCACTGGGCAGCCCAGGTGAGCCCAGTAACCAAGAAACTCCTCATTCAGAGCAGATGACTGCAGCACCTGCCTGCTCTTGACCCACCAATGGGCAAATGTCACCTAACATCACCCAGCAGCAGCACTCCACTCACCCAAGACCTGAGGGATGGGAATCAAGGGAAACGCAGCTGTGTCCTCTCCGCCCTGTCAACACTGCTCTACAGGAACCTGCTGGTGGAGGAGCTGCCGCCAGCCTGCTACACAAAACGCAGGAGGGCTCGATGCTTGGTGCACAAACACAAAGACAGGGTCAACCCTTGTGGCAAAGACAAAGGATCTCTGGGGCTTGGGGCTGCCAACCACAGCCCGTAGGTTACCAGTGAGACTCTGGAGAGGGGCAGGCAGACAGCAGTGCAAGACGTCGTGTTCTCTGGTGGTGTGGGCACCCGCTCGCCTGCCCTCCCGTCCTTGGGTCTGAGCCTGGTGCTGTGGCACAGGTCTACATCCCCGCAAGCAAGGACTGAGGCGGCGGAGGGAAGGCAAGTTCAAGGTCAGCCTGGTTGGTCTCCGTCCAAGTCCAAGTCAGCTGTGGCTACAGTGTAAGACCTTGCCTCAAAGAGAGAAAAGAGCAGCCAGAAGACAGCTCAGTGGATAAACCCTTATCAGCCAACAATCGACAAACATCATGCATTCAGTCGCTTAACAGAGAAGTATCTTAAGGAGGGTTTTTAATTATCATGGTTTTATTTACTATGTGTGAGAGAGAGAGAGCACTATTGTGTCCCTGTGGAGGCCCAAGGATGACTTCAGGAATCATCCTGGACTGCTTCTACCTCCTTCTTGCTTTGCTCTGGGATTTCCACGGCTCTGCTCATCAGGGACAGCCTTGCAGGCCTCCACCTTTTCCACCTATTAAGAGATCCATACTCAGGACCTTCTGCTTGGGAAACAGAGTCTTAACTCCTGAGCCATCTCTCCAGTCCTTTAAGTAGGGTTTTTAAAGCCCTGCTTCTCTCTGAACTTTTTCCAACTTAAAGATAACCATTCTCAGTAACTGTGGCCCTACAAAAATATTTTTCTCTATAGTGGTGTGCCTGCAATTTCACGTTGACAATGCTTCACTTCTCCAAAAACATCATCACTAACAGGAGCCAGCTGGAGAAGCCCGTTAAACCTTCCCTGGACTTTAAAGGGCTGGTTGCCGCTCAGTGTCAGAACCCCAGCCTGGTGGGTAGCAACAGGATGTGGCTCAACTCTCACAACGTCTGGATGTAAGGACGTAGGATTTGCCTAGCACCACGGCCCCCCCAAAACAAACACCAAAACACTTCGATGTTTACTTTTTAAAAATAATTCCAGATGCCTCAAGATAGCTTTGAGGGTAAAGATGCTGGCCAAAAACCCTACCTAAAATACATACAGAGGAAACGCAGACTCCTGCAAGCTGCCCTGTGACCACCACACGAACACTTTGCTAATCATTACATAACAAACATCTCGAAGCAAATGCGGGAGCCCGAGTCCCCAACTTTAGATGCTAACCTGGCAATCCCTCAGCCCCGGATGCAATCCAACAGTGGGCAGACACGTGAATATTCAAGGGTTCCACGTTAGAAACTGCCTGATTCTTGTTTATATTTACTGTGGGGATAATATTGCAACACTGTTTGCTAAAAGGCCTTGAGCCCCGGTACAGCCAGGGGCGGTGGTGCCCACTCTAGTCCCAGATCCGCCCCGAAAGGGGGATTGTCTAGACTTCCAAACACCCTGCCCGACGCGGACGAAAAAAGGTGCAAGTCGGTTCAGAGACTTCTCAACTTTCTTCTTGAACAAGAAATCATCCTCCGCTTCCTGTTCACCTGAAGACCCCAGCAATGCTAGACCTGGACCTCAGAGCGGCCAGACAAATCCACGAGCACGAGGACACGGGAGGGAACGCAATGCACGCCAAAGCACCGTGGCAGAAGTCCGCGCAGACCACGTCCCGACCGGCTCACACTCGAGCCCTGCGGGCCGCCCAGCTAGAGCCGCCTCGGCGGCGCGGGCCACGCCGTGCGCGTCAAATACAAGGAAATGAAGGCCGAGGGGCGCCTCGCTGCAGGGGTGCGGGGGGCGCCTCGCTGCAGGGGTGCGGGGGACGCGTCCCCGCCCGGCCCCTTCCAGCCTCGCTCCACCGGGGCGAGCAGCGCGCAAGGCCGGGGCGGGGCACACGGAGACGGGCCAATGAGAGCCCGAGGACGCGGCGGGGCGCAGGGGCGGCGACCAGGGCTCCCCGCCTCGCGGCCGCCCGCCGCCCCCCGCCCCGTGGGCGGCCGCACCTGGAGACCCCACCCGCCTCGCGCCGCCCCCCGGACCGTTTCCGGCCCAAACACACACACGGTCCCGACCCCCCCCCGCGCGCCCCCCAGCGCGGCCGCCCCGCAGCCCCCGCCGGCGGGCAGGGGACGCGCGGGGGCTGCGCGCGGGGGGCCGCTGCTCACCAATTCCTCGTAGCTCCGGTTGTGCTCGTTGCCCTCCCAGTCCAACCTCTTCGGCAACAGCTGGAAAGACAAGGCCCGAGAGGCGCCCGCGTGACCCCCGCTGTCCCCCTCCTCCCGGGGGGCGTCCGCGGGGGCGGGGAGGGGGTCGGGACGGGGCGCCGCACGCACCTGGTACTGCTCCAGCTCCTGCACCAGCACCTGCGGGGAGACGCGCCGTCAGCTCGCCGGGCCGCGGGGTGGGCGCCGGGGCCGCCGCTGAGCCCCCGCCCCCGCCGCTGCGCCCCCCGCCCCCGCCGCTGCGCCCCCCGCCCCCGCCCGCCGCCCGCCGCCCCCGCGGCTCACCTGCGCGGCTCGGCGGCACGGGCCCGCCGAGAGGTAGCGGGCGATGAGGAAGTACAGCTCTGCGGGGAGACAGACAGACGGGGGCGGTCAGCGGCGGGCGGGCGGGCGGGCGGGCGGCGCGGCCCGGGCGGGGGCGGGGGCGCCGGGTCGCGGCTTACCCGACTCGATGAGCGGCACGGGGCGGCGGGCGGGCGAGGGCTCCGCCATGGCGGCGGCGCGGGGCGGGCGGACGTGTAGGCCGCGCCGAGGCCGGAGCGTCCCGGCGTCTCAGGCGCGCGCCGTCGCCGCCATGCCGCGCGCCGCCGCGACGCCTCCGCGGGGGGCGGCGGGGAGGGCGGCGAAGTAGTCCCCGCGGCGGGCGCTCGCCGCCCCGCCCGGGAGCTCGGCCTCGCCCTGCTCGCGCGCGTCCGGGGAGCGGGAGGCTCGGGGTGCGGCGACCGGCCGCCGGGACCCGCGCCGGGAGCGGAGGCCGGAGCCCGAGCGCGCTGCCGGGCGGGGGGAGCGGACGCGCGCGCCGCGGATCCCTGCGCGCGGTGAGGCGGCCGCCGGCCTTTGTGCGGCGGCGCGGGGCGGGCGGGCGCCGGGCGGGCGGAGGGGCGGGCGGAGGCCGGGGGCGGGGCCGCGGCGGCCCGGCTGGCGGCGGAGAGGCGCTGCACGGACGGTCGCCCGGGGTCCCCTACGGACACGTCCCGAGGACCTTGAGGCGCGCCCCGCAGCCCACGGGACTTAGTCGGGATTCCGAGCGCCGACAGGAAAGGGGGGCCGGAGCGGGGAGGGGTCATGCGGATTCTTCTGCTCGGCGCCACCGTCCGACTTGAGGTCGCAGAGGCGGGGACCCCCAGACACTTGCACGCTTTCCATGGGCTGCTGACCTCACCGGATCGGTTGCTTCAGCGCGGCGATTGCCCGAGTTCTCGGCCCTCGGATGCATCGGGGAGAAGACGTCGCCCTCGCTGCTTCCCGCTTTACCTCCCGGCTGGCAATCCTCAAACCGAGGCCCAGACCCGGGCAGGGCAGCAGTGCGCCAACTGTCAGATGCGTGACCTTGAGCGCGCGGGCTCCCACCTGCGTCCTGTAGCAACACTACTAGTCCTCATGGGACGTAATGACTCAGGTCTGGGGGTCGCCAAGTAAGCATCACATCTAAGCTGACATGGCTTGCTGCGCATGTAGGACGTGTGTACATACTTGTACGTGTGTGTATAAGTTTTGAGTCGTAATTGACGTTCCAAACGCAGTACTGTGTTAAATGAGGGTTAGATTAAAAAGAAAGAGAAATGGCTCAGGGGTTAAGACTCTGCCTCACAACAGAAGGTCCTGAGCTCGGATTCCAGGTCCCAGATAAAAACCCAGGCAGAAACGGCAGTGGCCAGCACTTGTGGCCCTGGTGGTTGAAGCCTGGGAAATCGCAGAGCAAAGCAAAAAGGAATAGAGCAATCCAGGATGATTTCCGAAGTCGTACTTGGTCCTCCACAGGGACACACACCGCATGCTCTCAGATACACAATAAATAAAACTAAAAGAAAATGACATAAAAGCCCCAGTTTTACCATCAAAAGATTTTGGGGGAAATGTAAACAATGACAGGTAGGAAGGAATGCATCTTGCCTAAGGGTTGGCAGGGAAGACAGCAACAATGGGCGGAAGAACACAGCTTTGGCGCTGGAAATGGAGCTGTTGACAGTTTACTTAGCATACGTGGAGTCCCAGAATCCCCACCACCACCAAATAAACCTGGGCGTGGTGGCACAGCTATAGGCAATGTAATCCCCCACAGGAAAATCAAGAGTTGGAGGTTAGCCTGAGCTAACAACCTGGCAAAGCAAGTTAGAAAGGCCAGCCTGGAAACAGGAGATCCTTAAAGTTTAAAGCTTTTTCCTGTGACTACTCAGGACAACGAGTTGTGTATTTCGTTTCGTAATCATATTGCAAGCTTCCCTTGAAAGATAATCCGGCTTCCCAAATGCTGGCCGTTGTCTTGCATTATATCTGGTAGGCAGGCACATGCTAACCCTTACAGACAATTGGAAGTGATCTGAATCATCTTTGGCGCCTGCCCCTGAGGGCACTCCATGTCTAGAGTCTGTGAGTTCCTGTCCAGCTCCTTGCCCCTCGTGGATTCCATGCCTGGAGTTCATGAGTTCTCCAGGACACCCTTGCCTCTCATGGTACTCCACATCTAGAGTCCATTCTATTCTTTCTCATCCTATAATAAAGTCTGCCTGAATCCTAAAAAAAGAATTGGTCCACATGGAGCTAGAGATGGGTCAGCGAGTAAAGGTGCCTACACGCAAATCTGGGGATCTGAGTTCAATCCCCAGATCCCTTTGATCTCATCTCTTGTTTTTCCTTATACATATTAAAAAAGGAAGCTAGGGGTCTGGAGAGGTGGCTCAGGGGTTAAGCCTCTGCCTTGCAGGCGGAAGGTCCTGAGTTCGGATCCTAGACCCCATGTATAGATGCCGGACAGAAGTGGGGGCAGCCTGCGTTTCTGGTCCTGGTAGGGCGGAGCCTGTGAATCCCGGGGCACAGTAAACAAGGAGGAAGCGGTGCATGGTGGTTCCCGAATTTGTCCGTGGTTCTACACACACATACGTGCACACACACACACACGTGCACAATTGAATAAATAATTTTTTAAAAAGAAGCTAGGGCTGGAGAGATGGCTCAAGGATTAAGACTCTTGCAAGTAGAAGGTCCTGAGTGAGGTAGAAAGCATAGAGGCCTGCACTTTTGGCCTGGTAGGCAGAGCTTGAGAAATCCCAGAGCAAAGCAAGAAGGAGGTAGAAACAATTCAGGATGATTCCCGAAGTCACCCTTGGTCCTCCACAAAGACACACAGTGCCCTCTGATGCACATGCACACACAATAAGTAAAATATTTGAAAAAGGAAGCAGGCTGTGTAAACACAAGATGGGGGCTGTGGTGCAGAGGAAGCTCAGCAGTCGATCCCTGGTGTACAAAGGTTAAATCTTGATACTTGGTGCTTGTTTTAAAAAGAAAAAGAGGGGCCTCGGATCGCTCAGTGCATAAGGCTCCTGCTCACATCCCTGACAACCTGAGTCAGATCTCTGGAGGCCCACACGGTGGAAGGTGAGAACTACCTTCTACACCATATACCATACCATGTACAGTCCCTTCCTCTCTAACTGTTAAAGGCACCATCATCTTCCTCTCCAAGAGTCCCAGAGCTGCTTTTACAATTTAGACATCCCTCGGGAGTGCTGCTCCAAGATTTTATATAAACTGAAGAACTCCTGGGCTGCAGAGATGGTATAGGGGTTAAAATTCTGTCTCCCAAGCAAAAGGTCCTGAGTTCAGATCCCACATTAAGAATGTCAGGTAGAAAGTATAGAAGCCTGCATTTCTGGCCCTGGTGGGCAGAGCCTGGAAAACCCTAGAACAAAACTTAGAGGAGGTAGAACCAATGCGGGGTGATTTCCAAAATCAACCTTGGTTCTCCACAGGGACACACAGTGCCCTCTGATACACACACCACACACATGTAAAATAAATAATAAAGATTTCCTAAAGAGGAAGAATATGGGGGCTGGAGAGGTGGCTCAGGGGTTTAAGCCTCCACCTTGCAGGCAAAGGGTCCTGAGTTCAAATCCCAGATCCCACGTATAGACGCCAGGCGGAAGCGGGGGCGACCTGTGCTTCTGGTCTGGTAGGGCGGAGCCTGTGAGTCCCGGGGCAGAAGGAGGTGGAGGCGTCCATGGTGGTTCGCGAATTCGTCCGTGGTTCTACACAGACACACGCACACACAAACACACACATACGCATGTGCACATACACATGCACATGTGCACAGTTGAATAAATAACAATAAAAATGATGTAACTTTAAAAAAAAAAAAGAGGAAGAATATGCTCTGTTTAACTCCAGAGGCCAGATCGGGTTCATAATCTGTCTGCAAGGGGAAAGGGTTATGCTGTTAGATTCAGGAAACAGGAGTCTGGAAGCAAGGTTAGAATGGTGCATAGCTCCCTCAAGTGATTATGAGCCCCACAAAATGCACAAAGTTTTGCTTTGGGGTAAGTGAAATTACCCAAAATTCAAATTACATGGAGAACTAAGCTATCAAAATATCCCTGGTAAACAAAGTTGGGAAAATCTCACCAGCTGATGACAGTGGGCTACGATGTCCCTTTACATCTTGGCAGAAACTGACAGCTCAGAGTTTGGCAAAGGATCCCTTGTCAGATGCCAGGATGAGAAATGAGAAAGCAGGAACCCAGAGAGATGGAGACTGGCCCACGGGCACCCAGAGGGTCAGTGGTGGACAGTTGGCAGACCCCAGTAAGCCAGGACCACCCTGGCAGAACGAAACATGGCAAACTCTTCCTTTGCCACGTTTCACAGAGGCAAACGGGGTCCAAACAGTAGATTGCCCAAGACGGCTCAGGTTAGCAAGTGACAGTCGAAAAGGTAAGTGTTCGTGTGTGCGTGACGCCACCCAGTGATTCCCAACTTAAGAACCAGGAAACAGCCTTAAGAAGCTTGAAGAATCTGCCTATGAAAGGAAAGTCTGAAAATAAGCTACCAGTGGGAGTCTGAGACAGTTCCTTTGCTCAGTAGGTAGGAATGTCTGGCATGCACAAGGCCCTGGTTTCAATCCCCAGCAAAACGTAAAGCCAGGTGTGGTGTAATATTTCTGTAATCTTCAGCAGTCAGGAAGAGGAGGCAGAAGGTCCAGAGTTCCAGGTCAATCTAAATGACACCCCATTAGAAAAAAAAACAGCGGAAGCAAACGAATCCAGTCACAGCAATCACATGTAATAGAGTGCACAAAGACTGCAGTCCCGCTGGGACTGTAGTTTGGTAATGGTGCCTACCTAGCATGTCTTAAACTCAGAATGGAAAGACAAAAAAACAATAGATTAAGGCTACACTTACATTACCTATATTACCAGCCCTTGGCAGGCTGACCCAGAACCCAGAGTTTGAACCAGGGATGTCACTCCTGGTCACATCCCTGTCTAACACGCAGGAAGCCCTGCTTCTTTCCCCAGCCTGCAATCCCACACTGCAGAAGTTGAGGCAGGAAGTTAAGAAGTCCGAGGGCAGGGCTGGAGAGATGAGTCAAGGGTCCGCCTTTGCCTAGCAAGTGAAAGGACCCCAGTTTGGATCCCCGGATCCCATGACCAAACATCAGGTAGGAACGGTGGTGGCAGCCTGAAGAAGGATGCTCCCCTTAGTGGATTATCCACTGATCTAGGATGCTTGTTGGAGAGAGCGACCACGAGTCATCACAGACTAGATGAAACGCAGGGGGTCCGGCAGGAGAGACGAAGGGTTCTAATGTTTATATATATATAGACATTAAGTTAAAAAAGAATAAAAGCCACCCCAAAAAAAAAAAAAATCATTGAAAAGAAGCAAGGGATGGTGGCAGCCTGTGCTCCTGGCCTGGAAGACAAAGCCTGGGAAATCTCAGAGCAAAACTGAAGGAGGTAGAACAATCCAGGATGATTCCTGAGGTCACCCTTGGGCCTCCACAGGCACACACAGTGCCCCACAAACATCCGCATGCAAAAAAAAAAAAAAAAAAAAGTCCAAAGTCAACTCAACTACATGGTAAAGTTTGAGGCCATTTTGGGACACACAAACCCTTTATTGAAAAAAAAAAGTCCAGGCCCGTCAGTCTAGGCTACAAAACCACAAGACTGTCTTAAAACCGCAGAGGAAATCAAGTCAATTTTGAACAACTGAAAGTGAGATAAGGAAGCTGGCGGTAGAGATTATGCAAATAAATAGGTACTCCGTTCAGGGTCTGGTAGGTCAGCATGGACGGAAGTTGGCGGCACTTGAGCCCAACTGGAAGGGACCAGCGACACGAGCACCATGTCATCAAGGTCTGAAGTGGACGGTCCTAGATCTACCGAACATGTTTTGCAGAACCCAAAGTCAGAACCTGGGTCAGGCTGGGGAGCGCTTAGGGTTTCAGCAGTTAAAGCAAAGAAACCAGACTTCAGAAACCACAGGTAAAACTGGGAGGGTGTGGCAGGCCTCCTGGAGTTCTAGCCCCGGGAGGCGGAGCCTGGGAGTCCCCAGGGCAAGCTGGCTAATCAGATAGGCCCCCCCCATCAGCCAGCCCTGGGGACAATTAAAGCCAATCTCAATAAAGGGGAAAAGTAGGATGGAGAGGTGGCTCAGGGGTTAAGCCTCCACCTTGCAGGCAGAAGGTCCTGAGTTTGGATCCCAGATCCCACGTATAGACGCCAGGCGGAAGCGGGGGCGGCCTGCGCTTCTGGTCCTGGTAGGGCGGAGCCTGTGAATCCCGGGGCAGGAGGAGGTGGAGGAGTCCATGGTGGTTCGCGAATTCGTCCGTGGTTCTACACACACACAGACACAGACACACACGGGCGCGCCGCACATATATATGCACATGCGCACAGATGAATAAATAATAAAAAATAAAGGGGAAAAGTGACCAAGGATGACTCGGCATCAGCGTTGGCCTCCATGATGGGCCCACACACACGCAAAACACACGTGCACCCGAGGCCCACAAACATACTGAGCAAGCACTGGGCTACAGTCCCATCATTGAAGAGTCTCTTTTTTAGTTGATTGTTCAATAATCTTTAAGTGAGACTTGCAACAGATGTGGCGGTCAGTGTTTCTCTACCCTGGATATCTTTGAACCATATGCACGTATAATTTAATCTTTAGGCTGTGGCTAAATATCGTGTGGACACTTCGTGGGGAGACACTGCAAACAATCGTCTTCCTACCACAGCCCAAAGTTCTGACTTGGGGAACTACAGAGTTTATTTGGCTTACTTGAGGAGCTGGGGGGGGGTTAATTGACAGGAACAGAGAAGACCCAGGAGAGCTAGCTGATAGCTACTTCTGTACCTTAAGCTATGTCCTGAGACCTCTCTCCCCAGAATGCACGCCCCCCAACCTTCCCCATCCTTCTGCGAATTCCTAACTTAAAAGGAGCCCCCTAGTTGGGGTTGGAGAGGTGGCTCAGGGGTTAAGCTTCTGTCTTGAAGGCAGAAGGTCCTGAGTTCGGATCCTAGACCCCACGTATAGACGCCTGCATTTCTGGTCCTGGTAGGATGAAGCCTGTGAATCCCAGGGCAGAGTAAACAGGAGGAGGAGGTAGAGGCAGTCCATGGTGGTTCCGGAATTCGCCTGTGTTCGACATACACGCACACAACGCCCAATTGGCGTAATAAAAACAAAAAAAAAAAAAACAAAAAAGCCCCCTAAGGCCTGAACTTTCTTTCCTGAGTCCTCCCTGCCCCACACAAGTCACACACACGCCATCCTGTGACCTGCCCTGGGAGGAAGTGTCTAGCCCTCCTGCCAGAGCAGCCCAAGGCGATTCTGCTGCTACCTCTAACCCATATCTGACTCTGCAGGCAGCTCCTCCTCCCTGGGGTCTGCCCCTCCAGAATCTTCCAGAGCCGCCTTCTGACCCCGAGGATCTCAGCCTCTCACCCTGTGCTCTCCAGGTGCAGGCGGCAGTGATGCCCCCAGGCATCCTAGATATGCTGCTGCCACAAGGGGGGTAGCCCCCCTTCGGTTGGAAAGGTCACTTCCCTTAAGAACTGCTTGACTCCGCCCCTCCATTCCAGGTCTTGGGTCAAATATCACCTTTTTAAAAAAAAACATTTCTTGGGGAGATGAGAGGGTTGTGCAGGTTAAAGAAGCAGCTTGTGGGACGCAGTTCTCTCCTTTCACCAGGTGGCTTCTGGGATCGAACTCAGGTCCTCGGCTTGGCGTGACAAGCACCCCCACACTACGCCATCTCATTGGCTGGCCCTGGAATGAGACATCATGGAGATGCCTTCCTAAGACAATATTAAGTTCACCTCACTCTGGATCTGTGCTCTCATTCTTTTAATCTTTCCTGCTTGCTGTTGGTTTTCCTCCTCCTCCTCTCTCTCTCTCTCTCTCTCTCTCTCTCTCTCTCTCTCTCTCTCTCTCTCTCGTCTTCAAGTACTGGGACTACAGCATATACCATGGTGCTTTTCCTCCCTCGCCCTAGCTCTTCGCCTCCTGTTCTCTGAGAGAGGCAGACACAGACGGATGCCAGTGTTGCTCAGTAGCATCGCTGCAGAGTTACTCCAAAGTCTGGCATGCACACCTGCAGGCCATTTGCGAGCTATCCCACAGTCTGGCACACAGTAGGCACGCCATAAATGCATGTCAGAACCTCAAGGAAACTTGCTGCACTATCAGATATTCAAACCCAAGTCGTGCTTTGACCTGCATTTGCAAATCCTTAGGCCAGTGTGTGGTTGGGGTCAAAGCCCATCAAGAGCTATGGGCCCCCCCACCCTGCCCTGCCATGGGGCGGGTCACAGTGCTGCTATGGAAACAGAATTTCCAGGAACACTGACAGAAGCTGCTGGAAGGAGGGCTCGCTCCTCCCAGGCGCTAAGGAAGGGCTTATCCTGCAATACATTCCTCAGGGACACACTCTGTCCCGTCTCCTCAAGGCTAACCGGCCACCTTCTGCTCCTTCTGCCAGCAGCCCCGCCTGCTGTCCTCTGTCCTCCTGAACCCCGCAGAAGAGAACACCGTCCTGTGACTCCACCCATGCTCCACCTCCCACCCTCCACCCCCAACAGGAGGCACAGAACCACTGAGAATCCCCAGGGCAGATTTGGCCAAATCAAGTCTTTTTTTTTTTTTTTTTTTTTTTGAAGATCAAGGTAGAGTTTATTAGAGGAGAGAAAGGGTAGAACTCATGGGCTCCAGGCATGGAATCCACCAGGGGCAGCCAGCTAGAAATGAACTCCCAGACTCCACACTTGGAGTGCTGCAAGGGGCAGGCGCCCCAAATCGTCTTTAAAGGAAGGAACTGGCAGAAGAAGGGACACTGGGTTACCCCCTCTGTGAGGACCACCTCACGCCATGAACAGAAACTGGCCCAAGCAGGACGTGCCCATGCGTTCATTCCACCAGTGCATCCTCCCAAACCACAGAAGGTATTCTACATTATTAAACAGTCTGCCCAAAGTCGACCACAAAAGTACCATAATTAAAATCGCCAGGGTCTAGGGCTGGGGGAGGCGCTCAATGGTTAAAGGCCTTGCCTGGCAAGCAAGAGGTTGAATCCCATGCAAAAATGTCAGGCAAGGCTGCAGAGATGGCTCAGGGGTTAAGACTCTGCTTGGCAAGCAAAGGACCTGCGTTCCGATCCCAGATCCCATGTTTTAAAAAAAGGCTGCATTTGTGGCCCTGAAAGGTGGAGCTGGGGAATTTCAGAGCAGAGCCAAGAAGAGGTGGATTACCTTGGGAGTTCTACACCGGCACACAGTGCCCTGTGATACGCACACATACATACATATGTACATAAATATGAGGTGAGTGTGGCAGCCCACCAGCAACTCTAGCCCTGGAAGGTGAAGCCTGAGGACCCCCAGAGCAAGCTGACCAACCCTCACATTGTGCTAAGTGTAACCACAGACCCAGGCTCACTAACAGGTGGAAGAGTGAAGGAGGATGAGTCCTTATGTGGGGAAAATACTCCCTCCCCCAAAGTGAGAGACCAAGGAGGTTAGAGTTGAGAGAGAAGCTTTTATTTACGCTAGTCGTTGGCTTGGAGCTGGATCTCTGAAGAGGGGGAGAGAAGAGGCAGGATTCAGTCTTTGATAAGCAAAAGCAAGCAAGCAAGAGTGCCTCAGAAGCATACCTTATCAATTTAACTGTTATTCTTTCTTATCATAACCAAATTCTTAAAGAGTTTTCCTGCTTATCTGCAGGTCTCTCGCAGGGGGAGACAGGCTGCTTAATCTGGCAGACCTATAATCTTACACAGGTGGATGGGAGCAGAGAAGCCTCTCTTGACCCTGTGACCCCGAGGAACTTTCCAGCAGCCTTTGTTAGCGGCTTTAAATTTTCCCACCACATCTACATCATCCTTGGGCCTCCACAGGCACACACACTCAAATGCACCCACCTACGTGCACCCACCCACATGCAAATCACATATACAGGAAAAGAAAGAAAGAAAAAAAAAATCAGGGGCTAAAAGACACCTAGGACGTAGGTGAAGAGTCTGCCCCGCCAGCGGGAGGGCCTGGGCTTGGATCCCAGCACACACATGGATGGGCAGGCGCGGGGAGGCACGCCTGACGAGGCTGGCACTAGCCAGACCAGACAGGAGGATCCCTTGGCCAGCGAGCCCGGCTGGATCGGCAAGTTCCAGGTCCCTGTCCAAAAATAAGTGAATAAATAAGGTGGGCCAGGGTGGTGGAACACATGGGAGAATCCAGCCTCGGGAGGAAGAACAGAAGAAATTCATGATCACCACGAGTTCAAGGCCAGCTTAGGCTACATGAGAACGCACAGCAAAACCCCACGGAGATTAGCTCCTGAGGAACAACTACTGGCGTTCACATGTACACACACACACACACACACACACACACACACACACACACACACAGAGTTAAAAAAAAAAAAAAAAAAGTGAAAAGGAGCCAGGAGTAAAACTCAGCGGTAGAGCACTTACCTAGCGCGTGAAGTCCTCAGTCCAATGCCAATGTGAGAGCCTACGTGAAAGCTACAAGCCTCTCTCCTCTAGTGCCCCTTCCAAGTACCAGAGTAAAATTTACAACTTACCTAGGAATCCCAGATAAGCCTGAGCAGAACCAGATGGCCGTGCTATGGCCAGTCCTTGAAGAAGTTGCAGCCCCTCGGCCCAGCCCCCTCCCCACCCTCCACCCCCCACCCCGCTCCCACCCCGGCACGTACCAGGGAGAGCTGAGTTGCCAGCAGTCACCATAACTCAGGGAGGCTGAAGGAGGCTACGTGCAAATTCCTCAGTCCCTGCTTGCAAAAACCCTATAAAAACCCTAAAACCTGCTATTTCGGGGTCACACTCTCTTACTGCACTGACACCTATGTGATCCAAACCTAGGTTTGGTTTTAACAAAACCCTTGTGTGTTTTGCATCAGTGGATAACTTCAGTGAGTTTCTTTGGACTTTGCACTCCGGGCTTAACACCATCACTACAGAAAGCTAATTGGGGGGAAAAAATCAATGCCCCTGAAAGGTTGAGATGCTGCAGTTGACATGGAGTTATGTGATAGATTGTGTGATTCAAGAACCCAAAATCTGGGCTGGAGAGGTGGTTCTGGAGTTAAGACTCTGCCTCGAAAGTTTAAGGTCCTGAGTTCAAATCCCAGATCCCACCTTAAAAACCCCAAACAGAAACAGTGACAGCCTGTACCTGGTAGGCAGAGCCTGGGAAATCTCAGAATGAAGCAAAAAGGAGATGGAAACAATTCAGGATGATTCCACACACGCACACCCCCATGAACACACTCCGGGGACTAGGAGGGTGTGCGCCAGGGCTTGGGTGGTATTCCCCACATTAGGCAGTTTTAAAGCAGCCATGCTGGGATGGTCTCTGGAGGTCTTGGAAGGTCATCCCCCACTACTGGGATTACCCCCTAAAGAACACACCCTTCACCCACCTCCCCCAACCCTTGGTTCATGAAAG
Organism: Typhlomys cinereus; assembly: GCA_023101885.1. Lineage (NCBI taxonomy): Eukaryota > Metazoa > Chordata > Mammalia > Rodentia > Platacanthomyidae > Typhlomys > Typhlomys cinereus. The sequence goes on along the minus strand of JALPQD010000516.1, from coordinate 97,943 downwards.
GATATGGAGATCAGTTCTCCTTTACAGATATGCCCTCCTAGAGGTAGGCACGTGATCAACTGGGTTGGGCCCCAGTATGGCCAGATCAATGAGATGCAGAAGACCAAAGCTCCAGTCAGGTTTGCAGAAACTGGAGCTAACCAACGAAGAAAAGCTATTCCCTTCCCCTGTGTAACTATAAATATCCTGCCCTTGGCAGCCATCTTCGTTGCTGCCCCTCATGGCACTCCACCCGGGCAGCCTATGAGGTCCATCCTTTCCCTCCTTAATCTAATCTGCCTCAATCTCACCCTCAAAGCGGGTTCTGATTCCAACCTTTGACTCCCAAACACAAGAACCTGGACACATACAGACCCCAGAGAGACACCGTAACACACACACACACACACAGACACACGCCATGCACACATACACCCCATGCACACACCCCATGCTCACACACAGGTCATGTGCACACACACCATGCACACACACAAGCCATGCACACACACCATGCACACACACCATGTATACACACGCCATGCACACACGCCATGCACACACACACACTGGGGACTGAAGGATGTGCATCCAGGGTGTTCGGGGACATCTGGAGCATGGGGCACAACTGGTTGGTTTCTTCCTGGCTTTTAAGGCTCCAGAAACCAAAGTCCGTGGGACAGCTCAGCGGGAAATGCCTTGCTTACAAACCCGACACCTGAGCTCCGTCCCCAGGAGTCCAAATAGAAGGAAAAGACTGTCCTCTGATCTTCACTCATGGTGTAGGTTTCCCCCCTTTTGAATTTTTTATTTTTCGTGTGTTTTTGTGTGTGTGCATGTCAGAGGGCACTGTGTGTGTCTATGGAAGCTCAGGGGTGGGGAATCATCCTGGATTGCTCTACCTCCTTTTTGCTTCACTCTGGGATTTCCCAGGCTCCATCTTTCAGAGCCAGAATTACAGCCCACTGCCATTTCCGTCCAGGATCTGGGATCTGAACTCAGGTCCTTCTGCTTGTGAGACAATCTTAACCCCTGAGCCATCTCCCAGCCCCTTACAATCTAATGTCAATACTTTGGACTTGAAGAGGGGAGGAGATGGGGGTCGGGTTTCGCGGTTTAGTAAAGGGAACCTTTGCTGCCTGGCACAAAGGAGCGTCATGACATTCTCACAGCCCCTGAATTCCTGCCACCTGCCTTAATGGGGATTCAACAAATGTTTCCTTTATCTCTATATGGGTTAGCTAGTGTCGGCTGACCACCTGCCTCAATGTCTTTTTTATTTATAATTCTCTGTTTAAAAAGAAAGAAAGAAAGAAAGAAAGAAAGAAAGAAAGAAAGAAAGAAAGAAAGAAAGAAAGAAAGAAAAAAGACTTAGCACCAAGCTGTCCCATGCAGTTGGAACATTCACCCCCTTGGGTAAAGTTTTTAAAAAAAGGTAAAGAATTCCCCCAGCCAGTAGCAGGGACACACAGCCGCTGGTTAGTGGAGTACGATGACTTTTATACAAGGATGGGGGATTAGGCGGGGGAGGCGGGCAGAGTCTAGAAGTTTCCTGCCTGACCAGCGCAGCTGAAATGGCGTGCTGTAAGTCCAGTGAGACCCTGTCTGAAAGGAACAGGTGGATAGTGGTAGAACAGGACACCCCATGCTCTCTCTAGCTTCCACCTGGACACCCACACACGTGTGTGCCCCCCCCCACGCATACACACAAGTGCATGCTGACCTGTACACACAAAGACTGCAGAAACCAGCGCTGACCAGCCATCATAGTCTTGCTAAACACAGGAGACTAAATAAAGTTCATGCTACCATGGATAACTAAGAACTGTCTCAAAATAGTTTCTTCGTTTCCATTTTTCTTTTTAAGATTAACTTTCTGCAACTACTAGGCTACAAGAAACCTGCCAGACAGGCTTTGGCAAATCTAAATTCATGAAGGATCCACATTCCACAGAACTTAAAGTCTGCAGGAAGCAGATTAGAGTGTCTTACTCCCTGGGGAAACAGCCTGTTGCATGCTGGGAAGGATTCATGTTCCTTCACCTTGAACCCCCTTCTCAGTCCACGTGGCCAAAGCTTTTCACTTTCTACCTCAAAGTGAAGATTATCTTCACTTTTCACTTTGGGTCATCTAAACTGGTACAACTGCTTAAGGTTTTGGTGTGCATGGCCAGGTAGAAGGGACCGGATCACCCAGCAAACACAAGGTTTCTGTTGCAAAGAGTGCATAGGTCAACAGGGGTCCGCCCACCTGTGTTCGATCCAACACAGGTTCTGGACTGTGCGCGTACCACTGGGGCCCAGCAAGCTCTTCGCCTGGTACGAGGAGTCTTTCTTTCTAACCAATCTTCTGGGGTTTCGTCATGTTCCAGACCTTTCCCTCCCACGTGATGCTTGCAGACGTCCCCCAGTCCTCTATGAAGTCATCAACTCCCCCCACGAGCATGTCCCATGATGCAGGGCCTTTGATGCAGCCTCTGCGTGCCTGTGTGCAGGACGGCACTTGGATGTGCCTGTGCAGGCCCAAGGGGGTGACCCCTGGATTGCTTTACTTCCTTATTGCTTTGCTCTGGAATAACAGACTTTTGTCCTTGCTATGTTGGCCTTGTGTTGTAAGTGGAATGTGGAGCTTTGAACCTAGGTCCTTTCGCTACCAACAAAGACTTTAACCCCTGGGCCACCTCCCGACTTAACAGTCAATTTTTTAAGATTTTTGCATGTGTACATATCAGATGGCACTGTGTGTGCCTATGGAGGACAAGGTGTGACTTCGGGAATCATCCTGGATTGCTTCTGCCTCCTTTTTGTTTCACTCTGAGATTTCCAGGTTCTGCCTTCCAGAGCCAGAAGTGCAGTCTACCACTGTTCCCACCTGGTGTTTTTACGTGGGACCTGGGACCCAAACTCAGGTCCTTTTGCTTGTGAGGCAGAGTCTTAACCTGAGTCATCTCTCTAACCCCCTAACAGTCAATTTTTTTACAAGATAAATGTGAGCAAAGAGTTCATGAACGAAAAGAAGTACACAAGGAATCATTCAACACCATTGGCCATTTGAGACAATACAAACTAAAATCACAATGCATGACCAGCAAGACTCATTGTATGAGCGAAATTTACTATGACTGACATTTGAAACTCAGTTACCGAGGTGTTGGCAAGGATGTGGAACAACCGGCACATTCCTATACTGACGTCAGCAGTGCGACATAGTGTTGTAGAGAGGTTTTTTATGTCCAGGTTCTCGTGCTTGGGAGTTGAAGATTAAAACCAGAACAGGCTTTGAGGATTAAGGCAATGTTTATTACCGTTTCTTCTGAAGAACTTAACTTACCTGCAATGGAGAGCTCATCTCCATATCCTTTCATGAACTGGGGGTTGAGGGAAGTTAGCACCTTATCTCTGTGGAGGATTAGACCAGTTCCTGGGCTACAGAGATGGCTCTGGGGTCAAGATTGTCTTGCAAGCAGAAGGTCCTGAGTTCAGATCCCAGGTCCGCCATAAAAATGCCAGGTAGAAACAGTAGAGGCCTTCATTCTGGCCCTGGGGGGGCGGAACCTGGGGAATCCCAGAGCAAAGCAAGAAGGAGCTAGAAGCAATCCAAGATGGTTCCCAAATCTCCGTAGGGACATACAGTACCCTCTGATATACACACATTTAAATTAAAAAAAAAAAAAAAATGCTCAGAGGTTAAGACTTTCCTCAAAAGGGAAGGGACCTGAGTTCTAATCCTGGATCCCACTTAAAAAAACACCAGGCAGTAATGGTGGTGGCCTGCTCTTCTGCTTCTGGAAGGTGGCACCTGGGAAATCCCAGAGAGAAGCCAAACGTAGCTAGAAAAATCCAGGATGATTCCCAGAGTCACTCTTGGGTCCTCCACAGGCACACACAGTACTCTCTCTCTCTCTCTCTCTCTCTCTCTCACACACACACACACACACACACACACACACGCACGCACGCACGCAAAAAAAAAAAAAATTTAGAAAAAAGCAGGTAGAGGACTGGAGAGGTGGCTCAGGGGTTAAACCTCTGCCTTGCAGGCGGAAGGTCCTGAGTTCGGATCCTAGATGTGGGGGTGGGGGGGTGGCCTGCACACACATGCATACACGCACAATTGAATAAATAATAAATAAATTAAAAAAATTTTTAAAGTATTTAAAACAAAAAAAAAGGAAAAAAGCAGGTAGGACCAGAGAGTGGTGACTCCAGTACTGGGGAAACTAAGGCAGGAGGCTTCCCGCAAGCTCTCAGCCAGCCAGTGAGGCCCAACACACAATAAGTACAGGTTACAATTTAGATCTGCGGGTGTTAAGGAAGTGGGGACCAGGAGGGCGGGGGTGGGGAGGGAGTTGTTCAGATCTTGCTTCCTGCCAGAGTCTGCATGCTGATCCCAGCCCTCGTTCCTTGAGCCTTGTGCAAGTCCTGCCGGGTGAGTGTCCTGGTGTTTGCCCGGGGCTCGCCCTGAGGGTGTGAGGCCAGTCATGAGACATCCCAGGAACTCAGGACTAAACTCCTTGGGTCAGGTCCCTGGGGACAGCAGTGGAAGGATGAAGCAAGGGTCCCCTGAGGGTCACCTGCAGGGGCATTTGGAAGCATGTGCCTCGCCTCTGGGGCTCCACTCCCCGCCTCCTCCCCAAGCTGTTTCTATCCATGTCAGTCTGCAGCTTGCGCTGTGTGAGGCTTCTATTTCCATGTGTATGTTTAGGGTAGTATGGATATGCACATAGATGTTTTCACACTTGTGAATGCACATGTGCACAAACATGGGGAGGCCCAAGGCCCACCTGACAATCACCCGCAGTCATTCATGCACCTTTTTTTTTTCCTTTTTTGAACGGGGTCTTTAATCAAACCCAGAGCTCACTTACAGGACTTGTCCGACTAGTCAGCTTGCTCTGGGGATTCCCAGAGCTGGAATTACAGGCCACGCCCGCCTGGCACTAGGTTTGGATCTGGAGATCCTAACTTGGGTCATTTGCTTGCAGGAAAGGGTTGTAATGCTGAGTCATCTCTCAATCCTCCAACTGCCTGCGCTTTTCTTTCTTTTTTCATATGTGTGCGTATGTGTGCACGTGTCTGTGTGGGTGTGTATACGTGGTGTGTGTGTAGGATGCATGTGTGTGTGTGTGATGTGTGTGGATGTGTGTGTGTGTATTTTGCATATGGGTGAGTGTTGCACTTGCCTGCACAGTTGCTGATAAATGACCATCAAAAGGCTTAAGGGAACAAGGGGTTTACTGTCTCTTACAATTGTCTGGTTACAGTTCTCAGTCCAGTTTGACAGGAGAGCACGCACCAACACCACGGCTGAGGGAACTGGCCACACCATCTCTACGTAATGGCTGGGAGAGAGATGATCCTTACTTGCCAGACCAGCATGTCAGGCCAAGTATACACAAGGATGCCAACTTTCTCAGCTGGCTCCCAGTATTTTATTCATCTGTTCAGGGCCTAGTCCACCCACCATGGACTGGGCCTTCCCCATCAGATAGATAATCTCTTGCAGGTTTACTCTGGGCTTAACCCAACCACTAATTCTCCACATGTACCCAGAACTCAATCCTTCAACAGTCAAGTTGACACCTGTGCCTAACTATGACAATGGGTGTATGTGTGTGAGCGTGTGTGTGTGTGTGTGCACGCACGTACAAGAGAGCACTTGCGTATGTGTGCCTGTGGAAGCCCAAGGGTGACATCGGGAATCATCCTAGATTGCTCTACCTCCTTATTGCTTTGCTCTGAAGTTTCCCAGGCTCTGCCTTCCAGGGCCAGAATTGAGGCTTCTGTCATTTCCACCTGGCATGTTAGGTGGGCTCTGGGGATCTGCGGATCTGAACTCAGGTCCTTCGCTTGGGAGGCAAAGGCTTTAACCCCTGAGGATCTCCCCAGCCCTGCTTTCCCCCTCCCCCATCATATGTAATCTTTGTCAACTCACTGGGGTTTAGAATCTCCATGGAAACACACCTGAGGGTGCAGAGGCTTAGGGAGGAGCTGCTGCGCATGTAGAAGGTGTGTCCCGGGCTGCAGCCCTAGCTGAGTGAAAACAGAAAGGGAGGTGCCCGCTGCGTCTGGGCACAATGGCAGCGCTGCTTGTGAATCCTGGCACCAGCTGATGATTGCCAGCATGATCTGTTGGGCTAAGTGAACAGAGCCAGGCCCACTGGCTGGAGACACAGTGTGTCTACGCCTGCAGAGGCTAAATCACACCACAGACTCATGGCTGTCGAAGGCTGGGGGCTGGTCACGAAGAGAGGCTGGTCTCACAGTACATGGAGGGTCTGACTGAAATACTCATTTTATTTATTTTTATCTGTTTATTTGTTTGTTTACGTGTGTGTGTGTGTGTGTGTGTGTGTGTGTGTGTGTGTGTGTGTGTGTGTGTCAGAGGGCACTGTGTGTCCCTGTGGAGGACCAAGGGTGACTTCAGGAATCATCTTGGATTGCTTCTACCTCCTTTTCCCTTGGCTCTGGGATTTGCCCACCAGGGCCACACGTGCTGGCCACCACCGTTTCCACCTGGCATTTTTACGTGGAACCTGAGTTCCAAACTCAGGATCTTCTGATTGCAAGACTGAGTCTTAACCCCTGAGCCATCTCTCCAACCCCCTCATTTATTTTTTGAGCCAGGGTTTCTGTAACCAAAGCTGGCCTATCTTTTTATTTTACTTTATTTCATTTCACTGTTTGACTTAGGGTCTCTGTAACCAAAGCTGGTCTTAAATCCCCAATCCTCCTTCTCTCCATCTCCCGAATGCTGGGAGGACGGATCTGCCTGGCTAAAACCTCTTGAATCACTCTTTACGAAGAATGAATTTTATTTATACCTCTGTAAACTTGACCTTAAAAAAAAAATGAACAGCAAAAGAGCAGCAACAGATCGGAAATCTCAGGATTTACCCAAGGGTGGCTCTTGGGCCTCTGAGCGCGCTTGCCTCTCTATTGCACGATGCTAAGTGAAAACGTGCATGTTCTCTGGGACATTTCTGTTCATGTTTTAGCAAGGCTGCCATCACATCTTTTTTTAATAGTTGTTTCCTATTTTTACAAGCATATTGAGTACCTATCCCTGCTTCCTCCTTCACCCCTCCTCTCCTTTCCCTTCCCCCTTCTTCCCTCCCCTCCCTTCATCGTTCCATCCCACTCCTTCCCACCCTCCGTTTGTCCACTTCTAGCGGCCTCAGGGTTTCCTCTGGTTTCTCTACTCTTGTGGGGGTTCAGGCCCTGTGGCATACCAAGTGGCCCTTTCTTGGGCTGTCCCACTGATAGGGGCACCCCCCTTTATCCATCCAGCTTTAGTGCCCAAGGTTTCCATTGCATGTAATTATTTCTCCTGAGATCCTCGCTAGTCTATGAGAACATGTTGGTATATCAGCCATTACGCAGGTCTGGTAAGAACAAGTTTTACTGCAGTGAATCATCATGTTGCTCTTCACTTTTAATTTCATTCACATGAAATATACATGGGCAGATACAGCGACTCCCATCTATAATATCAGTTCTTGAGAGGCTAAGGCAAGAGTTTGAGTCCAGTTAGTACGACATAATAAGTTCATCTGTCTGTTTGTGTCTGTCTGTCTGTCTGTTGTCGGTCTGTCTGTCTGTCTGTCTGTCTCTCTCTCTCTCTCTCTCTCTCTCTCACACACACACACACACACACACACACACGGGCTGGTGAGAGGGTCAGTGGGTAAATAGATGTTTGCCATCAAATCCGACAACCTGAATTTGTTTCCCCGAGCTCCTATGATGGAAGGAGCATCCTGACTTCAGAAAGTTGTTCTCTGGCCTCCATGAGAAGTCACGGAATGTGCACACACACAGCACACACACACACATACTAAGCAGATAAGTGTAAAAAGAATGCTGTTGTGTAAATTATAAAACTCAATACACGAATTCCCTTGAACATAGTACTTGTGCTACTTAAATGCAGTTGGGTCACCTTGACAGTAGAGGGCTGAGTCTTTGGACACATCTCTGAATGGTTATTAAGTTAAGGCAGCTCCTGAGCACATATCTAATTGGTGTGGGAGGCTTTAGCCCGTGGTGGGAGGAACCACTCCTGGGCAGTCAGATAGGATGGAGAAGGGTGGTTCAGCCTCTCCTACGCTCCTCTCTTAGCTCTTTCTGTGGCTGTGCTGTGGCCAGCTCCTTCGGTCCCTGGTGTTGGTAGGCATCCTCCTGCCACACTGTCATGGTTGGGCACAAGTGTCAACTTGATGGTTGCGGGTTTGAGCTCTGGGCACATTTGTGGAGAATTAGCAGTTGAGTTCAGCTCAGAGCGAACCTGAAGGAGATTGTCTAGCTGCTGGGGAGGACCCAGCCTATGGTGGGTGGGATTAGGCCCTGGAATAAATCAGGGAGAGCTGTTTGAGAGAGTTGGTATCCTTGTGTGCACTTGGCCAGACATGCTGGTCTGGCGAGTAAGGATCGTCCCTGTCTCAGCTGCTCTGTGGTGATGGTGTGGCTAGTTCCTGGTGTTGGTGTGAACTCTCCTGTCAAGCTGGACTTCTATTTGCTTTGCTTTGGAGTTTCCCAGGTTCCGCCTCTCAAGGCTAGAAGTGCAGGCCAGAGTCCTTTCCACTGGTGTTTTCAAGGGGCTTTGAACTCATTGTCTAAGCGTCGGCAGTTTTGAGCTCCTGATTCCCCTGCACTTGTCTCCCAAACGCTGGGAGTGCAGGCACGTCCCACGCCTTGGCTTTATGTAAATCATTCTCACGACACAGAATTCCCTTCCAACACTTCTCTTGGGTTTGAGTTTTGTAAAATCAAGATCCCGCAGTGCGTGGGATGTTGTCCCCAGATCTCTGTAGAAGTCCACTCTCCCAGGTCCCACGAAGAGGCTGCATTAACTCGAACACAAGTTGTGAGGGAACCAATGAGCTGCCAGGGATCAGCAGCGAAGTCAAGATCTCCCTCGGGATGAAGCCACCCTGTGACTAGGTGCCACCTAGAACAGCAACCACAGATGACCCCGAAGGACAGAACCCCTCCCAGAAACCTCCTGCAGAGAGCCGGATGCGAAGCTGCACCCCTGGAATTCCAGAGTCTGGGCACCAAGACACGGGATCGCTGTCAGTTAAAGGCCAGCGTGAGTTACCTGGTGCATTCCAAGCCAACCTGGGCCTCATGGTGACACTGTGGCTCGAAAACGCAAAAATAAAAACAAAATCAAAGACAAAGGGAAAGGAAATTAACTTCCACAGCAAGAGTGGTCTCAGAGATTTCCGTTGGCTGCTGGATCTCTCGGTTCTGTAGGCTTCTGGAAGTGCAGAAGTGAATCCACCAGCACATAAATTAAGCACATGTTTCTTTGCAAAGCAAAGCAAATCGCACACACTCAATCATGAGTTTGGAGGGCTGGGAGATGGCATAAAGGGTTAAAGTCTTTGCCTCCCAAGCAAAAGGACCTGAGTTCGGATCCCCAGAACCCACCTAAGCATGCCAGGCAGAAATGGTAGCAGCCCACAATTCACCCCTGAAAGGAAAAGGCTGAGAAACCCCAGAGCAAAGCAGAAAGGAGGTAGAACAATCCAGGATGGTTCCTGATGTCACCCTTGGGCCTCCACAGGCACACACACTCAAGAGTCCTCGATACACACACACACACACACACACACACACACACACACATCCAGAGTACCTTGACAAAAACAGCTTAAGGGGGAAAGGGCTTATTCTGACTCACAGATAGAGATACAGCCCATCAGGTGGGAAAGACAGGCAGGCGTCAGCGGCTTGGAGTAGCGGGTCACATCACTTCCACAAGCAGAGAACAGAGATTGAATACCTGTGGGGGGCCACTTTCTCCATTTTACACCCCTCAGGATCCTCCCCCACCCCGAATGGTCCTGCCCACCATTAAGATGCGTCTTCCCTCCTCAGCTGCCCTAATCCTGAGAGTCCCTCAGAGGTGCTGGAAGCTCCTCTAGCAGGTGCCCACAGGTGCCTCCCTGGTTGTCAAGGCAACAGCATCCACCATCCACAGCAGGTGACCAGCTAGAGGCTGGCAGCCTGGGGGGTGACAGACCCTGTTGCCTGCAGGGTCCCCCAGAAGTTCTCTCTGACCCAGCGCAGCTTCAACATCTAAGGATCTGGCATGAGAGAGACGGGCAGGTCCTTGTCGCAGAGCGTTTCGTGTGGAATGCGCTGAATTCTGGGAGAAATAGGCCCCATGAGCTATCTAAGGTCAAGGAGCGAACATGCAGAGGAAAATAAGGAATGTTACTGGGGGAGCAGGGGCGGCCATGGTCATCTGCATGCAAACGGTGGTTGGAAAGAAAGAAAAGGGGGTCTGTAAGCTGGCTCAGCGGGTGCCTGCCGGCAAACTTGAACCCCAAATTCAGTCCCCGCAAGTCCACATGGTGGAAGGAGGGAAATGACTTCTGAAAGCTGTCCTCTGACCTCTACCTGTGTGCCATGACATGCATGTTCTCTCTGTGTGTGTCTCTCTCTCTTTCTCGCTCTTAAATAGAATCCTAAGAAAAAACGGAAAAGCTCTCCCCATCCATGCATAATAGCATGGCAGTGGGGGTCATATTGTGAATTATTTCATTTTTCTTTAGCTATAGGTTTCTGTTGGGGTTAAGACTGAGCCCCGGGCGCAAAGACCTGCGAGGAGCAGACAAGCCCCCCTCTGGTCAGGAGCATTCCCAGTGCCCTCCCTGGTCGCTTTCTGGATTGCCAGCCTCTCAACACCTGTGTTCTTGCCGGTCTTGCTTTGAACAACACAGTCTTGCTTGGTTGACTGCTTACAACCAAAACACTTCCTGTTAGGAGTAACAGCCAAAATTTTACATTCTAAAAATATGCTATTTACAATTTAATCCATGATTAGGGATACTCAGGAGTTCAAAATCCTACCATGTTGATCTAGAGGAACTGAAACCACAAAAGAAAACAGTCTTTGTAGTTGTACTTGAATATCCATGGTAACACTATTACTAGAGGCAAAGAAAGGAGAAAGAGAGAGAGAGAGAGAGAAGAAGGGAGGGAGGGAGGAAGGAAGGGAGGAAGGGAGGGAGGGAGGGAGAGAGGGAGGGAGGGAGGGAGGGAGGGAGGAAGGAAGGAAGGAAGGAAGGAAGGAAGGAAGGAAGGAAGGAAGGAAGGAAGGAAGGAAGGAAGGAAGATGTCTATCCATAGAGACTGGCTAAGCAAATTGTTGCATATTCGTACAATTAATATACACTTCTCAGCAATGAAAAGGAATGAATAGCTGGTATGTAAGTAGCACGAACAACTCCCAGAATGAACTCTGAATGAAAGACAGTGCATCTCACGCCTCCAGCTAGAGGATGCTGTAGAAAGGCCACTCTAGCCTCTTGGGGGGCAGGACGCAGCTCCGCCACAGACTGATTGCTGAACAAGATCCTGGATTTGATCCTCAGTGTTGAAAAGACTAACTAGGGCTGGAGAGATGGCCCAGGGATTAAGACTGTCTTTAAGCAGAAGGTCCTGAGTTCGGATCCCAGGTTCCACATCAAATCGCCAGGCAGAGGCAGCCTGCATATCTGGCCCTAGTGGGCAGAGCCTGGGAAATCCCAGAGGGAAGCAAAAAAGGAGGTAGAAGTGATCCAGGATGATTCCCCAAATCACCCTTGTCCTCCACACACATACACACACATACAAATAAATAAAACATTTTTTAAAAGAAAAGACTTTTTCCGTTCTGGAAAATCAAAAATCAAATGCCCCAGAGGAGGGTGAGCCCAGGAATGTAGAAGAGAGGAGCTGAGAAGGAAGAGGAGGAGGGGTGTGGCCCAGCTGGTAGGGTGCTTGGGCAGCATGCAGGAGGAGGCTCTGGCTTACCCCTGCAGCGCCCCGTCACGTGGTGGTGCGGCCCTAAATCCCAGTGCTCTCTCTGGGGCCAATCAGCTTAAGGTCTTCCTTGGCTGCACCAGCCTGGGGGGTAGGAGACCCTGTCTCGAAACCACAACTGAAAAAGATGACTCCTGAGGGTCTTCCTGGGGATGACAGAGACACTGCTGTCCCTAGGGAGCCGTCGGGTCCACAGGTGAAACCCACCAAACAGGAAGCTTCCAATCTGCACATTTTGGGGGGGGCGCAGATTTTATTTCCACACACAAAAAAATAGAACCACAGGCAAATATTGAACTTTCATTAATAGTGTGCACAGTATTAAATAAAAACAGAAACCATAAACAAATACTGAACTTACATAAATATGTGCTCGCTCCCTAGGGATAAGTGTGCTGCTGATACTTGCAAATTACTTTAAAATAAATGAAAAACAAAACAAACCCCCCAAGTTCCGAAGGGTGGAGTAGACAGTGGAGAGAGAGATGGAGCGAAGCAAGCATTGGCAAGTACCACTCAAATGGGGCGCTTCCTACAGGGAGGCTGGGTGCGGGTCTCAGGCGCTTCCTACAAGAATGCCCGACTCTTCTGCATGTTTGAGACTTCCTGGAGCAGACAGAGGACTAACACTGTACCACCGATGAGAAACCCCAGAGCAAAGCTCTCTGGGATGATTCCTGATGTCACCCTTGGGTCTTCACAGACCCATATACTCAAGGGCTCTCCTGCATACACAAGCACGAGCGCACATGCGCACATGTACACACACACCACCCGTGCGTGCACACACACACACACACACACACACACACACACACACACATACACACACACTAAAAGCAAAGTATAACCAAGCAGAAAACAGTGTTGTAGAATTCAAGCTCAAGTCACTTTATTTTGCATGTATATGCATGTGTCTGTGTGTGGCAAAGAGCACTGTGTGTCCCTGTGGAGGATCAAAGGTGACTTCGGGAATCATCCTGGATTATTTCCACCTGGTTTCCAGGCTCCACCTTCTAGGGCCAGAATTACAGGCCACTTTCATTTCCACCTGGCATTTTTACCTGGGGTCTGGGGATGTGAACTCAGGTTCTTTTATTTGCAAGGCAAAGACTTTAACCCCTGGGCCATCTCCCCAGCTCTGGTTATGCTTTGTCTTGTAAATTTATGAAATGTATAATCTTTTTTTCGTGTGTGTGTTTACAGGCGTGCATGTATGCCCCCACACGTCCGGAGGTCAGAGGACAGCTTTGTGAAGTCAGCTCAGTTCTACCTTTATGTGGTCCCGAGGGTCCACGCGGGTCACCAGGCTTGTGCCGCAAGAGCCTTTACCCACTGAGCCGTTCCCAATACAGCTTTGAGATGGGGTCTTACACGGTTGCCCCAGCTGGCCTCAAACTCACAGCAATCCTCCTGCCTCGGCCTCCCGAGTGCTGGGATGGCAGAGATGAGATATCAAATCTGGCTGAGCGGAGCTTTCCCACTCTGGCTGGTGACTACGACGGACAGAAGTTCAGCGGAGACGTCAACACAGATTAGAGAAATCTCAGGCTTCACAGGAGAGGCGTCATTTCAAGATACATCCTATTGTTTTTTTTTTTTTTAATTTCAGGTCAGTTTTATTTCTTTCTTTGTGTGTGTGTGTGTGTGTGTGTGTGTGTGTGTGTGTGTGCGCGCGCACCCGCACGCGCATCAGAGAGCACTGTGTGTCCCTGTGGAGGACAAAGGTGACTTCGGGAATCATCCTGGATTGCTTCTATCTTTTTTTTTTTGTTTCCCTCTGGGATTTCCCAGCCTCAGCCCACTAGGGCTGGAAGTACAGGCGGCCACCATTTCCATGTCGTGTTTTATGTGGGACTCAGGATCCGAACTCAGGCCCTTCTACTTTTTTTTTTTAATTTTAAAAAATCTTTTTTATTATTTATTCAACTGTGCATATGCACGTGTGCATATGTGTGTGTATGTATGTGTGTGTGTAGAACCACGGACGAATTCGGGGACTACTCTGCCCTACCAGGACCAGAAACGCAGCCCCCCACTTCCGCCTGGCGTCTATACGTGGGGTCTAGGATCCGAACTCAGGACCTTCCGCCTGCAAGGCAGAGGCTTAACCGCTGAGCCACTTTTCAGCCCCCATGGCCCTTCTACTTTTGAGGCAGAGTCTTAACCCCTGAGCCATCTCTCCAGCCCCAAAGGTACACTCTAGACAAATATACTGAAGGCATTCCTAGTGGGAAAAAGACCGAAGCCTGGAAACAGGATGGACGGTGTCATAGTTGGCAACAGGTACATTTAATAACCGAACTTTTAGTGATTGACATCTTAAAATTGGATTATGAAAACTTTTAATTTCAGACTTTTAGAACTTAAAAATTAAATGTATTTATAAACTTTTTTTTTCTTATTATTTTCCGCTGTGCCCAGCATATGTGAGACCTGGGATCTGAACTCAGGACATTCTGCTTGTGAGGCAGAGTCTTAACCCCTGAGTCATCTCTCCAGCACAAACATTTATATTTCAAGATAAATTTAACACCTGTGGGGACAAGGTGAAGGTTACTGTTCAAAAGTGATATGTTCTTGTATCAGGTTGGCAAGGGGTGAAGTGTCATCATTGGGCACAGGTGTCAACTTGACTGTTGAAGGATTGAGCTCTGGGCACATTTGTAGAGAATTAGTGGTTGAGTTAAGCCAGAGTGAACCTGCAGGAGGTTGTCTAGTGATGGGGAAGGCCCAGCCCATGATGGGTGGACTAGGCTATTCTTGTGTGCCCTTGGCCAGACATGCTGGTCTGGGAAGTAAGGGTCGTCCCTCTCTCAGTCGTTATGTGAATGTGGTGAGGCCAGTTCCCGCAGCCCTTTGGTGATGGTGCGAGCTCTCCTGCCAAGCCGGACTGAGAACTGTAACTGGACTATCATAAGAGAAGAAACCCTTTGTTTTCTTTTTTTTTTATTATTATTTATTCAATTGTGTGTGTGCGCGCGCGTGTGTGTACATGTATGTGTGTGTGTGTAGAACCACGGGTGAATTCGGGAATCACCATGTACGCCTCCACCTCCTCCTTGTTTACTCTGCCCCAGGATTCACAGGCTCCGCCCTACCAGGACCAGAAACACAGGCCGCCCCTGCTTCCACCCGGCATCTATATGTGGGGTCTAGGATCTGAACTCAGGACTTTCCACCTGCAAGGCAGAAGCTTAACTCCTGGGCCACTTCTCCAGCCCCAACCCTTTGTTTTCTTGCGCAGCTTTGAAATGATTTATCAGCAGCATGCAAGGAGCTACACCAGTCGCCCCAGCAAGCTTCTCAAGGTGAAATAAAGTGCACCCTAGGACTCTGCACAGAGCAGAAACTGTCTTCAGACTCCTATGGCCGTTCCAGCAGGTCTGGTGGCCTGGGTTTAAATCCAAAGATGGAGACAGTGTTTAACGTTGCTGTGAAGAGCAGGGTCTCGCTGTCTCCTGCTCTATATTCCTCCTACCCCTGTGCGTGGTGTGGGGCAATGGGGACCGAATTCTCATAAGCACTAGGCAGGCGCTGTGCCCTAAGCTATATCCCCAGCTTGCATTCTGCTGTTATTTTGAGACAAGATCTTGCAAAATGCTTCCACTGTCCTTGAATCTTGTGTGATGCTGGTGGACCTTGAACTCCTCCGAAAGCCTTCAGTTGGGGGTGACCGTTGGTTCCACGGTGGGCCCTCAGAGTCCAAGGCTGATTGGCGAGGTGAGTTTCTATTTGAGCACTTTTTCCTTAGAACCAAACCTCCTCACTCACCTCGAGAGGCGCCAGTCAGAGCAGCTCAAGGAAGGGCCTTGGCCACCAGTCAGACCACGCTTCCCGCCCTGAGGGCTGGAGGTCTTAGTGCTGACTTATTGATCAACCACCATTCTTGTTCTGTGGACAGTGG
Organism: Typhlomys cinereus; assembly: GCA_023101885.1. Lineage (NCBI taxonomy): Eukaryota > Metazoa > Chordata > Mammalia > Rodentia > Platacanthomyidae > Typhlomys > Typhlomys cinereus. The sequence continues at coordinate 82,240 of JALPQD010000516.1, read as the reverse complement.
TGGCCCCCCAAGAGGTCTACATCTCGACGTGAACATGTCACCTCAGGCGGAAACGTGAACTTGCAGATGTGACTACGACCCGGTGGAGAGATGTTCTTATAGGTCCGGTGGCCCCACATCTGTAACCTGCCGGTGAGAGTCATCTTGCTGCCCAAAGCTTGCTGCTTGGACATGCACTTGCATCCTCTCAAGTTGGAGTCTTTGACAGGTGGGTTCTTGCCCTGGGGCACCATTCCTCGGGTTCCAGTGCCAAGCCCAAGGTTTCTCTGGAATGGTGCTGACCTACCAATCACTGCTGCTTTTTCTGCAACCTTAAACATAAGGTTCTTTTCCTCTCCATGCTACATCTTTTCTGTCTTTCGCTCCCTGCACTGTCCCCCAAGGGCCCCCCAAGAGGTAACCATGGCAGCCTCAAGCTGTGCTCTTTAAGAACAAACCAAAGGGGCTGGAGAGGTGGCTCAGGGGTTAAGCCTCTGCCTTGCAGGCAGAAGGTCCTGAGTTCGGATCCTAGACCCCCCACACTGGGCGGAAGCGGGGGCGGCCTGCGTTTCCGGGCCTGGTAGGGCGGAGCCTGTGAATCCTGGGGCAGAGTAAACAAGGAGGAGGTGGAGGCGGTCCATGGTGGTTCCCGAATTCACCCGTGGTTCTACACACACACACACACACACACACACACACACACACACATACACACACATGTACATGTGCACACACGCATACACGCACAATTGAATAAAAAATAATATAAAAAGAACAAACCAAAAAGGCCACTGCAGCATGAGAGTACATGTGTACACGTGTACACATACATGCATATGTGCAGAGCGCATGTGTGCAGCCTGAGGGTGCATGTGTGCATGTAGGCAGCTTGGCAGTCAGTTTTCTCCTTTTATCTTCACGTGAGATCTTTGTGCTGAACACAGATCCCCGCCCGGCTTGCCTGGCAAGCGCTCTCCTGCCCAGCAATCTCTCTGGCTCCTGCTACGTTGTCTTGAAATTCCCTCAGTCAAATCAGGTCGTTACTTTTGACTTTGGCGTCACTCAAGTTCTTAGGAGATAGGCAGAATGAGACCAGAGTAGGCCGGGTCTCTCAGCATCTGATCTTCTGAACTTACCAGAACCTATCACGAAACACATGTTCTTTTTTTTTTTAATTTTTTATTATTTATTCAATTGTGCATGTGTATGTGTGTGTGTGTAACTGTGTGTAGAACCACAGACGAATTCGAATTCGGGAACCATGGACCGCCTCCACCTCCTTGTTTACTCTGTCCCGGGATTCACAGGCTCCGCCCTACCAGGACCAGAAATGCAGCCCCCCCCCCCCCCCCCCCCGCTTCTGGCTGGCGTCTATACGTGGGATCCGAACTCAGGACCTTCTGCCTGCAAGGCAGAGGTTTAACCCCTGAGCCACCTCTCCAGCCCCACGAAACACATGTTCTAAAGCTTTTCCGTAGCTCTGAACTTTTCCACGTTCCTTCCACAAACCAGCTCCAAAGCTGACGGGCTGCGTGGCGGCTTTGTCCCAGCAGTGACCACATATCCGGTACAAATTCTATTACTTTTCTTGTGTGACAGGAGCAACTGAAGGAAGGTGTGCCTTGGCTCAGGGTTTTGAGGGCACAGTCTAGGAACACATGGCAGCAGGAATTCGAGGTGATGGTCACAGGATGTCCGCAGAACTGCTTCTCTCTTTAGTTTGGGACCCCCACAGAATGGTGCCACCCATCTCAGGATGCGTCTTCCCACATTACTCCTCTCTGGACACATCCTTACACCTCAAAAGTTTGTCCCTAGGTGTTCTGAATCTGACAGGAGTAGCCATCATTGGTGGTTGAGGTGCTGGGGGTGACAGTGCTTGTCCGGCAGTGTGATCCCCAGAATTCACACAGAAAGCTGGATGCAGTGGTGTGAGCTGCAAGCCCAGGACACTAGTGTGCAGGCCGGCCAGCAGCAGGAGCCGCAGAGACAAGGATGGCTTTTTCCTTGTGTATGCTCACACGCGTGTGCACGTGTGGATCAGAGCACTGTGACTGAAGTGGCTCAAGGGTGACTTTGGGAATCATCCCGGCCTGCTAAGGCTCCACCTTGTAGAGCAGGCGTGCAGACCACTGCCATTTCCACCTGGTACTTTTACATGGGATGAGGATCCAAATCAGGTCCCTCGGCTTTGAGGCAGTCTCCAGACCCAAGAAAGGCCAGTCTTAACGTGAGGCAAATCCATCCCCTGGAGATGTACACCTGCATTCATTCAGTGTAGAAGCAATGGGTGGCGGCAATGGAGCCGCCAGCTACCAACCTAGAGAGGCATCGCCACACCTGTGCTTCAGGAGCAGGACTGCGGGTGCAGCCAGGGACGCTGGCCAGGGGTCTCCTGTCATCTGGTAGCGCTAGGGAAGGAAGTGTTCGAAGGAAGTGTTCCCTGGACACAACTCTCCTCCCACCGATGGGCATCTTTAAGGAAATCTTCCCCGGGGATGGGACTGAGTTGGCAGCGTTTGCCTACATGTGTAAGGCCCTACATCTGCAGCATCCACAGGCCAGACTTAGCAGTCGGTGCACATCTGTAATTCCAACTTGTGGAGGTCCTTATCAGAAGCCCAGCCATACTTAGGCCCTGCCTGACGGGGGTCACAGGCAAGATAATGTGCCAGGCAGGAAAACCCAAGTTGCTCCTGACCCCATGGCAGGTTTACTTGCCAAATTAATGCAGTTGTCCACCATCCTCCTCCAAGGAGGGCAGAACAAGCACCGCACTTTGAAGCAAGTCTTGAAGTACATATACACGGGGGCCTGAAGAGCAGACCCTCCATCGAGGCCAGCCGCAGGCTTAAGGATTTTTGTCAAGCCGAAGAACTTTAAAGAAACAAGAATTTCAACTAGACACTTCAAAACACTTTTATAATTGAGATTTATTGGTTGAGGATCAGTCCACAGACATTTTAATTCGTACACAACTCTTAATACATGTACTGAAAAATCTAAAAAGCCACACATTGTGTTTCACAAAACAGTTATTCCAAGGATGTCCGGATTCCACCTCGGAGACCATTTTCCATCGAGCGCCGATGGTCCCGACTCCGCCCATTCATCCTCCTCATCACATGTATTACTCAGGGGTTGGTTTGTTCACAGCACGTCAGCAACATGACTAGGAAAACCGCACCACGACCAGAGAGATGTCACACAGGGCAGTTCTGACTGGCAGCCGGCAAGGAGTGGTTTCTTTAGGAAACAGCTCTACTAGAAAACACGGGACTAGACAGATGAAAATACCCAGGACACAACTGCACAACTGAGAAGCCCACTGCCGTCCAGAACGCTTTGTATTGCAGGATAGAAAACTAACCCACTACGGAATGTCGCACTGACACCAAGACAGTCGCAGCTGCCTCGATTCAGTGCCCACTATTTTCTGGTTGTACCAAAAAATAAACAACCAGGCAATGATTTCACCTCTTAAAAAAAACCATTTACACTTAAAAAATGGGATGAGGTGGGATTCCCTCCTTTTTAAAAATGTTTCTAGAGCTACTAAAAAACTCGCATTTACAAAATAGTCGATAAAAATATTCCTCTGGATTGTACAAGAAGGGAGACAGGGACCACTGCGGACACGGCGCGGGATTAGTCAGACTTGGCTTCTTTCTCGTCCACATCATCGGAGGCCGTGCTCTGTAGGAAAGGAAAAGCATTGTCAGACGCCTCGTCCCGCTGTGCTCTGCGCTCCTGCACCAAGCGGGCATACTTACAGACGGCCTACTTCGCAAAACCCGTCATGCCACGAAATTTACCTCTTCGTGCTCAGATTCCTGAACTGCAAAACCAACACAGCAGCACGCACGTGCAGACAGAGCAGCCAAAAGTCTAGGTCATCTCCTCCAATTCCCACCGAAGTCATTCAAGCCTTGTTTCAGGTTTACCACAGAAATTGACTTTTTTTTTTTAAAAATAGACTAGTATCACAGTATTTTGTAACTTCATGCTTTTTGGTTTTGCTGTTGAAATTCAATTCATTTCCAAGTTTTGTGTCCAAGTGATGCTTTGCGTTACTAAGTGCAAAGCGGCTGTGAGGTATTGGAGAAATTAAGTGGATTGCTCCTACACTGCGAGCTGCGAATTCGACGGTAATGATCTACATTAAATACACTAGTACACTAAATAAAGTTGTTGAAGAGAAACCTCAATGTGTAAGTCGGTTGAAAAAAAGATTACAAGTCTAACCCCATGATTCCCTAAGCAAGATGACTCAGGATGTACAAATCATAATTACTACAGATAAGGAGAGTCATCTATAACCTGACAACAGGCAGTAACAAGGCACTCCACTTGCCCAATTCTAGTTGCAGATGCACACACCATGGAGAGCTCAAACGTCTCTAGAATTAGGATTGGAGTGGTAATTTGATTCAATTTCTAAAAAAACTTTACTTAGCGTGCACGCATGTACCGTGGAGAACCAAGGGTGACTGTCTCAAAAGCAAAAAGGAAAGCTATTTGCAGAAATCCTGCTTCCCACCATTTTTGAGAAAGGGTCTTTTCCTCACAGCTCATTAATGACATTAGTCTTATCGTAAGTATAGAGCCAGCTGACGAGTCGAGGAAGCTGCAGAAAAGGTTCGGTATTACCACAGACCCCCAGCACTCAGAGTCAGAAGCAACACCTCGCACGTGCCATACTGACCTCCTCGGTTTTGGTCTCTCCGTTTTCTGCAGGCAGATCCGCTTTAGTGTCTGGGTCGGTCACCGCAGCCTGCTTTCCCTTCGCTCCTCGCTTCCCTTTTGCTTGTACTTTTTTGTCTGAAGATTTATCCTAAAACAGTAAGAACATTTTAAGAATAAAACTGAGTTAGATCTTGATTTGCTATAAACCCTATTAACACTACAATATGCCCCAGCGTGATTCCCCATCACACCTTTTACATCAGACACCCTGAAATCCACCCTGGCAACAGCAAGCATTGCATGCTAAATTCCTGCTGCTCCGTCCGCCCTCCTCCTCAGCCTACAATTAAGTGATTGGATCCCCACTTCACGCCACAACCCGCCATCCCCCACACAAGACTGGTCAAAAGGTAACAACCCTAGCATCCCGAAACCTTTCAGGCAGAACAGTGACCTGGGTTCACAGGACCACGGTCCTGAACAGACTCTATCCTCAAGGAGGACATTCAGAGCGCACACCGCAGGGTCACACTGCCTGTTCCTCTAGAGTTAGTCTCTTGCCTCATACCCTTCAGTGAGGGATTAAAGGGATCGTTTTCAAGTTCAGTATTTTCCGTAGGTGTTCGAAGAATCGGAAAAGCACTGGTATTAGTGTGAGGATAGAACAGTAACAGCAAGTTCAAAATCTGAGCCATAATGTGTTTTTGAGCATCATCCACGCTCAAGAAGCTGAACACCAACCTTGCAAAGATGACAGAATCAGCTAAGTATCAGGTCACCAGCAGGTTGTCTTAAGAACCAACCTCTACAGGACTAGCCACTTCCCAAGTAGAAGGTCCTGAGTTCAGATCCCAGGTCCCTGCATTTCCTGCTCTGGTGGGTGGAGCCTGGGAAATCCCAGATCAAAACAAGAAGGTACAAAGAAGGTACAAGCAATACAGGATGGATGATTCCTGAAGTCACCCCTGGCCCTCTACACAGTGCCCTCTGACACACACATACAGTTTAAAAAAAAGTGGCTAGGGGGGAGGTGAGTGGCTGTGTGTAACCCCAGGAGGAGCAGGGATAACGAAGGGGGTGACCTTCCTCTTCATCCCTCAGGAGGAAAAAAGAAAACATACCTGCTGCCTCAAACCACTTTAAGGCAGCTTATAAATTAAAAACGGGAAGGAAAATTTAAGAGAGAAACAAGGAAGTACACCAGGCAACTGGTTAACACAAAAGAAAACAATCAAAAGATCTGAAAGGCAAAGAACAGCACACAAGCATTTTTGTTAAGACTTGGGAGTTCTTTAGGTCTTTCCGTGGTTTCTGAGGTTGTTTTAGGTAGAGAATGGCTGAATTGTCTTCTATGATCACCCTTCCTTGGGCACTTATGCTTAGACAGCACCAGACAACAGTTGTGAAGGACAGTTCAGAGTTTTACACTCAGCTGCACACAACAGTAAGTTTTCTTCCCCTTAAACAAGGACAACTTTAATAGCTTTCCAAGAGCTCTTTTACATTAGGAAAATCCTGCCTCTTCTGACAATGCAATATTCAATTTCTACTTACAAGTTTAAGTAAAGGAGCCCGTGTCCATTCTTCCTGTACAAACAACAAAAAGAATCTGGGACTTAAGTGTGGGCGGAGACTAATCACTCAGGAAGCATGTGCTGGTGGCCTCGCTGCCTGTGAACACACTGCGCACGGGCTTTTCCAACTTAAAAAGCGCAAGCACAGAGCCTGCCGGGCAACACAATCTGTAACCACCACGCGGTGCTTGGCTCCGAGGCTGCTAGCGCGAATCCTTTCACACACTACCGAGTTGCAAACCAAACTTCTGAACACCGGAGGATCGAGACCTTTGAGCCGATTCCTCAGATAAAAGATAAGGAGCTCCAGTGCGGGGTCAGGTGCCCGGGACCTAAAATCCTTTCTCCCGACTCCTCTCCTCCACTCGTCTCCTCCTCGACTCCTCCCTTCAAAGAGCCGAGGAGCTGATCTTAAGTAACCTTTCTTGGAAACTCCGGTTAATCTTTGCCATTTCTGTCGGCCTAACTTTCTTGAAGTCCAGCGACCGCCTGAACGAGCCTGGGAGCCCGTTTCCCCTGGTGACCCCACCGATCGCTTCTCCCCGGGGCGCGGTGGTCGCCTGGGTATCCCAGGTTTCTGCGAGCTTCCCCACCTACCTTTCCCGCGGCCTTTTTCGGCTTCGATTCCACTTTGGCGGGAGCGGGTTTCTGAAATGGAAGAGTGGCGGGCGCTCAGGGGTGGCCCCGCCGCGCCCCCAGGGCCCCGCGCGCCCCAGGGCCCCCCATACTTACGGCCGACAACCGCGCCGATCTGCGCTTGGGCTGCGGGAGAGAAAAAGGCTCGGTGAGCCCCGCGCGCGCGAGGGCGCCGCCCACCCCGGCCCGCCCGCCCGCGCGCCGCGGCCCGCGCTCACCTCCTCCTTGGCGCCATCCGCGGAGCCGACCTGCGGGAGCAAACGCACGCGAGGACAATGCGGCCGCCTGACCTCGCGCCGCCCGCGCGCGCCCCCCGCCCGCGCCGCGAACCTCCAGGACCCGCGGCCCGCGCGCGGGGCCCCGGTGGCCCGCGCCGCCCGCCCGCCGCCGCCCGCGCGCCGCCCGCCCCGCACAGGCCGCCCGAGCGCCCAGGGCCGCGCCGCGCTCACCTTCCTCTTGGGCATCGTGGCTGCGCGTGCGATGCTGCGGGCCGTCACGAAGATGCGCTCGCCCCGCTGGCTCCCGCGCCCGAACTGCTGCGACCCGCGGGCGGGGGCGGTGGGAGAACCGGATGGAACCGGATTGGGGCCCGCCCCCTCCTCCCCCCGCGCCCCCGCCGCCGGGCCGCCCCCCGCCCCCATTGGCTGCGGCGCCCACCGCGCCGGCGCGCGCCTCGGCCCGCGCCCGCATAGGTGCGGCCGGCCGTCACTCGCCGCGCGCCCCGCCCCGCACCTGGCCGCCCACCCGCGGGCGCCGCGCGGCCCAGACCCCGGCGGAGGGGGCGGACCCAGAGCCGCCGACCCCGCTGGGGAGTGCGCGCGAGGCCGAGCCGCAGGAACGCGCTGTGCGCGCCGATTGGCCGCCGCGCGTCACGTGCCCGCGGCCTCCCCCCGCCCACAAGGCCCCTGACCCCGGGTCGCCCGCGCGGCTCGGCGTCCGCGTTCGTGCGCGCCCAGGCGGGGTCGTGCGTGGGTCGGCGCGGCGGACGGGGTGTGCGTGGATCGGCGTGACGTGGCGGGCGGGGTCTTGCGTGGCTCGGCGCGGTTGGGCCCCCTGATGGCGGGGCCCCGGTGTGCAGGCGCAGCCGCGCCCCCCCCACGATCGCTGCTGCGACTCTTTGTGGCCTCGTCGGTCCGCGGTCCTTCCCGGGCTGCGGGTGTTGGCGGTGGCCCAAAGGCGTGGGGTGTCGGGATCCACTCGTCATCCCTCTGGTCTGGAGGACACCCCGCCTGTGCCCACCCGTGTGCGGAACTAGCCCGCGTCCCTCTGGTGCCCCGTTTAAGGGGGGAAGGAGCTGCAGGCCTGGTCCCAAGTGTCAGCCCCACGTACTGCGCCGCTTTTCAAAGCAAGAGTGACCGGGCTGCTATGGGGTTACACCAGGAAAACGTACATGTTCTGTGCTTCAGGGCCCTGAGTTGCGCTTTCCTCCCCCTGGGAAGGGCTACCGGACTTAGATCTTTGGGGAACTGGCATCCTTTCAGCGAGGCCTTTCATGCAGCTTCCTGTGCAGTATTTGCCTCCTTTTGTCCAAAGGAATAATAGGTAATACTACTGGAAAAAGTTGTCTCTAGTTTTAAAAACTATTACTGTGGAGCCTGTGTATGCATGCACACGTATGCAGGTTAGGACATCTTTCTCCATCCGTTTATTTTTTAATAATACTTAAGTGACAGAGCGAGTACACATGCCTGTTAAAGCGCACAGGCCGAGATCAGAGAACGACTTTCAAAAGCCCATTCTCTTCCACCATGTGGGTTCTGAAGATGGAACTGTAGCCAGGTTTGTGCAGAGGCACTTTACCTGCAGAGCTCTCTCTCCAGCACACTCTTTCCATTTCTGAGTTTCTGGGATGGAACTCCGGTGGGTAGAAGTGCTTTTACCTTCTGAGCCATCTTTCTGGACTTAAAAAAAAAAAAAGTCTTGCACATTCTATGTATGTTCAATAACAACACACAAGAAAGTGGGGCCCGTGGTTACCTGGGGGAGAATATAAACTGATCAGGGCAGCGGAGTAAAGTTACTTTTTGTTTTGTGACTTTTTCCTTCTGTTTTACTTAAAAAGATCAAGGCATGGGAGATGGTTGCCTTGACTTGCTATGGAAGCTGAGTTCTGGGGAACAGAATGCAAGTCGAAAGTCCGCCGGATGGAGGGTGGGAGAGGAGGAGGATTCCTGGAAGCTCTTGAGCCACTAGCCTGGCCTACATGCCTAAGTTGCAGGCTAAGGACAGACTGACTCCTCTTGTTCCTGTCTCATTTCTGTAACACAGTACCTGACAATAAGCAAACTCAAGGAAGAAGGAATTGCTTTGGCTCACAATGGTTCTGGTTGGGGACATCACTGGGAGCGAAGTGATCAGCAGGAACCGGAAGCACCTAATCACACCAAATCCACGCCAAGAGCAGAAAGCAGTGAGTCAAGGCAGGCGTGATTGCTAGAAGGAAATGGTGCTGCCCAAATTAAGGTAAACCTGCCCACACCAATTAAATCGAGAACATCTCCCTTGATGGTGGCCAGAGGCCGTTTTCCCAAGTGATTCCAGATCGAGTCAAGTTGACCATGGAGACTGACCATCACAACCCCACCCTTGTGGACTTGATGCCCAAACACTTTCAAGCCACGTCCCTCCATCCCTTTGCACTGTAGTTTCCTGCCACGTTCCATGCTGCATTCAGTCCAGCATGTAACTCAAAACTCAAAAGTTCCAAAAAGTTTTGACTGTGAGCTCCCACAAAATCAAAAGCATGTCACTTCCAACATATAGCACAGAGTAAACATTACTTTTTCAAAAGTGGAAGAATCAGGAAACAGCAAGAAATAAAACAAGGTCAAAATCCAGCAGAGCAAATCCTGCAGCCTGTGTCCAGTATCTCAGGCCTGTAATCAAATGGACTCCAGAAGTTTGTGCAGCTCCACCCTCCAGCTGTGGACTACCTGTCCTAGCAAGCTGCCCAGGGTGTCTCTAGTCTGTGCCTGCAGCTTCCCTCGAACACATCCCTTGATCCTGGCATCTCCCATAGCCTGAGGCCTCCCTTGCAGCTTAGGCTTCAGCCCCGACTTTGGGCAGGGCCTCTCCCCAGGGCTCTGACCCTGTCCACAGAGCCAGACCTCAGCTGCTTTCCATGAGCACCTCAGTGTTGCATCTTTTATGTCTTCAGAACCTGTACCACCTGGATGTTTCTAAGTCCCGCTGCCAGATCGAGACGAAGCCCGACCCCTTGAACCACAGCTGCACCCGCTTCTGCGCGCTGATCCTGGGCAGTGGTTGTCAAGGATCAGGAAAGCCTTCAGTTTAGGTTTTCTTCCTCTAAATGAACTCAGTTCTCCTTACAGGTTCCATTTTTGCCCTTGATATGTTATGGAGTCACTCTGGGGTCTGTATGTGCCCAGGCTCTTGTGTTTGGGACAAGTAAAGGATTAAGGCAGATTTATTAGAGGAGGGAAAGAACGGAACTCACAGACTCCAGACATGGAATGCCTCGAGGGGCAGGTGCCAAACATGGCTGCCAAGGTCAGGTATATTAACATTTAGGCAAGCTGGGGGTGGTGAGGGGGTGCCAAAGCTCCCTTAGTCAGATGCATTGGCACATGTCTGAGACAGTTGCAGGCTGAGACCTCTCCCATTAAAGATGGAAACACCTCCTGTTTTGATTTCTCTCTGTGGTGGGCACTGCCCCTCCCCCCCAATTCCCAAGGTGCTCTTTGTGCAGTTCCTTCCCTGTGCATCTTGAGACCACTGAAGTACATTATCTGTGGATCACAAGGTTATGGACATTAAATCAAGGTGTATAGTTAACTCTGCCTGGAGACACCATGTCTGTCCCCATGTAGTAACTACGTGTCATTTCTGCTTTTTCTTGCTAGCCTAGGTAAGCTTTACAATGTGTATCTTTAACATAATTCTGTAAAGAATTTAGCTGTGCTGTTCCCTGGTTTTTCCCTGGTTGAAAACTTTTGCTTGCTGGAAGTAAAGTCGACTTGGATGATTTGTATGAAGGACATTCTAATGCCCCCTCTGACCCAAGCCTGATACTCATTCCTCCTGCTCCTCCTGTTTCCCATGGTCACATGAGTTCTCATTGGTTCTAGTGCAGGGGGGCAGGGGTGCACTTTTTCCTCATTGGTTAGCTCAGTTTCTGCAAATCTAATCGGGGCTTTTGGTCCTCTACATCTCCTTGGTCTCTTCATATTGGGGCCCGACCCAGTTGATCTTGTGCCCAACCTCACGGCGGGACTTATTTACAGTAGAGAGCTGTTCTTCATATTCTTTCATGAACAGAGGGGTGGGGGAAGTTGGCAACCTTGTCTCTGTGAAGAGTTAGAGTAAGTTCCTCCACATTAATAGGGTGTACTCCTTCAGGGTCATCCCAGCCCTGAGGACGACCTTCAAAGGCCTTCAGAGACTGTCCCAGCACGGCTGCTCTACACCTGCCTAAAGGACATCCCTCCTGCCATCACAGTACAACAAAGGAGTCCTCTTCGGTGGTGTGATCTATTTAACAACCACAGCTGCTTGGTGCTGTCCTCAGCACGCCCCGCTTTGAGATGTCCTCTGTCAAACAAACCATCCAGTACCTTCAAATTTAGTTTCTGTCTGATTCTCATCGCATGTAGAATGACACCAGAGTCTTGACAAAATCTCAAACGAATACCTAGCGAAGTTCTCAGTACAGACTCTGTTCCCTTCTGAAACCTCCCAAGCCAGGCCTCTGCTGTCCACGTTTCTCTCTGTATTCCTGTCTTCAAGTCCCATCACAACGCCCCGTTGAACTGCCTCCAGCATTCAGTAGATTTACTACCCCAAAGTCCCAAACTCTTCCACATTTCACCCACAAAACAGTTCCAGTGGCTTAAAAGAGAGAGAGGAAGGGGGGGGGGAGAGAAAGAGAGCAGCAGGCATGTATCTCAAGCCCCGGAGCCTCTCACAGGAAGGGAAGGAACAGCAGTCGGCCTATGGAGGACAGGACAGGCAGCATGTGGGGGGTGCGAAGTCACGTGGCTCTTTCCCAGGCGTAACTAGTCCCTGGCAGTGCTTCAGGACCTTTAGAAGGGCAAGATGGAGCCGTGCAAATGCATACGCGAAGACCAGGGAAAATGACTGGAGAGAGGGCTCAGGGGTTAAGACTGCCTAGCAAGCAGAAGGACCTGAGTTCGGATCCCAGGTCCCACCTAAAAAAATGCCAGGTGGAAAAGGGAAATTGCAGAGAGAAGCAAAAAGGAGGTAGAAGCAATCCAGGATGATTCCTGAAGTCACCCTTGGTTCTCCACAGGAGCACGCAGTGCCCGCTGACACACACGAAAAAGAAAGAGAGAGAGAGAGAAAAGAAAGAAGGAAAGAAAGAAAAAGGAAGAAAGAAAGGAAGAAAGGAAAGAAAGAGAAAGAAAAAAAAAGGAAAGAGAAAGAAAGAAAGAAAGAAAGAAAGAAAGAAAGAAAGAAAGAAAGAAAGAAAGAAAGAAAGAAAGAAAAAGAAAGAAGAAAGAAAGAAAGAAAAAGAAAGAAAGAAGCTTATAATAAAAATAGATCAGGGAGAACAGATGGAAGAGAGCAGGAGGAGGGAGAGTCACTATTGCCCGGAGAACAAGGGCACTGCTCCAGGTCTTAAGGAAATAACAAGATGAAGCATGTACTTACCTCACTGTAGTGAGCAACACAGAAGCCATCTTGGGAAGGTCATCTGGCAGTGAGCAGTGCAGAAGCCATCTTGGGAAGGTTGTTGAGGGCGCATGCCATGTGTTGAAGATTTCTTAAGTTCTCAGGAATGCCTGGGAACAAGCGTTTGGATACAAGTCCAAAGAATGTTCTGAGCACGGGATGAGGCCTCCAGATGGACCCGGGGACGTGCTCCGCTCCAAGCTATGACGTTTAAGTGGTGGCGTAAGAGTGAAACTACACTGGTAGTACGTGCTTCAAGATGTTTTGCTTGTCTGTATGCACCCTTGTACACAGATCATATCCACAAGATTTTAGTGCGCCACTTCCTCTTGAAATAACGAGTATAAATATGCTACACAATAAAGCAAGTCGCCTTGGGTCACGAATCCTTGGTCTCCTTGTCTTTTTCCATATCCTCTTGTCCCAGGTCTTCCCACTCCAGCGGAGAGTGGACACCTCTTGAATATATTTCTCCCACGAAAATTGGAAGTGTTGGGGCTGGAGAGGTGGCTCAGGGGTTAAGCCTCTGCCTTGCAGGCGGAAGGTCCTGAGTTCAGATCCTAGACCCCACATATAGACACCAGACAGAAGCGGGGGCGGCCTGCGTTTCTGGTCCTGGTAGGGCGGAGCCTGTGAATCCCGGGGCACAGTAAAAGGAGGAGGTGGAGGCGTCCATGGTGGTTCCCAAATTCGTCTGTGGTTCTACACACACACATACATACACACACACATACACACGCATACATGCGCAATTGAATAAATAAAAAAAAAAAGAAAATTGGAAGTGTTCTAGGCCAGAGGTGGCAAGCCATGGCCCATAGATGATTGATTAGATACAGATGTGTGTGTGTGTGTGTGTGTGTGTAAATGTGCATAGGTGTGCTTGTATGAGGTTTAAAGTTGGTGGTGGGTGTCTTCTCATCCTTGTCTTTGTTTATTTATTTTTTTAAAGCAAGGTCTCTGAGTTGAAGTCCGTGCTTGCCAATGGCTAGGAGGAGCGAACAGACTGCACCTGGATTCCCTCCTAAATGTTAGGATATAGTCGGCTGCAAGCACTGCCCAGCTTTCCCACTGGCTTTGGGGATGTGATCTAGGCCTTATGTTCGCGTGGGACCATCTCATCTACTGAATCAAGTTGTAAGTTGCCAACACAAGCACATGAAGGAACCAGAACACAGTTGAGAGATGACTAGGCAGTATCTTTCTTCTTTTGGCGTGTGTGTGTGTGTGTGTGTGTGTGTGTGTGTGTGTGTGTAAGAGGACACTGTGTGTGCCTGCAGAAGCCCAAAAGTGACTTCAGAAATCAACCTGGATTCCTAGATTGGTCTACCTCCTTATTGCTTTGCTCTGAGGTTTCTCAGGCTCTGCCTTTCGGGCTGGAAGTGCAGGTGACGGCCACATTTGTCCTGCATTTTTATGTGGCAAATGGGGATCCAAACTCAGGTCCGTTTGGTTTCAAGGCAAAAGTTTTAATCCCTGAGCCATCTCCCCAGGCTCTTTATAATTTTTTTTTTTGCATGTGTGTGCGTGCGTGCATGCGTGCATGCGTGTGTGTGTGTGTGTGTGTGTGTGTGTGTGTGTGTGTGTACTAGAGGGCACTTGAATATGCACCTGTGGAGGCCCAAGGCCAGCATCGGAAATCATCATCAGTCCTTATTCCAGCCCAGCCACTTTTGAAGCTAAACCAGTGCCCTGACCAGTACTCTCGTTCCTACAAACGCGTCTCTGCAAAGGATTGATTCTTGCACCAGAAGCAGAACACGAGGCCTTCACCAATCAAGTGCTGACCCGACCCCTTGGCTTCATCCTCAGTCTGGAAGGAAATTCTGTGTCACGCCCACATCAGAGCCTTGAGACACAGAATGTCTTTTCTTAGAACCTCAGTCAATTCTTTCGACTCACTGTTCCGAATTCGGTAACTTCAGAGAGTATCCACCTACGCCCCTTGGATGGGGTTCCACCCTTGAGTTGGACCAGAATCGAGAGACTAGACTCTGGAACCCAAAGTGGGATCTACCAGGGACAGGAGTGGGGTTGTTCTGGAGTGTTGGCCCCCCCAGTTCACTGAGCTGGGTGGATGGGGATCCAGCAAGGGGCCCAGGCATTTGAGCGGAGGCAGAGGGTTTATGTGACCTCGCTTAGCTGGAGTGCTTAGGCCAGCGTCCAGGGTCCAGAAGCAGTTGCGTTTGCAGTCCTGGAGGACGAGATGTGCAGGAGAGGACTGCACGTGGACAGGGCCAGTAGGTCTGTGCAGGTCCCAGCAGTGTGGTGCAGGACAGAACCCAGACTGAAGTTAGAGTCGACAGCAGAAGAGACGTCAGCCATGAAGCCCAGCAGAAGGGAAGCGAAGCAAGGGGCGGTGGGGACAGAAGAAGATGTGAAGGGGGCACTGGGCCTGAGTCACAAAGCGTGGGGCCAGATACCCTGGTCTGCGGTCTGCGTTGCTGTAAAGTAGTGAAGCCTGGGATGCAAAGGTGTGAGAAGACGGCGGCCACAGAAGGTCCTTGTCACTGCGGTGGGCAGAAACACCAGAGCAAGGAAGAAGCCACAGGTGGGAACCGGCGGGAACGGCAGGAACCAGCGGGAACCAGCAGGAACCAGCAGGCCCCACTGTGGGGTTGCGTCACACCTGCTCACAGACCGCTTGAGTGGTCCATATGCTTCGTTGTCAGTAGGTATGACCGTGACTCTCTGTGGCGACAGGCTGTCCTTCCTAAGTGATTACAGTGGAGATGGAAAGCCCTACGCTACCCAGAGACCCCGACATCACTCCATCTTGCTCCTGCACCCACCCTGGCTTCTGGACACAGAAAAGAAGGGCTTTCCTTCAGCTCCACCCCACTCGATGGAGCAGCTGACTGCTCCTCCCCATGAATGGACGTGTCCACCCGAAGGCGTCCATGTGTCAGGGCCCTGAAGACGTGGCTTCCCTGCTATGCTTTCAGGGTGTTCTTTTCACCAGAAGAGTCCTGCCTTCTGGTAAATCTGGTCCCGTGCTTGGTGTCACTGGCCGGAATAATCACAAGTGGAGTCGTGCTGTCTTGAGACAGGGTCTTGTGTGTAGCCCACGCTGGTGGAACCGGGCCACAGTGTCCCAGTGCTGGGGTCTCAAGCACGCGGCACCATGCCAAGCCAGAAAAATGTTCCTTTAACAGTGCTGTTTACAAAATGACAAGGCGAAGATTCCTTCCCAATACTTTCTCAGAAGTGATGATGGTATTTTTTTTTAATAGAAGTCTTTTATTGTGTCCAAAGCATAACACATTGTGCTTACAACCCAGGATCTTGTTTCTGTAGCTGGATAATTTAGCTCTTACTCATCAGCCTGCCGCACTGTTCCTGTCTTGCAAACAGAGATATCATCCAAAATTTTGCTATGTCCTTGTTTTTGACTGTTGTGGCTTGCTGAATCAAAGCGGCTTTGTCAGAAACACGTTCAGTATCGTTTCCTTCAAGGACTCGTTCATCTTTCTGGGCTTGAGAATCAGAACAAGCAGCACCTGCCCTCATTCGAACTCTGAGGATATATTTTTCTTTATTTATTTTTAAACTTTATTTTTGCACATGTGTGTGAGAGAGAGAGAGAGAAAGAGAGAGAGAGAGAGAGAGGACACTGTGTGTGCCCGTAAAGGCCCAAGGATGACTTCAGGAATCACGCTGGATTGCTGCTACCTCTTCTCTGCCTTTTCTCTTGAGTTTCATAGGCTCTGCCTTCCATTTGTATTTTAACAGGAGACCCCTTCTCCTGAATATCGACATTGATGGGAAAGCGAGCGTATAGGACCCTCATCTTGTAACAGAAGCCCAATGCAACACCCTTGATCATGCGCTGTGCAGGGCTGCAGAATGTTCCAGCAGTAGCCAGTCTCTTCTGTCTCCCCGCCCTTTGTCAAGCTGGAGATTCTTTTTCTTTCCCAGGGGGCTGAGTGCCACACGGATGTGACTGAAGCGCATCAGCATGATGTCGTCATCTTCTGGGATGTCACAGGAGACTCGGGCAACTTTGGTGTTTGTTTATTTACTAACTTTGTGTGTGTGTGTATGTGTGTGTGTGTGTATGTGTGTGTATGTGTGTGTGTGTGTGTGTGTGCATGCGTGCACGTGCACACATGTCAGAGGGCACTTGAGCGTGTGTCCTTGTGGAGGCCCAAGGGTGCTTTCGGGAATCATCCTGGATTGTTTCTACCTCCTTTTTGCTTCGCTCTGGGGTTTCCCAGGCTCCACCCATCAGGGACGGAAGTGCAGGCCACTGTGCCATTTCTACTTGGCATTTTTTACTCAGGATCTGGGATCCTGAACTCAGGACCTTCTGCCTGCAAGGCAGAGGGTTAACCCCCGAGCCATCTCTCCGGCCCCCAACTTTAGTTTTTAAAGATAACACACGCACACCTATGCCAAGATCAGAAGCCAACTTCTTGGGCACTCTTTCCTTCCTTCCACTGTGCTGAGACTGTTCTTTGTTCCCGCCGCTCCTTAGCGGCCATGAGCTTTCACGGGGTTTTGGTGTCTGTGTCTCCAACTCCCTCAGGAGTGCTGGGGGTATAGATGTGGACCACCTCATCTGGGGGATCCAGGTCGAATTCAGGTGGTCAGGGTTGTGTGGCACGGAGCCCTCTTGCCAACCCTGGTGTAACTTTACAAAGGACGAAATGGGAAGAAAAGGGACGTATATAAAGTGAAGGGATACAAGTGTCTCTCTCTGAATGTCTTCTCATTTCCTCTCCTTTCATTAAAGTAAAACAGCTTCTTTGGCAAAAACAGATGAGTCACACATTTCCCTCTTGCTTGCACACACAAGTGCAATTTAGTTTAATTTATGACTTAAAGTGGTCCTTATTATGTGGTTTTGAAAAATGTCTCCGCTGTTTGTGAGCAGATCTTTGAATGCTGCAAAATCCCCTTTCAGGGGATACTGCGTGGCTGGCTTGCCACTCTGAACTGTGTGTGAACTGCTGTAAGTTCAGGTTTCAGCTGGAGAGAGCTTCCACTGAGGGGCCTACATACTCAATAGCGCATCATAATGCCGTTCTGAAAAAAAAAATTAGTTAGGCACATGCCTGTTTATATTATATGTCATATACAATATAAATGTTATATTTTATATTTAAATATTTTTACATTTTTCCTAGTTTTACAGGCATATTGAGTTATTTATCCCTGACTCCCTCACCACTGGCATTTTATACGCAGCCTTCCTGTGTTTTATTAATACCAACAATGCAAGGCACACCCATAAACTCATCTTCAACTTAGACCCAGACACAGTGTCCCTTTTTGGTCCTGTTGTGGCCTAATTAGGTGGTACTTAGGGTTGTTGGTTTCCTTGGGTCCAAAGAGATTGTTGTTGGTTCATTGTTATATTTTACCCTGAACTTAGCAAAACATCTGAATGTAGAAGAATTAGCACTTGTCATGGTTTGAAATGTGCCCTCCCCCCAGTCTCATGTGTTTGGGAAAGTCATGGTACCTTTGAGAGGTGGAGTTTTTCGGGAAGAGGGCGGTGGGCCTTGAGGTGGGTTGGTCCCACCCTACCTCCAGGAGAAGTCTGCTTTTGCAGCAGTCCTGCAGCTCTCAGCCTCCAAGATGTCTGCAGTAACCTAGGCTTCCTCCCTCTTCTGCCTCCAGCCACGCTGCGTCCGTTGGGAAAGACTGTCTCCCCTCTGGACCTATAACTGAATAAATCTCCCTTTCTCCCTTAAGTTGCTTGACTTGTTCTCTCACAGCAACACACAAGAGTAACTGGTATAGTACTTTCATAGTTGTTGAAAAAAATTAAATGTTTTAAATTAGCATATGTTAATTACACCTATCAGTGGATTTAACGACACTTGCATACACTGGCATGATGCATTTCAATCACATTCATATGCTTTCTGCCCTTGTCTTGTCTTGTTCCCTCCCATTCCTGCTAATCTCTGTTCTTTTTCTTACCCAAAGCTTTCTCCCTGTGTGTGTGTGTGTGTATGTGTGTGTGTTTGTCCCAATGAATTTTATTAGGGTCTTTTAAAAATTTTTTCTTTTCCAGTTGTTTCTTTTTAGATCTTGTGCGCTGTGTGTGTTTGAGTGTGGGTACCTGTGTGTGCAGATCAGAGGGCACCCGTGTGTGGAGGTCAGAGGGGTGTGTGTGGAGGTCAGAGGGCAGCCTCATATGTCATTCCTCACCTTCTACCTGGAGTTTGAGGTTTTGTGGTTCACTTTGTGTGTGTCATGCTGACTGGAGACTCCACAGATTCTCCTAACTATCTACTGTCTGACTGTGGAAGCGCTGGGTTTAGACACGTGGTGTGTCTGGCTTTTATGTGGGTCCTAAGGATTTGAACTCAGGTCCTTGTGCTTGCTCAGCAACCAGTGGCATCTCCCAGCCCTAGTCTTGAGCTTCCATCCTGTTTCCAGGGGCATTCACCTCCGTGCCTAGCTGGTTATAAACATTTCCACTGGGGAGATTACTCTGCTTCCATACATGGGTGCGGCATAATTAGGGTCCCGGAGGAGCCAGGAGGGGGAAGCAGAGGCTGTGACTCTGGAGGTGACAGTGGACGAGAGCTCCATGCCCAGGAATGCTGGCAGCCTGGCAAAGCCCGGGAAGGCCTGAAGGTAGACTCTGCCTCAGGGATTCAGAAGCAGGAGGAGTCATGCTTAGCCCAGGGAGATGCGCTTCGGGTAAATGCGCTCCAGGACTCTGAGATGTCGTCTTATGTCGCTGCAAGCCGCTGGGCTTGTGGTAATTTGTGACAGCCGAACTGAGGGTGAACGCCGTCTCCTCAGGAGTGTGGTTCGCCACAACTTCTACCACCAGCCCGTGTTGACTCATATCGAGAGGACCTGCCTTCCATTCTTTCTCTTGACAAAAAAAAAAAACAACACAGTTCTGGGCTAGAGAGATGGCTCAGGGGTTAAGTCTCTGTCTTGCAAGCAGAAGGTCTTGAGTTCAGATCCCAGGTTCCAGGTAAAAATGCCAGGTGGAAACAGCATCATCAGCTTGCACGTCCTGCCCTGGTGGGCAAGATTCCAGACTAAAGCAACAAGGAGGTTGAAAACAATCCGAGGAACACATGGAGCTCATGGACTCCAGACGTGGCGTGCCGAGGGGCGAGGGCGGCCCCACGAGAAGCAGGCAGCTGGAAAAGGAACTCATGGCACCTCCATGAGGCGCAGACGTGAAACAGAGCTCAGGGCACTAAAAAAGTGCCATGAAGGGTAGGGCTGCTAGGGCCAGGCATATTTATACACCTAGACAAGCCCGGGAAACTGGCTTTTTCCCATTGGTTAATACCCATTGGGGCCCAAGGCAGTTTTTGGGCCCAGGTGGGCTGGAGAGCTCATCTCCATAATCCTTTCATAGGGAAGTTGGCCATCGGATCCCTGGGAGGAGTCAGCTCCTCAGCAGGAGTGCTCCCTCAGGGTGCTTCCAGCAGTGGGGGATGACCTCAGGAATTCCAAAGACCTTGAGAGACCCATTCCAGCATGGCTGCTCTAATCCTGCCTCACACACACACACACACACACACACACACACACACACACATTAAAACAAAACCAAAAAACAGTGTTCTCCCCTCAAAGGGGCTAATAAAGTTTATTCTGGAGCCAAATAGGTTGACATTTCCCCAAATGCCATCATCATTCATCATAGAACCGGCTACATGGGGAGTAGCTACAGAACAAAGGCATAAATCAAAGTGCTCCTGAAATGCACGGGTGGGGCACAGGTAGGTGGTTACTGCAAAGCAGGGAGACTGCTGTGTGCTTTAGATGCCACCTGGTGACTGTCTTAGCTTTTGGAGTGATGGTAGCTAGTAGCTTACTAAGATCCACTTCAGGGTTTTTGTAGTCACAGGATGTTAGGTAGGTCAGACACGGGTGGGCAGTGAATGGCTTTTAAAGGGACTAAAAATAACCCAAGATAATTTGGCTTTGGTCTGCAACATCAAACTCTTCCTATCTTGAAGTTCAGTCATTTGGCTTTGGAGAATTTTTATGGCTTTTCTCCCCCTCGCTGTTTTTTGTTTTTCTCCCGGGAACTTCAGTTCATATTTCTCTATGTTAAATTTCACTTTTCAATGGAGAATGAAAGTCAGTTTGATGCTCCAACGTGGGGTGGTGCCGCCTTCGGTGTAGACGAGACACCCACTCTGGTAAAGTTCGGTGAACGGCCCCTTAGGTTTTGCGTTCCCGTGCTTAGGGCACCTGAAGGTGAGCAGGTGGCCCCCCCTTCCCCTTTTCCTGTTTGTCCTTAGGGACACAGTCGCTTGCTTGATTTGCTGATGATCAAGGAGCCCCTCTTAATGCAATAGCTTGTTTGATTCCCCCACGATCAAAGAGCCCCTCTAAACCAAGGCTTTTCCCAGCTAGTTCACATGAGATATTGGTCCCCTCAGAACTTGGAGCCCAGGTTCAATTATATTGAATTGGCCTGATGGGGGGGGCATATGGCTCCGGGGGAGTAACGAACCCTTGAAGTCCCTCACTAAGCACAGGACACTTAGATCCAAAACACCTCTGCGTATGTCCTGCACTAGGTCTCTCCTTGGATGTTGGTTACCCTTTTAGGAGTTGTTTTCACTTTGACCTTGGATTTAGTCTTTGCTTTTTATTTTCTGCGCTTTTTAGCCTAGTCTGCTCGCCTCCTAGTCATCTCTGCTCCATTAGAGAACCTTTCCTCTCCATAATGGGTAATTTACCGTCCCATCAGAAGGCACTCCAGCTGACTGCCCTTAAGGCTCTACTAGACTTATGTAGGATCAAAGTGAAGCCAAAGGACTTAGATTTTTGGGAGGAAGCTTTAATCTTAGTCCTTGAATTTCCCCAGAAAATGTCTGGGACCCACAGATTTGGATGAGAGTGCTTTTCCTGGCCCGTAAGAGGGAAGTCCAGGGACTGCCATATGCCTCCCACCCCCTTTGTTCCCATCCTCCTCGGCATCCTTAAAGGATCCTCCACTGAGGAAGTGATTAACTGCTACAATGAAACTTGTGGAGAGAACCCAAAATTAGCCCTTTATTCTTCCTCTGGATCCTTCCCCTCCCCTCCCCGGTGGAAGACTCTGCAGAGGGCTCACAGGTGGGGGGCATTCTATCTTCTACCGACATCTCCTTCCCTCCTTGTCTTCTTCCTGTAGCTCTTGTCTCCCCCTCTTTCCTGGCTGTATTTTCTGCTTCAGTCAATACTGGTCTTCCAATAGTGTCTTAAACTCTCTCCTAGAGACTAGAGGCCTCAATGTTAAGACTGCTGGCCTGGAGGAATTTTAGAATGTGGCTGCGGTTTTAGCACCTTGGATTCCCCCCAGAGAAAATGTGGGAACCAGACCTATGGATGAAGATGCTTTTCCTTGCTAGATGTTTTTCATAATTAAGCTAAGCTGCCGGACTTAACTAATATGAGGTCTTGTTTTAAATAAGTTTTCCTAAATGTTAATCCGCCTTTGATAAAGTTTTAAGGGTAATTTTAAGACAATTGCTGGTAAATTGTACAGTTACCGGTAAAATGTTGTTCATGTGCTTGTATGTTTATATGTTCTGTGTTTACATATGTTCTGTGTGTCTTGAGTCTGCAGCCAACTTGTCTCTGCCTGCTGCTTCTCGCCTGACTCCCGGGGTCTGGGTGGTGACCCTGTCACTGGCTCGCCTATTCGCCTCGTGCCCATGAGGCCCCTGCCGTTTCCCCTCTTCCCCTGGCAGGCCCGGTAGGGGATACGGCAACAACAGTTGTCTAAACTGTGCTGCCTCACAGAGCCAGTAGCCCGCATCTCGGATCCAGCAGCAGCTGTGCCAGATTCTTGTCTGCCCAGGGCCAGGGTGGGTGGGGAGATGGGAGGATGGGAGGACGTGCAGATTCTTTTCTTTCTCTGGGTTCTCGGGGCAGTTCCTCCTCAGCCCGTGTTCAGGACCCAGGAGCCCGATGGCAGCTCTAGGTGCTCCTACTGGAGGGAAGGTTCTGGAGAGGCAGTCACCAGCCTTTGGTTTCGGCCAGTTCAGCAGTCCCCTGCCAACCAGGATGCCCTCTTTCTTGGCAAAAATTCATCCATCTGCTGTTGTTTCACCTCTTGGGCATGTTTTCTTGAAACCAAAGTTTGTAGAGCCACAGCTTTTTGCAGTGTTTCCACCAGGAGTTTCTTTTCAGAGTCCAGCTAGGCAGCAAAGACAGCTAAAGAGCTTTCACTTTTCCTACCCTTCGTAAAAAAAACTGGGGTTCTTTTGCTGCACTCATTATCGTCTGAATTTAGATTATTCTGTTCAAGACTCAGGAGAAAGAGCTTTTTGTCTGCTCTCTTTTTGCTGTGTTCGAGAGGCACCCCAAGGCCTCACAGGTGCTAGACAGTCTCTACCCGACCTATGTTCCCAGCTGCTAGTTAGTGTCTTCTGATTAATAAATGTTTAGTTTTTTTAAAAAATATTTTTTATTTATTTTATATGTGTGTGTATCAGAGGGCGCTGTGTGTCCCTGTGGAAGACCAAGGGTGACTTTGGGAATCATTCCAGATTGGTTCTTCCTCTTTCTTGCTTAGCGCTGGGATTTCCCAGGCTCCACCCACCAGGGATGGAAGTGCAGGGTGCAGCCTTTTCTGCCTGGCAATTTTTATGTGGGACTTGGGATCTGATCTCAGAACCTTCTCTGCTTGTGAGGCAGGGTCTTAACCCCTGAGTCATCTCTCCAGCCCATAAGCATTTAGGTATCAACAAGACATGGTACACGTAATAACTGCTGAGAAAATATTTTTCAGTTACCTGGCACTAGAAGGTAGCTTTTTATTTATTGCAAAAATCAGCTCTAAAATTATTTTTCTTTTTTTAAATTTTTATTCCAATTGTGCGTGTGTGCGCATGTGTGTGCGTGTAGAACCACGGACGAATTCGGGAACCACCATGGACGCCACCTCCTCCTTGTTTACTCTGCCCTGGGATTCACAGGCTCCGCCCTACCAGGACCAGAAACGCAGGCCGCCCCTGCTTCCGCCGGCGTCTATACGTGGGGTCTAGGATCCGAACTCAGGACCTTCTGCCTGCAAGGCAGAGGCCTAAGCCACCTCTCCAGCCCTAAAATTATTTTTGAATGACGGTAACTTAGTAACAAATGGTTAGCTAATAAGACAAAGCCGGAGGGCCCAAGACAGCCTAACCACAGATTGTAAAGAACTCGTTCTCCGGAAAGGTGGGTGGGCGCCGTGTGCGAGGAAAGCGGGTGCAGGGGGGCTGATGATGGTGGTGGGGGTGATGGTGGTGGTGATGGTGATGATAGTGGATCTAGTACTGGTGGTGGTGATGGTGATGATAGTAGATCCAGTACTGGTGGTGATGGTGATGATAGTGGATCTAGTACTGGTGGTGATGGTGATGATAGTGGATCTAGTACTGGTGGCGGTGATGGTGATGATAGTGGATCTAGTACTCGTGGTGGTGATGGTGATGATAGTGGATCCAGTACTGGTGGTGATGGTGATGATAGTGGATCTAGTACTGGTGGTAATGGTGATGATAGTGGATCTAGTACTGGTGGCGGTGATGGTGATGATAGTGGATCTAGTACTGGTGGCGGTGATGGTGATGATAGTGGATCTAGTACTCGTGGTGGTGGTGGTGATGATAGTGGATCTAGTACTGGCGGTGATGGTGATGATAGTGGATCTAGTACTGGTGGCGGTGATGGTGATGATAGTGGATCTAGTACTGGTGGTGATGGTGATGATAGTGGATCTAGTACTCGTGGTGGTGATGGTGATGATAGTGGATCCAGTACTGGTGGTGATGGTGATGATAGTGGATCTAGTACTGGTGGTAATGGTGATGATAGTGAATCTAGTACTGGTGGCGGTGATGGTGATGATAGTGGATCTAGTACTGGTGGCGGTGATGGTGATGATAGTGGATCTAGTACTCGTGGTGGTGGTGGTGATGATAGTGGATCTAGTACTGGCGGTGATGGTGATGATAGTGGATCTAGTACTGGTGGCGGTGATGGTGATGATAGTGGATCTAGTACTGGTGGTGATGGTGATGATAGTGGATCTAGTACTGGTGGCGGTGATGGTGATGATAGTGGATCTAGTACTCGTGGTGGTGGTGGTGATGATAGTGGATCTAGTACTGGTGGTGATGGTGATGATAGTGGATCTAGTACTCGTGGCGGTGATGGTGATGATAGTGGATCTAGTACTCGTGGTGGTGTGGTGATGATAGTGGATCTAGTACTGGTGCGGTGGCGGTGATGGTGATGATAGTGGATCTAGTACTGGTGGCGGTGATGGTGATGATAGTGGATCTAGTACTGTGGTGGTGGTGGTGATGATAGTGGATCTAGTACTGGCGGTGATGGTGATGATAGTGGATCTAGTACTGGTGGCGGTGATGGTGATGATAGTGGATCTAGTACTGGTGGTGATGGTGATGATAGTGGATCTAGTACTGGTGGCGGTGATGGTGATGATAGTGGATCTAGTACTCGTGGTGTGGTGGTGATGATAGTGGATAGTACTGGTGGTGATGGTGATGATAGTGGATCTAGTACTCGTGGCGGTGATGGTGATGATAGTGGATCTAGTACTCGTGGTGGTGGTGGTGATGATAGTGGATCTAGTACTGGTGGTGATGGTGATGATAGTGGATCTAGTACTCGTGGCGGTGATGGTGATGATAGTGGATCTAGTACTCGTGGTGGTGGTGGTGATGATAGTGGATCTAGTACTGGCGGTGATGGTGATGATAGTGGATCTAGTACTGGTGGCGGTGATGGTGATGATAGTGGATCTAGTACTGGTGGTGGTGGTGATGATAGTGGATCTAGTACTGGGGTGATGGTGATGATAGTGGATCTAGTACTGGTGGCGGTGATGGTGATGATAGTGGATCTAGTACTCGTGGTGGTGGTGGTGATGGTGATGGTGGAGATGGAGGTGGGGGTGGTGGCGGCGCGCGTGCACCGGACTGACGCCATCAGTGCCACGCGCGCGGTGCGACTCGAGGGCTCGGGTCTGCGGAGTGACAGTGCGCAGGCGTGAGTGCGGCCGGCGGCGCGGCCCTCGTGACGTCACTTCGGCGCGGCGGGCGCCGCGGCGTTGCTATAACGACGCGGCGCCCAGCGCGCAGGCGCGGTGTCGGCGCAGGCGCAGCGGCCGCCGTGCCCATGGCGCCGGCCTAGGCGGCGGGATGAGCGCGGCGGAGGCTGATGGCGGGGCGTGGCTGCTGGTGCTCAGCTTCGTGTTCGGCTGCAACGTCCTTCGCATCCTCCTGCCGTCGCTGTCGTCCTTCGTGAGTAGCTGCCGGGCAGCCGGGAGGGACCGAGGGCGCCGCCCGCACGCTCGGCCTTCAGTTGCGCGCCCCGCGTTTTCCCGTGACGTGCCTTGTAACTGACCAAGGAGCCTGGGGGTTCGCTGCAGACTCCCTGCCTTCCGCAGCGGCGCGGACCCCTCGCCGTCCTGGGCCGTGCTGCCCGCTCGGCGGCGGCTGCAGCCGGGAGCCAGCCGCGTGCCCGCGAGTGCTGCCCTCGGCCTGGCAGCCGCCCCGCTGCCGGGGCCTCCCCGGGGTTCCGCGTGCACCGCGTGCATCGCGTGCACCGCGTGCACCGTCACCCGCAGCGTCGCGTCCCTGCAGGGTCCGCGCCCCGGGCAGCCGCAGAGGGGGGATCGCGAGCGCTGCGGGCGGCGGATGGCATCCTCTCACCTGTGCGTGCCTTCCAGAAGAGGGGTCCCGCCATCGCTGGGGTGGGGGTTTCGCGCTTGCTCTGCCATCCCTGTCTTCGAGCGCGAGGTTGTGTCCTCCGTATTCCCTCTGTCTGCTTCAGACTCAGACTTCACATTAGAAGCCGTTCTTCCTTTCCTTTTCTAATGTAGGTTGATAATGGTGGCGCATCAGCGCATCTGTATGTCGTATTCCACCAGCGCCCATCGAGTGTTGGACGAGCAATTCTTAGGGCCTTACCCCTCCAGTCCTGAAGTATGGAGGATTTCTTTACTCCCGAGTCCCTATCAGAATCTTTCCTTTTCCATCTGATCTTTAAGACTATGTCTTACTTAACCTAGGTCCTTAGTGTTGTGTTGCTGGAAAGAGTGTTTTTTTTTTGTTTTTTGTTTTCTAATGCTGGAATCACATCCAGGGCTACACAAAAGAAATGTTCTACTGAGACATACCCTGCAGCCCCATAAAAGTCTCATGAAGAGCTGGCCTCTGCTTGTCTTGGTCGTTGTGCAAAATACAAACTTTTATTATGCTAACCATTTTGAGGTGTGCAGTTTGGTGACATTCAGTACTTTTGAGTTGGAATTGGCACGTCTGGGAACTTCTCATGTTCCCCTGTGGAAACTGTTTCAGACACTGTCCATTCCTGCCTCCTGCAATCTCCATCAGTCTATCAACCTTGCAGGGAGCTCTGCCCATTACCTCACGAGATATCCACAGACTTCCTGCTGCAGCACACACCAGGATTCCTGCCTTTGAAAAGCTTAGTAATGGCCCATTGCCTGTGCCTATCACATTTTGTTTATCCGGTCATTGGTCGGTAGACTCTTGAGTTTTCCCCACCTTTTGACTTGTACATGGAAAAGTGCCAGAAATCAGTGCACACGCCTGAGATCTTGCTTTCAGTGTTTCAGAAATACACCCAGAATGACAATGGGAGTGTCACATGGCAGGTCTCTGCCCTGTCATTTTTAGATTTCCATAGCCGTGCACAGAGATTCTGATCATTTTGTGTCCTCCAAACATTATTTTATTTCTTTAGTAGCCATCCTCATGGGTCAAAATGGTACCTCTGTGATTGTGTGTGCATTAAAAATATCAAGCATGTTTTCGAGTGCCTGTGGCTGTCTGATATTGTGGTTTCTATCTTTTAGTTTTGCTTGTGGTTCACAGCTTCAGATCAATAGGAAAGAGTCTTTCTTACTTTTTTCCTTTTTGTCCTTTTATTTGTTTCCTTTACTCCCAAAGTAAGCTGTAGGAGCTGCGATTTCTCTTTTCCAAGGCACGCAGGAACTAAAAATTTAATCTTCCTCTTTTTCTGTCTGGAGCTGGCTTTGCTAATAGGCTGTGGAAGGAGTCCTGGCCTGTGCTTGTGAGGAAGGAACGGTCAAGGATCTCGACAGACAGGCTTGCTGGGTATCCCCTAGCGGTGCATTAGCGTTAGAACATGTGCACACGGATTGCTGGGCGCTGTGTATGGTTCAGTCCTGCCTGTGGGGTCAGGCTGGGTGTCGCCCTAGGGTTGAGTTTGGTGAGCTTTGCTCAGCTGCACATGGAGAGGCCTAAGTAAGGTGAGCGAAAGCACCTCATATACAGTGGGACGTGGACGCTCCCGTTCTCAGGACCCTTCCATTCCTCCCCCATG
This sequence comes from Typhlomys cinereus, assembly GCA_023101885.1. NCBI lineage: Eukaryota > Metazoa > Chordata > Mammalia > Rodentia > Platacanthomyidae > Typhlomys > Typhlomys cinereus. Next base: position 54,401 of record JALPQD010000516.1, on the reverse strand, counting down.
CATCTCCATGTGCTGTCTCGTTATCTCCAGCTTTTAAAACATCCTCTGTTGTAAACCAGTGCTCCCCTGAGCTGTGTGAGCTGCTCTAACAAGTTAATGGACCCTAAGGAGTAGTTATGGGTACCCTAATTTGTAGCTGCCCTGTCAGAAATTCCAGAAGCCAGGGCTGGGCATAGAGTGAGTGGTAGAATGCTGGACTGGAATTCATGAGGTCCTGCGTTCATTCCTCAGCGCCACAAAAGTAGAAAATCTTTTTAAAAAGAAAAACACAAACCCCAAACACACACAAAAAATTCTAGAGGCTGTAACTGTGACTTTTGTTTGCAGTCCCACTGTGTGGGGGGCTGAGGCCTCAACCCGCGGATCTGCCCATCCCCAGGTACACTGTGGAGTCGGGCTGCAGTGGAGAACGCCCCGCTGGGCCTGCTGCAGGATTGTTGGCTGCTGCTGGGGAACACCCGCATACTCTGGCCTGCAGAAGTGGTCTGCGTTGTGAGTGGCCAGGAGGAGAGACCACGCTTTCATCTGTCTTCACCCGCCGTGGCTCTTGTTGGAGAAACGTCTAGGCCTTTGCCTCCATAGTGCATTTGCTTGTGGTGGTGTTAGGAGTTCCTAGGTGTTCCGGGTGCAGACCCTTGCAGGATGTGGACTGTGGACCTGCTCCCAAGGCCATGAGTTCCTGGCCAGTTTTCTTGCAGCATCGCCGCTTCTCTTCTTGGGCACACTCATTCCATTCCATCTGGGATGGAGCTACGGAAGCTGATCTCTGTGCTCAGAGGCCCTGTGTTGGCTTCTCTTCTGCATTATCCATAGCTTCTCAGTGGCCGGTAGGAGTGAGGCGTGCATGCTTGGGTCTTACACCCAACTCCTGCTCTGCACCACCTAGTCACTGTTGCAGAGGAAGGTGGCCCTGCGTGGACGGGTAGATGTCATCGGGGGAGGAGCCAGGCCTTGCCCTGCGTGGACAAGTGGATGTCATCGGGGGAGGAGCCAGGCCTTGCCCTGCGTGGATGGATGACTGTTACCAGGAGCGAAGAGCCAGGCCTTGCCTTGGACCTCTACCCACATATAACCCCAAACCACGTAGCTTACCCCTTTCTCCTGTGGGTGCTGAGTGATCCACGGGGTTGTGACGTGTGCTCAGCAGACGACGTGTAGTCACCCAGGCAGCGGCCGCCTGTTGGTTGGTGTTCAAGATAAAAGGAGCCAGTTTGCCTGGTTGCTGCTGAGGATCAGTGGGGGCAGCTGGAGCACGTAGTGGAGGGACCACAATGCTGCTCCCATGCGGACAGATCCGTGATGAGGAAGCTGGGCCGGGAAGAGCCCTCCAGGACAGGCTGTGCTCGGAATGTCATGTGTAGCCTCCCAGTGAAGCTCCCTTTCTGAGCGTCAGTCCAGCCAGAGCTGGACCGACCCGCGCCGCTAGTCCCTTAGGGACTTACAGTCCCCTGGCTGCCGCTCTTCAGTGAGTCCGTCAGAAGCCTTCAGTAATATAGAACCCTGTGAGACCTTGGGAGGCTACTGTGGAGGGCTGGTGCTTGGGATGGTTGAAATTTCCTTTCCTTCAAATTGGCGGTAGCATGCATTAGTGAGAACTTCCACTTCGTTAAAGAGGGGACCCAGCAGGAGCTAAGCTGCAGGAAGAGGTGGGGGGACAAAGGGCTGTTTGGGGAGCAGGTGTAGGGGAATTGCACTGTGTGGCCATGCACAGAAGGTGGGTGGGGTGAGTGTCCCATGAGATGCACAGAGTGTGCAGGCACACGCGGGAGACGGGGGGGGGGGGAGGAAGGGGGTGACTCGGTGTACAGCCCTGGGGTCTCAGTACTGCTGACTCTGGAGTCGCTCTGCTGCAGGACGGGGTTCGAGTCGGGGCTTGCCAACGTGCCAGGTACACTTTAGATACTTTCCTCATTCATCTTTAAAATACACTATTTTTAAGTTTTGACATCAATATACACATGCAGAAAAACTATGTATAGAGTACAAAAATCTAGCTTTGTTTCTTGACCCATTGGAAAGTGAGCCTTGTACTTGCATGAGCAGCACCTTTGGCTGCTGCTCACCGGAGATGCATTAGTAACACTGTCCTATCTTGAAAGGTCCTTGTGGCTTCCACAGTTCCGCAGCACCCTGGTTCTCTTTAGCCTCCTGCCTGGGGTGGAGGGCAGTAGTTTGCCCAGCAGTAGCCTGTGCGTGGCATGAATGCCTTAGAAGCTACACTGTCTCATGTGTCTCACCTACCCGCATAGCGCTTCCATTCGGGCATGTTTGCTGATGATGGGGCTGGTCGCCAGAAGTTGCTGCTCCCAGGCCTGGCTTGATCGTCCAGCTCCCAAGTCCTCACAGTTCTGGGATCCGGGCCTGGCTCTGACAGCTGGCGGGTGCCACCTGGTGGCCACTCTTATCTTTTCCCCTAGTTCTAGAGCTGCCAGAGCCGTGTTGCCCTGCGCCTGCAAGAGCCTTTGTTCCTCTGCTCCACAGCTGAAGAGTGCACACAGGCTGTCTCTGTCATTCCTTCTCTCTGTAGGAACCGAGTTCAGCTCTGTGTGAGTCGTCACGCTCCGCGGACTGACTGCAGCACTGTCCTGATGCTGTGGGGCTGGGCGCGTAGCTGCCCTTTTCACTGCACTGTGCTGGGCCCTGTGCCCTGACATACAACTATTCTCACCTTGTCTTGGGACCTGGCCAGGGTGTCCCCTGTGTAAAGGCTCTTCTCATGGGCCCTGCCCCCTGCTCTGGGCCCCCACTTCTCACTTCTACCCTGTCCCCTCCCCCGTTTGCTCTTCAGGAAGCAGGGAGATTGCTTGTGTGACTTGGTCATTCTGTGGTGGAATTGCTCTTCACTTATAGTCTCAATTGAACCAGTACCCTGAGGAATATATGCACAGGGACTCTGGCTACACGCAGACACGGCTGTAGAAGGAAAGTTTACTTTGAATACAAGGGAGTTGGTGGTTTGTGAGTGGTTGTTGTAGACTCAGGAAAAAGCCTTTGTAGTCTCAGGCAGCTTGAAGGGGCAGCTAGGATGTTGGGGAGGGAGAGTATCTTGTTTGGACTTGTCCATCGAGGGTCATTGCTAACATTTGGGGTGGGGGCTGGCTGGGGCAGGGCTGGCAGAGGTTGGCTGGGACTGGCCAGGATGCGCGAGCTGCACGCAGCACTGCGGTGAGAGGGAGGTTTGGGTGGTTGTGCCTTCTGCAGGGTGGGCGGGGTTCAGGCTTTAGATGGGCCTTAAAGAGTTTGGGGGGGCGCTCTAGCTTCTGTGTTAGCAGCATGCCTACGCAATGCTTTCCCCAAACCCTTAGACCTGGCTGGTACCTGGACAAGTTCAAAGCCCATCTTGCGCTCCAGGCCGTAGAGAGACACGGGGCTGCCTGGATCGCAGAGCATTCAGGGCATGCTGTGCTTCCGGTGAGGATCAGGCCTCCACCGCGGGGAGGAATGTCACCGATGCCAGTGCTGCGCTCCCCTCCCCCAGGTTTCCAGGGTGCTGCAGAAGGATGCGGAGCAGGAGACGCAGATGAGAGCCGACATCCAGGACATGAAGCAGGAGCTGTCTACCGTCAGCATGATGGACGAGTTCGCCAGATACGCCAGGCTGGAGAGGAAGATCAACAAGATGACCGACAGGCTCAAAACCCACGGTGCGGCAGGGCTGGCAGGCTGTGGGGTGGGGTTGCTGTGCCACTTGGGTGGTCTGTGTCGAGTTAGCTTTGCTACTTGGGTGCTTGTGAAGTTGTTGATTTTTTTCTGGACTGCCATGTTTCACTTTGTCGTTTCAGTGAAAGCGAGGACAGCTCAGCTGGCCAAGATCAAATGGGTGATAAGCGTTGCTTTCTACGTATTGCAGGTAAGTGTTCCGTGGCGTCCCCAACGGCTCTTTCGCTGGTGATGGACTGGTGAATTTGCCTTCACCACGCCCACCCTGTGCCATCTGCCAGCACGTGCTCTCACACTGAGCTCAACTAGGAGAAAGAAAGTCTTTCTCTTGGTCAGAGGTGGGCTTGGCAGAGCCCTTTCCATTGCCTTGGGGCTCATGTCTCTTTGGCGTCACCAGTGGTTTTGGCCATAACGTGCCCCTGGTGTGCATACACAGTACTTTCCACCCTCCGTGTGGGCGCTGGCTGACTTCCTGGAGGTGGCCCCCAGCTTTCTCAGCTGGGGGTGAGTGCGCGTTCACCTTTGGGGGGTTCCCAGGCTGCTGGCGCAGAGTGGCTGTGGCTGCCTGTGCTGCTGACGGCCACAGTGGCCGCCCGAGTCACCTTGGGCGTTAGCTCTAAGAGCAGCGGTAGAGGAAGAGTGGAGGAAATGGATCAGCTCAGGCTCCCTAGGGCGCGGCCACAGCAGGATCACTACTGGGGAAGTATTGCTTTTCCATCCATGTTGAACTTGACAGAGCAGCTGCCGCTGCCCCCATGAACACGCGAGTGGAAGGTGACATATTAGAGGTCATGGAGTCTCTTTCGCTGTGGTCTGCGTAGCATGTAGTTGAGCTCATGAGAGGCCATGTGCGGTGGACACAGATACCCAGGACATCTGTGCCAGCAAGTAGTGTATATATGTTGTCTGTTTAAATAAAACATGCCATTTCCTTGGAGAGGCCCGCCCACTCCTGCCGTAGCCGTCCTGTGAGCTCACGTTTAACTCGACCTTGTCTTCAGATGTGCACCGAGAGTCTAGCTTTGAGTCTGCTGTTGGCTGGAGCACGGCTTCAGGTGGCCGTTTCCTGGGGTGTTTCTTCCCTTCTCTGGTGGCGGTCGTGTGGCGGACAGCCGGCGTCCACTCACCGCGCGTGTCCTTGCAGGCAGCCTTGATGGTCTCCCTCATTTGGAAGTACTACTCTGTCCCTGTGGCTGTTGTGCCGAGCAAGTGGATCACCCCACTGGACCGCCTGGTAGCCTTCCCTACTAGGGTAGCAGGTAAGAACGTTCTGGAAAGCTGTGAAGGGGCTCACGTAGGGGTGTGCGCTGCCCTACCTTGTCCTATTCTCAGCTCCGTGAGCTGTGCTTTGCCCTGGCTTCGCAGGGGGCCAAGGGAAGCTGCTTGGGCCAGCATGGCGCTCAGGAGCAGAGCCGCGGTTGGGCAGGATCTCAGGCTGCTGGTCCGCGGATCCGGCGCCCTTGCCTTCTGCAGAGCTGTGGCTGTGCCCCTGGGGACGTACACGTGGCTCCCCGTTAGGCCAGCAGAGCAGGGCTGTGTTTACAGCCTTTTGTTTTGGGAAGGAAAAGAAAGATACAGGGTTCTGCAGTCGGTTAACATCACGCTCAGTAGCAGCTCTGCTCAGAGACACTGCACAGGCCCCTGCGCTGGGCCGTCCTTCCTCGGAAACCCCGCGGCCCTGCTCAGAAGAGCTGGAACCTTTTCCCTAAGGGAGCAGAGGCCGGGGGCACAGGCCGTGGCGTGCTCCCCGCCGGCTGTAGCGCAGCCGTGGCGTGCTCCCCACCTGTGGCGTGCTCCCCGCCTGTGGCGTGCTCCCCGCTGGCTGGAGCGCAGGCGGGAAGAACGAGGCTTGGGGATGTTCTCACACTGACTCCGTTTGCAGGCGGGGTTGGAATTACCTGCTGGATCCTGGTCTGCAACAAGGTTGTGGCTATTGTTCTTCACCCTTTCAGCTGAAGAGAAGATGGATTCGCTCGTGAGGCTTTAGGTAGCAATCTGACGGACACTGGCCAGAATCAACAAGAACGCACACAGGTTATTTTTCTGTTGAGTTGTTTGTTCTTAGACTTTGTGTCGATTCTTCTAAGAATCGTGGTTCCTGGAAAGGCTGGTTGACGTGTGGACCAGCCGGCATCGTTCCACATCCCAGAACCCTGACCCGCTGGGGTCTCCTGTTGGCCTGGGATGTGCCTGATCTTGGCATATTTTGGTTCTTTTGCTAAGTGGAAAGTCAAAAATTTTTACCAACTTACTTTAAAGACAGTACTGTTTCTGGTCCATTTTTGAAGTTAACGTAATTTCAACACTGCTGCTAGAATTTGAAAGTTTGCTGTTCAACCTTAGGTGCCAGGGCCGAGAGAACACTACCTGCAATGCACGTGCCGCCTCCCTCTGCTGGACGTCGTGTGCGCGCTGCATGCGCGCGACCTGCCCACTCCGCGGCAGTGTTTCATAAATGTGTTTGCGAGACCGGTGCAGTAGTCTGTGCTTGAACCGGGTTTTTATTTAAAGCGTTTTATGAAGTCCACTTTGACAGCGTTTAGTGTTTGTGCTCTGTGGGGGACAACGAAGTGGGGTCTGACTGAGCTGCTCCGAGCTGATGACCTGCTTCCTGGGCAGTCGAGCTCAATGTTTTCGAAGCATGTTTTCTAGTGAACATACTCTCGTGCTAGCAGATGTTCCTCCTTTAGCCACTCGTTACTGTGCGCGCCCACTGCTGCCAGCTGGTGTGGCTCCCGCCCTCCCCCGGAAGCACAGCGTGGAAAGCTGCGCCAGCACCGGCTTCTGAAGCTGCTCCTGCTCCTGAGCCACGGGAGCTCCGTGGAAGGCTGAGGTGCACGGCGGCTCCAGCACCCCAGTGTTTACACTCTGGGGTTCCTTGGAGTACGTGTGAATACACAGGGACTTGCTGAGCCTGTGCGGCCTGACCCAGCTTCCGGCATGCTCCCCCACGAGGACGAGAAGCCCGAGGTGGAGGGAACTCACCACCTTGGTTCCTGCCTGGACGCGCCCACAGGGCACGCGCCCACTCCCTGCCTCGCGGCTCAGGGAGGAGCATCAGTGCCCGCAGCCAGGACCGGCAGGTCTCAGGCCAGAGATGTCCGCCTCAGGGCTGCTCAGGCCACACCGTTATGAAGGCGCAGGAGGGGCTGGCTGTCCTTTATGGTCCATTATGTCATCCCGGGCTTTTCCAGAGCTTGTATTTGTTTAAAACAGACAATAAACATTGTGTGAGCTAAAAACAATACAGTCAAAGGTGTGCTTCTGACTCTATATCTTGTTGTAGTCTCAAATGTTCCACTTGTTACCATGTTCTTAGGATTCTCTAGAACAGTCCATGTTTATGAATATTGATGCATGTGCTTTTAAAGCTTTTTTGAAGATTATAAAAGTAAAATCTGAAACACCAAAGTCATTTTGTGTATGTGTGTGTGTGAGTGTATGTGCGTGTGTGAGTGTATGTGCGTGTGAGTGTATGTGTGTGTGTATATGTGCGTGCCGTGTGAGTGTATGTGCGTGTGTATGTGAGTGTATGTGTGTGTGTGTATGTGTGCCGTGTGAGTGTATGTGCGTGTGTATGTGAGTGTACTGTGTGTGTGTATCTGCGTGCCGTGAGTGTATGTGTGTGTGTGAGTGTATTGCGTGCCGTGTGTGTGTGTATATGTGTGTGTGAGTGTATTGCGTGCCGTGTGTGTGTGTGTGTGTGTGTGTGTGTGTATGTGTGTGAGTGTATATGCGTGTGTGAGTGTATGTGCGTGCCGTGTGAGTGTTCGTGCCTTTGTTCACTCAGAGAGAACATCAGATGTCCTGCTATATGATCTGCTTTGTTCCCTAGAGGCAGCATCTCACTAGCCTGGATCTAGTCTTCTTGCTACAGTTCTGGTTCTAGGCTTAGATGGCCACGCCCAGTTTGTTACTGGGGAGATTCAAACTCAGGTTCTCAAGCCTGCACAGCAAGTGCGGTTACCTACTGAGCCATTTCCCACCCTGATGTCTTTTTTCATATTTACTTATTCATTTATTTGTGTGTGTGCACGTGTATCGGGGGCACTGTGTGTCCCTGTGGAGGACCAAGGGTGACTTCAGGAATCATCCTGGATTGCTTCTACCTCCTTTTTGCTTCCTTCTGGGATTTCCTCATGTTCTGCTCACCAGACAGAGCCTGAAGTACAGGCCGCCACCATTTCTGCCTGGTGTTTTTATGTGGGACCTGGCAGCTGAACTCAGGACCTTCTGCTCGTGAGGCAGAGTCTTAACCCCTGAGCTGTCTCTCCAGACCATTTTTTTTAATTAATAAAATTTGTTCTTCGACAATTTTGTACATGTATATAATACATTCTGATTATTCCCCCATCTTTCTCCCACCCCTTTCCAGTCCCCTTTTCTTACAAATCTTTCCTTAGATTTATGACTTTTTGTCTCACTGAGTCTGCCTTAAAACTTTCTTACCAGTTCTTTTGTTCCCTTGGTTAGGCTTTTACACAGGTGTGTGTGTCTGTCCTGAATGGATTGTTTCCCTAAACTCCTTTTCATTGTGCTTGACACTGGTATACAGGAAAGCTATTGACCTGTGTGCACTTATTGCTGAAGGTGTTTATAATGCTAAGAACTTTACGGTGTAGTCTTCAGTGTTCTTTATGCAGAGAATCGTGTCCGTGAACATTGATGGTGCTTTGACTTTGTCATCTTCTCTTGTCTGATGCTCAAGCTGACGTCAGTAGAAGTGGCAGAGTGATGTCCTTGTCTTGCTCTTGGTCTTGGTGGGAACACTGTGCGTTTTCCCTGTTAAGCATGGTGCTGGCTGTTCACTTGTTTGTAACCTTATTTTGCTGGTTCCTTCTGGCCATGTCCTCTCTACGGCTTGATTTGTCAAAGACCTTTTCCATATCTGTTGAGATGGTCATATGATTGCTTGAGTTCTTTTATGTGATGAATTGTACTTACTGATTTATGCAAGTTGAATCATCCGTACATCTCTGACAAGCAATCTTTGTCTGTCTCTCTGTCTATTTATTTATTGTATCAGAGGGCAATATGTGTCACTGTGTAGGGCCAAGAGTGACTTCAGGAATCATCCTGGATTGCTTCTACCTCCTTTTTGCTTTGCTCTGGGATTTCCTAGATTCCACCCACAAGGACCAAAATTGCAGGCTGCTGCCATTTCTACCTGTCGTTTTTTACGTGGGACCTGGGATCCAAACTCAGGACTTTCTGCTTTCGAGACAGAATCTTAACCCCTGAGCCATCTCTCCAGCCTGATATATAATCTTTTAATGTGGGTTTGAATTAGGTTTTGTTGTAGTTAGCCTGAATGGTTGCTGATGAAATCACCATCAAATGGATTAAGAGAACACAGAGTGTATTTTCTCTTAAGATTCTTGGTTATAGTTGTTTTTCCACCTTAGCAGGGGAGCTCACACCAACACCAGGGCTGAGGGAACTGGGCACACCATCTTCACATGAAGGCTGAGAGAGGAACGATCCTTACTTGGCAGACCAGCATGTCTGGCCAAGTATACACAAGGATGCCTTTCTCAACCAGCTCTCTGTGTTTTATTCCAGGCCTAATCCTACCCACCATGGACTGGATCTTCATTAGCTAGACAGCCTGCAAGTCTGCTCTCTCTAGGTTTAATTCAACCACTAGTTCTCTGCAAATGTGCCTGGACCTCAAACCTCTCATCTGTCAAGTTGACACCCGTACCTAACTATGACAGTTTTCAAATTTTTTAGTGAAGATTTTTGCATCCATATTCATTAGGGAGATTGGTCTGAAATTTTCTCTCTTTTTTTTTTTTTTTTTTAAAACTGTGTCTTTATCTGGTTTGGTATCACTGTAATACTGGTTTCATAAGGGGAGTTTGGAAGTGTTTTCTTCTTTTATGGAATAAGACTTTGTCTGTCTTGTAAGCAGAAGGTCCTGAGTTTGGATCCCAGGTTCCTACATGTAAAAACACCAGGGGGAAAAGGCGGTGGCCTGCACTTCCAGCCTGGAAGGCAGAACTTGGGAGCTAAGCAAAAAGGAGGTAGAAGCCATCCAGGATGATTACTGAAGTCACCTTTGGTCCTCCACGGGGACCCTCTACACACACACACACACCCCAAACAAACAAACAAACAAAAATCCAAGACTCCCAGGACAGAATCTGCACCTCACAGACACTTACCAATGCTTATCCATTCCATTTGTCAGTCAGCCGTGGGTCAGTCACTAAAGCAAACTTTGGGACAAACGATTCGTGTCTGGCTCCACCTTGGTCATGGCACATGCCACCCTGAGCAAGGTGGCAGCCTCCATGATTCCTGTAGTCCAGGGTGGTGGCTGCCAGCCCCGGGTGTGCACCACAGTATCTGATGGAGGGAGCTTCTCCTGGACCCCAGAAGCTCCAGCTCTGGGCACACGTGTAAAGAATTAGTAGCTGAGTTAAGCCCAGAGCAGGCCTGCAGGAGATGGTCTAATTGATGGGAGGCCCAGCCCATGGCGAGTGGGACGTCCCAGCAGATGAAGAGGACGCAGGAAGCTGACTGAGTGAAGCATCTGAAGCACTCGACCGGGACTGCTGAGGTGCCCAGCTCCTGAACTGAGCTGGGGAGACTAGTGGTTCCATGAGCCTGAGTCTGCCGTTGGACTTGAGGAAGTTTGGCAAATGAAGTCTGTCCCTCTCTTGGCAAATTCCCCCGACTTTTGGTGTTGGTCTCTGTTGCTGGCAGATTTGCCATTCAGCAGCAGTTGTGGCCAGATCGGCCTTGGCTTCTGGTGGTGGTACGTACCTCATGCCAGGCTGGACTAACAAGAGTAACCGACAGTCATAGGCCAAAATAAACCTCTTGTTCCCCCTTAAACCTCAAACGCAGACAAACTGACACCTCCTGACCAGTAATCAAGGAAGGAAACTTTTGTGTATCAGAAACTTTTGTGTGTCATGGATGCTTGTGAAACCACACAAGAACCATGCCAGGGGTTCGATCTTCCAACAGTATTCATGTGCTGTTTCCTTTTCCTTCCCTCTGCCCAGAAAGACAACATAGCTTAAGTCGGGGGTGGGGTTGCATTCTTTGTTTTAATTATTTCTCTGGACTGTAGGTGATATGATTGGTGTTAGTTCTTTGAAGGTCTCATAGAATTCTGCATCGACTTTGTCCGGTCCTGGGCTTTGGTTAGGACACTGTCCTGTGGAGGACCAAGGGTGACTTTAGGAGTCATCTGGATATCTTCTACCTTGTGGGATTTCCCAGCCCGTCTTCCAGAACTGGAAGTACAGGCCACTGCCATTTCCACTTGGCATTGCCCCCCCCTTGGGATCTGAACTCCGTCCCTCCAGTTTGCCCTCGAGACCAGGCTGACTAGACTTTTTCTTGTCTTCTAATGAAGCAGGAAGCAGGCTTTGTTTCCCTAATGGGCTAAGCTCTCTGATAATAACTGCCATTTTGTGTTTGCATTCTCCTGGTTCAACATTGTTTGCCCTCAACGTTTTCCTCATCAAACTTTACAGTGTTTCTTTCTTTCTGCCTGAGAAAGGAGCCCTGAGAAGCTCTCTTTTTTTCATCGTGGATCTGGGCAAGCGCACTAAAAAGCAGCCATGCCAGACTCAAGATTATGTTGTCTTGAAATTCCATTCACCAGACACATCGGTCCATTACATTTGAGCTTTAGGCAAGCTGGGAGGACACGGGCAGATGACAGCGCTCCCACAAAGCCCACTCAAGCTGCCCCTGGTTCAGCCCCCTAGTCTGCGCCCCCTCTGGCCCTCATAAACTGGACCTCCCCCAAGAGTATCTTTCTCAGGTTGCTCTTTCAAAGCGCCACTAGAATGGCCCTTACATTCTGTCTCCAAGAAATAAAGACTTTCCTAGTCCAGAAGTTCAAGGTTCTCATTTCTCCCACCACAGTTCAGAAGCCCACCAGCCACATCTTGGTGGTGTTGGGAACGTTCCCCTTGCCACAGGAGAGAGAGGCTGCTCAGGGGCAGAGAACGAGCAAGATTTATTAGCCAAAGGGACGAAAGAAAAACACATGCGTAGGGGCTAACTGCAGGAAAGGTCCTCGGAGTGCAGCCAACGTCCCGGTTACAGCCTACTTCATAGAAAACCATCCACTGGGGAGGGAGAGAGGGAAGCGAGGTACCAGTGTACATTCCAGCTGTGTACAGCGGAGGTCAGCATGGTCACCGTGGGTCCCAGACGCAACATCCCGAATCTCAAAGCCCTGGGGAGTCGTCCACACTGGCACCGCAGAGTGCGCTCCTTCCAGAGGTTGGAAGGAGGTGGACTGAGGCCAAAGACCAGCGGCTTCCCACCGGCAGTAATTTATCACCTTTCTGCTTCAGTAGCAGCAGCTACACTGCTGGTACCAAATTCTGTTTCACAGCACGAACACCTTTTGGCACCACATTTCACAGCTGCACTTCTCAGTACCGGGTTCCGCTAGTCACGCTGCTCAGCCACAAGAGCGGGAAGGCAGGAAAGCAAACACAGGAAGCAGGGGCTCAAGCCCACCTCTGTGACATGCCTGCTCCAGCGAGACCCCACTCCTGAGGGTGCTGCAGCCTTGCCCGACAGTATCGGCTAAGGATTCAAATACAGCCTGTGGGGGCAACGCACATCGCAACAACCATGACAGACCCCCTCTGGCTTTCTGTAGGCGCCAGGTTCCTGCAGTCCTTACTTATTTATGCCCGTGTGTATCACAGGGTGCTGTGTGTGCGGTGAGGACTTTGGGAATCACCCTCGGTTGCTTCTCCCTCCTGTTCGCTTTGCTCTGGGGTCTCCCAGGCTCTGCCTTCCAGGACTGAAGTGCAGGCAGCTGCCATTTCTGCCTGGCTTTTTTTTTTTTTTTTAAATGTGGGATCTGGGATTTGAACTTAGGAGCTGCTTACAAGGCAGAGGCTTAACCCCTGAGCCATCTCTCTGGTCCCCTTTTTATCTTTTGAAATGAGGGGTTTCCCTGTGCTGCCGGCTGGGCTTCATGGCTCAAGCTTCAGCTTCACCATCAGGAGCCCTGCCTCATGATGCCAGCTCGCAGGGGGCACAGCCTGGGTGCGCAGCCTGGCTTCAGATCCCCGCTTACCTCCTCCTGCTTGTTCTCGTTGCCCTTACCACTGACCTGCCACAACAGTGTTGAGGCGTTGGTAGAGTGTTTTTAAGCCTCTTGCTTGTCCAGTGTCAGGGGACCTTCCGTGGCAGACATGGCATGACCTGCATCAGTGCTACCGCAGAGGCCACCTGACTTTGCCCCTGTAGTGCAGTGGTGGAAGGAAGGAAAGGCGACCTCCATCCTCTGCCCCTCACACCCATGCCAGGCACATCTCTTAAATATTTAAAAAAAACATTTTCCCCTGATGGTAAAGTTAGACTAATTGAAGAACACAGAAAAAGGCAATTTGCAAAAATTGCCAGTTTTAGTTCGCATTTTTAAAAATTTTTTATTATTCAATTGTGCATATGCATGTGTGCGTATGTGTGTGTATGTATGTGTGTGTGTGTAGAACCACGGACGAATTTGGGAACTACTCCGCCCTACCAGGACCAGAAACGCAGGCCATGCCCCGCTTCTGCCTGGCGTCTATACGTGGGGTCTAGGATCCGAACTCAGGACCTTCTGCCTGCAAGGCAGAGGCTTAACCGCTGAGCCACCTCTCCAGCCCCTTAGTTTGCATTTTTATCAAAGATGAAAAAAAGCTGGCGTTCCATGGGCACTGCTCTAAAATTTCCCCTTGGCATACAGTAAAGACGACTACCAAACAGGCGAGCTAATTTTTTTTTTTTTTTTGCGAGCTAATATTTTTAAGACTGTCTGCAGAAGCGCCTCTAAACAGTTGTGATTTATATTTAAAATGCCATCATTGGCTAGCATCCAGTGGGATTTTTAAGTTCGATTGCAGTGCAGAAAAAGCGTAATTATCCAAAGACAGCAGCACACACCGTCACGCGTGAAATGAGATGGGAGGCGAGCAGCTAGTCTATCAAACCAGAGTGTATTAGCGTAGTTATATTTAAATAAGTGCTTTTCTCTTCCCCTCTGCCGGCGAAGGGGCCTGGACGGAGCTGCCCACCGTGCCCTTGGAGTCCCCGAAGGCGTTGCTGGCCGAGGCCGGGCTGGGGGCCTGCAGGGGCGCAGGTTTGCCCCGCGGCTCCTCGTCGCCCTCGGCCGCCCCGGGGCTGGCGGGGCGGCTCTTGAGCGCGTAGCCCGAGCCGAAGAGCTCCTCCATGAGGCTGCTCTTCCGGTCGCGGAAGGCGGGCTCGGGCGCCCGGGGCCGGGGCGCCTTCCCGAACGAGGGCTCGTAGCCGGCCGCGCGCTCCTCCGCGTCGCCGCGGTGCTTGCCGGCGCCCGCGCCGTGGCGGCAGCTGGCGGCGGGGGGCGCGGCGCCGCCCGTGGGGATGCCCTGGTGCAGGTGCTCCGTGGCCTCGGAGAAGGAGTAGTGCTTCCTCGGCCTGCAGGGCGCCTTGGCGAGCGGGGCGTCCGCCTCGGCCTCCGCCGGCGCCCCGGGCGGCTCTCCGGGGGGCGCCCCGGGCCGCTCCGCCGGCAGCCGGGCCCCGTCCTCGCGGCTGCGCTGCGTCTCGGGGACCGAAGCCTCGCTTCTCCGCGGAGACGGTCTGCGCTCGGCTCTCTTCTCCTGCGTCTCCTCCTGTCTCCGGACACTCTCCACGGGGGTCTGCACTTTCGGGTGCGCGCCTTCATTTGACACATCTGCGATTGGGGAACAGGTGACTCAGCGTCCTGCCGCACCGCGGGCTTCGGAGCGGGCGGAGGGGGGCTGGGAGCAGCACCACCCCGCGTCCCGCCCCCTCCCCCGGCTTGGAGCCCGGACTCCGGGACTTGGAGCAGTAACCCCCCCCTCCCCCCCCCCCCCGGCCAGCAGCCAGCCCCCCTCGCAGACATCGCAGCCGGGGGTTTCTCCTCCAGGGGGGCGCCTGTGGCACTGATCCCGTTTCCTAAGGACGTGGCCCTGGGCGCGCAGGAGCTCCTTGTATTGTACTGTGTGAACTGCATGTTTCCATATCCCTTCAGATACACATGATAATCCAGATTTTAAAAAATACAACATACCAAGTAAGTATAAAAGATACATACATACTTTTTGGGGTGTGTGTGTGTGTGTGTGTGTGTGTGTGTGTGTGTATATACGCGCGCGTGCGCAGCAGGTGATACTGTGTGACCTTGGGAATCATCCTGGATCGCTTCTACCCCCTCGCTTTGCTCTGGGATTTCCGGAGCTGGCAGTGCAGGCTGACGTCACTTCTGCCTGGTGATCCGAACTGGGGTCCTTTTGCTTGCCAGGCAGACTCTTAACCCTGTGCTATCTCCCCAGCTTCTAAAAGATGCTTTTTTTTCTTTTTTTTTTTTTGAGCGGGGGGGTCTCATTTGGGACCCCGGCTGGCCTCAAAGTTGAGATCCTCCTGTGCTCTCCCCGCAGGACCAGAGTGATGCCCGGCTTGACACTGTAAAGTTGTTAAAATTACCTTCATATTTTCTCTTAGACTCCTCTTGCTTTTGTAGCTTATTGATAAAGTGAGAGATTTCACGGCTTATCTCAGTTGATATTTCCTTATGTCCAATGTTTCCTGTTGCCTTTTTACCCTATAATTTAGAAAAGCAGCCAAAAAAAATATTTTTGGAAGTATATGTGACTTTAAATTGTATTTTCTTCTATAGAACAAGTGGCCATTTTTATGCTTTCAGACACTGCTAGAGTAAAGATTCGCCATACCTTAGTTGTCCAGGGTGGAACATCTGATTTTTGGGTTTCCTGGTGTCTCACACTTATAAATGGCAAACTTTTTCTGTCTGCTTGTACGGATTTTGTTGAAGAAACTACAGAATAGGTAGATTATGTGTAAGAAAACATTTTAATCTGGAAGCTTTACTGGTTTTTAAATATAAGCAGCACATGGATAGTACCAGCTCTTTCTAATAGTCAAGTACACATGGCATTTCCTAGCTTCTTCCCCATCTTTTTCCTTGTTTTGCCTTGTTTGTGCCATCAAGGTATGTTACCCCAGTGTCTGGTGATGAGACCAGCTCCTGAGAGCAGACTGTCCATGCGAGAGCATACATAGCCATGGTCTGGACATCACCCCAATATTCCCTTATTTCAACGATCCCACAGCATAATGATTCACATCAAAAGCAGAGATGGCAAGTCTCTGTCTTTGCAGATAAATATGTGGTTTCTCCCTTGGCAGAGGTTTCCCCAAGCACAACCTGGTGCGGGAGGGATGGAGGGCATATGACACGGTTTTAAAACAAGCTACTTGGCAGTCAAGACAAGCTCGCAGTGGCAAGAGGTCTCTTCTGCTTGCCCTGACTCTACCATGGACTCCAGGGACCGCAGGAGATGTTGTGACAGGCAGGGTCACTGCTCGGCATGGGAGGGGGTCCAAATCCAGTGAAGTGGAAGGGGGATGTAGGTACACTCTGTCAAGGTAAAGCGTACCTTGGAGAACTTCATTTTTATTTTTAATTTTTTAATTATTATTTATTCAATTGTGCATGTGTATGTGTGTGTGTGTGTGTAGAACCACGGGCGAATTTGGGAACCACCATGGACCGCCTCCACCTCCTCCTTGTTTACTTTGCCCTGGGATTCACAGGCTCCGCCCTACCAGGACCAGAAACGCAGGCCGCCCCCACTTCTGCCTGGCATCTATACGTGGGGTCTAGGATCTGAACTCAGAACCCTCTGCCTGCAAGGCAGAGGCGTAACCCCTGAGCCACCTCTCCAGCCCTAGAACACTTCATTTTTAAAAGCTGTACATTGGCTGAAAGGTCAACTTAGAAAGTCCAGTGTTGGGCAGGCATTTTGCTTGAAGCAGAAACATTATCTGTTCTTTCCTCCTAAAGTAAGGACACAGACGGCTGAGGCAAATGTGAAAAGCAAAAGCATTTCTATTTCTTCTAGTTCTTTTGACAACATCACAGTCTCATAATTCTTGGAAAAAGTAAAGGATGTATTTCAGTGCCCACTGAAGTAAATGTTCAAGATATCTACTATTTGGGCTATACAAGTGGGAAGATAGATTTTTGAGCAAAAATGAATGAATCATACCTTTTGGGTAATCTTCTTTTTCTTTTCCTTGTAAATTTTTAAGTATCCGGTTAGTATAGATGTTTTTAATTTCAAGCTCACGATCCTTCTCCTAAAAGGAACCACAGCATCAGTTTCCCGAGTTTGCTTTTGTTCACCGTGCGGTCGCTCTCCTGCTGCTGAGGCGACTCTACTACAGCTCAAGGAGCATCCGCGAGGGAGGCACAGGCCAGTGTGGGAAATCACGAAGCAGAAGGCATGGCTGGAGGCCAGAGCAAGAGGTGGTCGCCATGATCAGGAGGCAGAGAGAGCAAGAGCAAAGCAGAGGAAGCCGGGCGGGCACCAGCCTCAAGGCCCGCCCCTGGGACGTCCCTTCCTGCAGCAGGCTCCACCTCTCAGAACTGCTACACCTTCCCCAGCATTAGCATCACATGAGCCTTTGGGGGTCAGCTCACATTCAGACCACGATGTTGCCCTTGGCTAAAAAATGAAAGGTTCTAGAAGAAACATGCTGCATTACTACATGCTGTCTTGATCCCCAAGCCTGAGTGCAGTGGCGGGTCCTGTCTTGGAGGGGCTTGGCTGGTGAGCTGCTCTGTCTGTGTGCCTGCTGTCCCTAAAATCTGCACTCCAGCTCCATGTGTCCCCAGCCCGACTCCATTCTGCCTCTCAACCGTGGGATTGGGGCTCAAACCAACAGTGTAGCTCAGCTGTAGAAAACGGTACAGATCTGTGTGAGTTGTGGGATGCAGGTTTCAGGC
This sequence comes from Typhlomys cinereus, assembly GCA_023101885.1. NCBI lineage: Eukaryota > Metazoa > Chordata > Mammalia > Rodentia > Platacanthomyidae > Typhlomys > Typhlomys cinereus. The sequence continues at coordinate 36,955 of JALPQD010000516.1, read as the reverse complement.
TCATCTTAATCATGGCCTGTTATGACAGCTACATGAACGTGCAAGATAGAAGAATATTTAGAATTTATGTTTCTGGAATCAAAATATTAGGGCCCGTCTTTACTTCTTTCCATGTTTTTAATCTTCAGCTCAAAGACTGAAATCGTCAGCGGTACATGGTTGTAAAAGAGGTCACGTGTATTCGGGACCACTGCATTGGAGGATGTGGCGTGGGCATATCACAGGGGCTCCCCAACCCCACCGCTGTGCACAGGAAAGATTTCAGTGTCTCCAGGGGCGCGTTTTGACTTCTGGATAATTCAGTGTTATCTTTTCATGTGCTCTGAGATGTGCGCAGCGTCGGTGTGCAGGACGGTCCCCCTGGAAACTGGGAGCTGGGCTGTGTTGATGCACAGCTGGGCTGAGGTCCAGGAGCATCTTCTGTGGACCCTTCCACGTGTATGTGCGCGCGTGTGTGCATTACAGGGCACCGTATGTCCCTGTGAGGTCAGGGGGTGTCACTCTGGGATTTCTCGGCCCCAGGGCTGGAAGGCAGGCCTCCACCATCCGCCTGGTATTTTTATGTGGGATTCGGAATCTGAACCCAAGTCCTTCTGCTTGCGAGGCAAAGGTTTAACCCCTGAGCCATCTCTCTAGTTCCCAGGGCCGTATCTTTAAGGAACACAATCCAGGACACGTGCACATGGCTAAACTCAGCACGTGTATGTGCGCGCGTGTGCATTACAGGGCACCGTGTGTCCCTGTGGAGGTCAGGGGTGCCGTGTGTCCCTGTGAGGTCAGGGGGTGTCACTCTGGGATTTCTCGGCCCCAGGGCTGGAAGGAACCAAGAAATCTCAACCGCATCTGGGTCCAATGCCCACGGAATGCACGTGGGATGCCAGAGCAAAGATGACTCGCAGCTTGTAGGGTCTGAAGAAGCCTTAAAGGAGAATCTGAGCCATGGTGTGAGGTTCCAAAAATGACACAGAAATCCAGATCTTGGGGGACACTGCTCCCTGCCGCCTGCCTGTGTGCTGGGCTTGTGACATCTTGTTCTGGGGCTGTGGAAGGCTGATGTCCATCTTTTAAAAGTTTATGTATATACGTGTGTGTGAAAGACAGCGCAGGCATGTAAATATGTACGTGTGTGTGAGACAGAAGCTATGTCTATATGTACGTGTATGTGTGAGACAGCGCAGGTATATGTATATGCACGTGTATGTACGTGTATGTGAGACAGCGCAGGTATATGTATATGCACGTGTATGTATGTGATAGATGTGTATATGTGTGTGTGTGACAGTGCGTGTATATGTGTGTGACATGTATGTATATATGTGTATGACAGCAAATGTGTATATATCTGTGTGTGTGACAGTATGTGTATATATGTATATCTGTAAGACAGAGAAAGCACGTGTGTGTGTGTGTGTGTGTGTGTGTGAGAGAGAAGTGGCACAGGTGGACCTGCACCATAGTGTGGTGTGGTGGTTGGAAACACTTGCAGTCGATCTCTCAGTCCCCCGTCAAGGATTCTTGCTTCCCACAGCGCAGTGCATTGCAGCTTTGGGCCACACGTTCTGGGTGTTTCCCCTCTTGCCGCCTTCGTCTTGCAGCAGAAGTGCCTGGATTGCGGATGTGGCCACCACAGCCTTGCACTGGGCTCAGAGGCTGGCACTCACTGGGCCCTCTTCTCAGCCACCTTCACGGTTCTGCTGCAGCCCAGGAGTGACTGTGTGGTGGTCGATGTGCACGGAGATGCTGGGGGTGCACGAGGAGACAGTTCATCTTTGGGACCAGCTCCCAAAGTGCCCCAAATTGTCAGTTTCTGGTTCCTAAACTCCCCAGAACCTGTGATTCCCCATGAGAGTTCACTGCTTGCCTTGGGCTGCCTTGGCTCACGGGGTGAGGCGGAAGTGGTGCTGTGTGACTGCTGAGGACCCCCCATGCCCCTTTATTATTCTTACTCTCAGAATCAGCTGTCAGCTGCCAGTTGGCACCAGCCACAAGCACACCAGTGAGAATTCATGTATGCCTGGCCACTCTACCCATGCCAAGGTGGCCAAGAGATGAGCTATCTGGGCAAGCCCCACCTAAACTATAGAATCGAGAACTAAACAATTGTCATTTCTTAAGTCCTTGAGGTTTGGAAGCAACTCGATACAGCACAGTGACTGGGACAGTTGGGATGAGAACATCCTTCAAGTTCCTGCACCTGTGTCCTTGGTCGTTACTACATGGAAAAGCCCACGGCCGGGTCATCTGTGCGCATGAGTCGCACCGGTGAATGTAGGCGTGTCCCGAATGCAGGAGAAATGACGAGTGACAGCCTGGGTTCAAGGCCCATCTCGAGTGTGTCTGAAACACAGAGGGACACGTGCTTATGTCTTTTCACAATGTGATTTTGTTGGATAATAAACTGAAAGCTGTATGCTGTCTGTAATTTACTACACCAATTTCCTTTGATAGCATGGCTCTTGGCAATCACAAGCTCTTTTTTCTTTTTAAAAATATTTATGAGAGGAGGAGGAGAGAGCACGTGCACATGCACGCGTGGCAAACGGGGTCAGTTCTCTTCTCTCACCAGGTGTGAGTAGGTACTGTAATCACGGATCTGTCTCTGGCCACGGGCTCTTTCATTGCAGCATTCGTCACTGTCATCAGCTGTCAGATCACGCTACACTCTGCAGGTGTGCGTGCAGGTGCACGAGGCGCAGAGTTCAGAGGCCTTGCTGAAGGCGGGGGCAGAGAGCTCAGGGAGGAGGGGCGCCGGGGGTGCTCAGGCGTTGATGAGCAGTGGCTGGAGGCGCGCAGGGCCAAGCTGCCGGGAAGTAGGATCTCAGAGAGGGGCCGACTGAGTCTGGATGGACAGATGGCAACTCCAGGGGCTGTGTCAGGCAGTGGGACCTGTGACTGCTGAGCTGAAGCCCCGGGGCAGTGCCAGGCTCCTCCGCTGCCGTCCCTCGATGCGCAGGCCACATGGATGGGTGCTGGGTCCTTCCCGTGACGATGCTGTACCCTCATGGGTTGCTGTGTTGGGTCAGCTCTCGTTCTGTTCCTACACATCTGTGGGTGATAACTTGCAGGAATAAGTTACTTCTCAGTGTGCGCTGGACAGGTGGTGGTCTCCGTGCACAGCTACACTCACTGCTTAGTGTAATGGACTTGCCGGCCCGGGTTGCTTCCTTGGCGTGCATGTTCTTCAGGTGCAGTGACGCGTCACGTTGGCTGCAGCTACTGCACATTGGTAAGACCATCAGCCTGCTGTCAGTTCCAACACAGTGATATCCTGGCCTCTCAGTCCATCATCGTGACTACCTGGCACCAATCAGGACCTTCACCTGATCTCCTGCGTCCTCGTCCTTCTACCTAACTCCCAGTGCAGGAGGACGCCGAAGTAATCCTGGCAACAGATCAGTACTGGCGCCACCAGGCTACTGCTGCAGCTGGTGAAGGTGTGTGCGGAGGCTATCTCACCCTTACAGTGTGTCTAAGTCATCTGGAATGGCATTATGCCACCAATGGGTTCTATTCATTTTACTTGGGATTTTTAGGCATACCTATTCAAGTTGTTTTTTAAACATTTAAGTCTTTAGAATTATGCAAAAATTATGTTCCATAATTAAATCTACCAAAATGGTAGCTCAGAGATTCAAATTCTATAACTCCCCCTTCTATTCCTCTAGCCTTCTTGGTCTATGTGCATCGAGACAGGGACTTACCAGGCCAAGCTGCCCCTGCCCAAGTGCTGGAATTACATGTGTGATCCCTCATACCTTGCCCTTTTCTTTTTTTAAATGTTAAACAAGCATATAATTTGCATTTCACTTCTTCCTTTAAAAAATGTACCCAAGTACACGCATCCCAGGCTTCTGTGTAGAGGTCAGAGGACAGTCTTTCAGAAGCTGGTTCTGTCCTTCCACCATGTGGGTTCCAGGCATGGAATTCAGGTCACTAGATTTGTGTACTGTGCAGTGCCGTGTCGCCAGCCCACACCTTTCCTTCAGTGGTGACATGTTGCACACTTTCTTCTTGCCACTATATCCTGGAAGTTAATATAGCACACAAAGAGCCTTCATTCTTTTTTACAGATGCATAGAAATGCATTGTGCAAGGCATATTTGCTTTTCAAAATTTTATTTGGATTCATGGTATACAGAATTTGGTTTCTGTTCTTTAAGCATGAAGTATCTCCTGTCAAAAAGGTTGTAGCTTTTCTTCTGTGTGTTGATATGTGCGCACAGACTGCAAAGGTTGTAGCTTTTCTTCTGTATGTTGATAGGTGCGCAGACTGTAAAGGCTGTAGTTTTTCTTCCGTGTGTTGATGTGTGTGGACTGTAAAGGTTGTAGTTTTTCTGTGTATTGATGTGTGTGGACTGTAAAGATTGTAGCTTTTCTTTTGTGTGGTGATGTGCACAGACTGTAAAGGTTGTAGTTTTTCTGTGTGTTGATGTGTGTGGACTGTAAAGATTGTAGCTTTTCTTCTCTGTGTTGATGTGCACAGACTGTAAAGATTGTAGTTTTTCTTCTGTGTGTTGATGTGTGTGGACTGTAAAGGTTGTAGCTTTTCTTCTGTATGTTGATATGTGCGCGCAGACTGTAAAGGTTGTAGTTTTTTTTCTGTGTGTTGATGTGTGCGCAGACTGTAAAGCTCCCTTGTGTGTCCTGGGTCTGCCCGGGCCAGTGGCAGATCTAAGCTGGATTCCTCACGCGGTGGCCGTGGCCACGCCATTTTCTGTGTTCTTCCTTAAACTTCTCACAGCTCTGAGAGGAAATGAACAGAATCCTTTGCATTATGAAGGAGTCTGTTTCTCCCCACCTCCCAGCCTGCCCCATCTTTCCCCTGCTTTGGAACTGATCTGAAGACTCCCAGGAAATTCAAAGGCCTGTCTTGTCATAAAAAACAGTTAAAGCCCCGTTTCTTAGCGGTGGCAGAATAACTTGTCATTGACACCCACGTATTGTACACATGATGGAACTCATTGTAGTGTCTCCCTACATACACACAGCCCACTTTTCTCTTTTCCACCCATCTTCCATCCTCCCCAGCACCCCATCCCTTCCAAGTCCTCAGTAGTTCCTCTACTTCTATGTCTTCTAGTTCTTTTTTCCCACGTATGGAAAAAAAAAAAAAAAAACATGCGATACTCGTCTGTCTGTCGGGCTGATTTTGGTTCTCATGGGGTCTCCCAGTTCCATCCATTGCTGCAAATGACAGGGCTCCGGTCATGTTTGTGGCCGATCACTCCCTGTACATGTGCACCACACTTTGTGTTGAAGAGCATGCCAGCTGTTGGCATGGTGTGCCAACTGCACTCTCAGACGTGTATCACGAGTGGTAGAGCTGGACCATGTGGCAGCTCTGTTAGTTTTCTGAGGAAACTCCACACCGTTTCCTCCAGGCTCTGTTAGGGCCTCGCCAGTGTGCTTTCTCAGTAATAGCCATTCTAACTGGGGTTTTTAGTTTATTTATTTGCGTGTTATCTGTGTGTATCTACGTATGTCTGTGTGTATCAGGGGGGAGTGTGTGTGCTTGTGGAGGCCCAAGGGTGACTTTGGAAATCACCCTGGATTGCTTCTATGTCCTATATACTTTGCTCTGGAGTTTCCTAAACTCCACCTTCAAGACCGGAAGCACAGGCTGCCACCATTTCTGCCTGCCGTGTTTTTATGTGGAATCTGGGATCTGAACTGCTTGCAAGGCAGTGGCTTAACCCCTGAGCCATCTGGATTTGGAATTTTTGATGGAAAGATAGCATTTTCCACACATTTTTGGCCATTTATATTGAGAAATATTGATTCAAATCCTTTATCAGTGCTTTCTTTTAAACTGTTTTATGTCTTCTCTAGCTTTTCTAATAAATGGCCATCTTAGAAATTTTGAAAGTAGAAAGAGCAAAAAGTCTACAAAACTAAAACGTGTCTTCTTGGGGCTATTTGGTGGTACCGCTTAGTGGTGAACACTTGCCTAACACATTTGAGAATTCAATTCTCTGTGCTATAACATACAAATAATTTATTTTGAAAGAAGCATGGACTTTTAATTATTTATTTTTATTGTATATATGCATATAATGTGCTTGTATGGACACATGTTATAGCACATGTGTGGTCAGAAGTCAACTTTGTGGAGTTAGTTTTCCTCCACCTTCATGTGAGTTCTAGTGATTAAACTCAGGTTCGGGCTTGTACACCAAGTGTTTTTACCCACTGAGCATGTACTTTTAATTATTTATTTTTATTGTATATATGGATATAATGTGCTTGTATGGACACATGTTATAGCACATGTGTGGTCAGAAGTCAACTTTGTGGAGTTAGTTTTCCTCCACCTTCATGTGAGTTCTAGTGATTAAACTCAGGTTCGGGCTTGTACACCAAGTGTCTTTACCCACCGAGCCATTTTGCTGGTCCCAGCAAGTACTTTGAATTCACTTATTTGAGAAGGGGGAGAGAAAAGGGGAGAGGATGCACATGTGAGGGCCATCATGGCGCACAAGTCAGAGGTGGGAGAACAATTTTTGGGAGTCAGTACTGTCTTCCAATGGTGGGGAGGGGTCCGGGGTGGAACTCTAGTTGCTAAGTTTTGAGCAGACCTCCCTGTCGGACATCTTGTCAGTTCCCCAGCATGTGCTTTAAAGAAAGCTTGCTTTGCAAATGTATTTGAAAGTCAAGCCTTTTATTATAATTATTTCGAGACAGGGTCTCATAAGCCCAGGTAGCTTCAGACTCTCTATGCGCCAAGGATGCTATTGAGCTCCCGAGTTTCCTGCTTCCTCCTGCCTGGGGTTCTGCAGGTTGCACTGCTTGTTTTCATCGGCTAGGCCTTGAACCCAAGGCCACAGAGGTACGTCTTCAGTCACAAGAGAGACTTTATTTTTATTTATTTTAAATTTTTATTTGTGTGTGTGCGTGTGTGTATATGTGTGTGTGTGTGTGTGTGTGTGTGTGTGCACGTATGTGTGTGCGCATGTGTTAGAGAGCACTGTTGTGTCCCTGTGGAGGACCAAGGGTGACAGGGAGTCCTCCTGGATTGCTTCTATCTCCTTTTTGCTTCCCTCTGGGATTTCCCAGGCTCTGCCCATCAGGACCAGAAGTGAGGGCCACTGCTATTTCGGCCTGGCATTTTTATGTGGGACTTGGAATCTGAACTCGGGACCTTCTGCTTGCGAAACAGAGTCTTGAAACAGAATCTTAACCTCGAGCCATCTCTGCAGCTCCACAAACCAGACTTTAAATGAAGCAAGGGGCATTAAAATTTACTCTGAATGTTCAAAGTTAATTTTTAAATAAAAAAACTTATTTGGAGTTACATTAATATGCTATCAAGATGTAAGTTCATTAATGCTATGAATAAAAATAACAGAAAGTCTTACATTGGTAATTATAATGCCCAGTCAGTGACTGTTAACTCTGGTTTTCATTGTTTCTTCCCTAGGTTTAGGAACATTCTTGACGCTAACTGCTCTTGGGCATCACAGGTCAGTGGCCTGGTGCTTGGGCTGTACCCTGACTGTGTGCATGGGTACCTAGGCCTTCTGCTGTCACACTGTGTGCACAAGTACCTTGAGCTTCTGCTGTCACACTGTGTGCAGGGATACCTTGGCCTTCTGCTGTCAAACTGTGTGCAGGGATACCTTGGCCTTCTGCTGTCACACTGGGTGCAGGGGTACCTTGGCCTTCTGCTGTCACACTGTGTGCAGGGGTACCTTGGCCTTCTGCTGTCACACTGTGTGCAGGGGTACCTTGGCCTTCTGCTGTCACACTGTGTGCAGGGATACCTTGGCCTTCTGCTGTCACACTGTGTGCAGGAGTACCTTGGCCTTCTGCTGTCACACTGTGTGCAGGAGTACCTTGGCCTTCTGCTGTCACACTGTGTACAGGGGTACCTTGGCCTTCTGCTGTCACACTATGTGCAAGAGTACCTTCAGCCTCTGCTGCAGCTGCTTCACTTCGACTTGCAGAGTCTTTGTAGCTGTCTGGGCTGCTAACGTCTTCCGGTTTTCTTTGGCCAGCTGCCGACCAAAGGATCGGTTGTTCAATCTCAGCTGTTTTTCCAAGTTCTGAAAACAGTATACATTTCAACCGTCTGTAGCCAGCATGGCGTTATGAAAGGTTCGGTGTAAGGGAGTGAACTGCATTTACGAGAAGGGGAAAAGTTCAACACAATTTAGTAGATGGTGTGCCGGTGTACTATAGCTCAGTGTAACCCACAATACAACAAAACCAACAAAAAGTCAGCCAAAAGCAAAACACCCCTCAGTGATGGGCTGGGATTGGCTCGGTTGGTAGTGTGCTTGCCTAACTTGCACAAAGCGCTGGGCTTCCAGCACTCCAGGAGTTCAAGGCCATCTCCAGCTCAACTACGTACAGAGTTTAAGGCCAGCCTGGGCTATATGGTTCTTAAAAGACGAAACAATCGGACAAATCCCAGATCCAGTTCTAGAGGGCAGAGAACCCTCAGATCCTGGTCCTAGAGAACAAACTTCTACAAGTGTTCTGTACACACCGTGAAAACAGCCGGCCCATGCTACCATCCACATCTTGCTTGACAGTGACCCTGTGATTTACTCTATCTATGCATAGATTTTTTGGACCCCTCTTCTTGAAGGACCCAGCCTCAGTGCAGACCACAGTAGACAGGTTTCCCAGAGAACAGACCGAGAATTATAATCTGGCCTCCTTCACTATCCACCTTGATCTATGGGAAATGGGAGAAGAGACTCCCTGGCAAATGTCGGCCCCTCGCACCAACTCCCTGGAAGAAATGTGCTCTAGAGAAGCGTCTGGTCTAGAAGGACTGCCTTCTTTTTTCACTAAAATGGAATCTACCTCATCTTAACACAAATAATTTTCCATCAAAGTGGAAAACACAAAGTTAAGCGGATGACATCTTCACTAACATTACCTGTAAGTGAATGTTAAAAATACCCTGACATATGTCACCTGTAAAATGTTTGTTCCTGCTCCCTGGAGAGCTACTGGCTTGATCTGAACGTGGCTACTTGTGGTTTCCTGTGCCTTGTCACCATTTTAAGACAACTTCCTCTGAAAGCAGAGACCTTTTCTCACACAAGACATGCCATCAAGTTGAGTGTGTAATGACCTGGCACCTTTCACAGAAAGTACTTGCCCCTCACCATCAGGTATCCACAGGCAGCCTCGCCCAGGCTCCTGCCGGCTGTCCTGCCCAGCTGCCGTAGGGGCAGGCGCTGCTGGGAGAACCAACCATTCGCCCCCCACTTGCCCTCTGGGGAGGCATCGGACCTTGTCCCTCTGGCTACAGAAGAGACGCTCCTCAAGAGGCAGCCTCGGTACCTGTCCCCCCCAGTTTCCACTCCAGACACCAGCGCACTCGTGGTGCCGCTGACCCCCTGCGGTCTGGTTGACGCGCCCGCTCAACTGGATACTGGAATGCAGCCTCTGGAATACGGACCTGTATTTTTTTGTCATTTGCCTCCATTTTTGTCGTGAGGACAGACAGCCTCTGCGTCAGCTCTTCCCTCTCCGCGAGGTTCTTGTCCTCGGAAAGCTTCTGCAGGGCCTGCAGCGCGTCCTTGGTCTTCAGCAGCTCGCTGTCGGTTTCCCGGAGCTTCCTGGACACAGTTCGCTCCTTCTCCTGCGACTTCCTGAGGAGCTGCCTCAGGCTCTTCACCTCGCTCTGGTGCTTCACCGTGATCTGAGGCAGGTTGTTCTGCGAGTTCACGTACTTCCCGATGTCCTTCAGGTGCCTGAGCTGCAGCTGTTTCAGAAACTGGTTCTCCAGGATGATGGCCTCCAGCTTCCGGTGGATGTCGGCCAGCTCGTTCTTCAGCTCCTTGATCTTGTGGAGCCTCGCCGACAGGATCCGGTGGGTCGCGGCGTCTCTTCTCTTGCCCATCATGCTGATTTGAGAGTTAAAGAAAGGAGCGTTCCACAGGGGCTTTCTTTCAACTGCAATTTCCTTCTGGCCTGTGTGGCGGACAATTCAGGTGGTTACCAGTTATGCGTGGACACGAGCAGACATGCACCTAGGTGACCCCCCACGTGTACACGAGCAGACATGCACCTAGGTGACCCCCCCCCCCCGTGGACACGAGCAGACATGCACCTAGGTGACCCCCCACATGGACACGAGCAGACATGCACCTAGGTGACCCCCCCCCCCCCCCGTGTACACATGGACGTGGAACTGCACTGAGGAAATACAGTTGCAGGACACCCACGCTCTAGGCTGGGCATCTGTAACCACCTCTAGCACAATTCTTCAATCCAGGTGCGGAGATTTTATGTTAGGAGATATTAAATCATTTTTTTCAAGGTTATATAGCCATGAAATGATACAGAATGGACTGAAAACCAGGTTGTCTTATACTTTAAAACTCGTATTTAGATTTCTAATGTAACGGTTGTATCAGAAGCCATGTCAGGTGTGGCGGCACATCTTGTAATCCTAGGAGCACAAGTTCAAGGCCAGTCTCGAATTACACAGCAGCTGTGCAGTTTGCCTGGGCCACATGATACAAAAGCAAGAATGGAACTCATGAACAGCGCCACATGTCCCAGGCTGAACTGAATATTTTACGCAAACTGATGCATTTCTTCCAATAATACTGTCATGATTTGAAATGTGTCCCCCACAGTCTCATGTGTCTGGCAAGGTCATGGCACCTTGAGAGGTGGAGCCTTGCTGGAGGAAGGCAGTCACAAGGGGTTGGCCTTGAGGTGGATGAGCCCCACCCTACCTCTAGGAGAAGTCTGCCTTTGCTGCAAGCAGTCTGCAGCTCTCGGCTTCCAAGATGTCTGCGGTGACTTAGCCTCCTCCAGCTTTGGCCAGCCAGCAATGCCACCTCTGCTTTGAGAGACTGTCCCTTCCCTCTGGAACCATAAGCTGAATAAACCTCCCTTTCTCCCTTAAGTTGATGGATTTTGGGTGTTCTCTTACAGCAATAGTTAAGAGTAACCTTTACAGAAATTGGTACCGGGTAGTGGGGTACTGCTGTGAGATTAAGAACAGCTGGTACCACAAAGTGAAGTTATTTGTGAAGCTGAGAAAAGTTGGTACCCAGAAGCATGGCCAATGCTGTGATGTGGCTAGTGTGCCTTTGGAACTGTTTGTTGGGAGAAATACGTAGAACTTTGGGACTTTGTGCTGGGAAAGTCTTTGCATCTTGGCGGTTGGGCCAAAGGGACCTTTCTTGTGAGAGCTCCGAGGAGAGCAATGCTGTGAGAGACGCAGACAGTGGAAGCCCAGCTTGTAATGGTCCAGAGGGGAACAGAGACTCTGTTTGCAACTGGACGAGTGACACATGGAGCCATGTGTTGGCCAAGAGTTTAGTGAAGTTTTGCCCTCGTCCTGAAAGTTTGCCTGAAGTTAAGCTGGAGTGCTTGGCGGAGGAAATTTCAAAGCAATGTAGTCTTGACAATGTGATATGGCTACTTTTTAGCTGTCTTCAGAGTTATGAAAGAGAGCAAAGAATCAGGCAGGAAGAAGCAAAAACTGTAAGATCCAATGATGAAAAATACAATGGCAAACTTAGAGTTGAACGAGGAAGAAGCAGAGAACAAAATGGCTGTTGAAGAGATTAGCTCCATTTGTCAATCAAAGGCTGCTCTTGGTTTGGATAATAGGAGAGGCCCTAGCTTGAGGGCAAGATCCTCAGGGATTCTCCCAGTCATTAGAATGAAAATCTTTTCAGAAGAGTGAGCTAAAGAGTGCAGTTCCAAGAGCTGGTTTCTCTTACCAAGCAACTGCCCAGGAGTGAAAGATGGTCAACATAGAGAAGCAGAATCAGCTGTGACTCAAGGGGGCCAGTCTTGGCAAAGTCATCCACGTGGTTCTGTTTTTAGAGGCATCAGTGATGCAAGAGGGAGGAGATCACGGAGTCCTCCTCCAAGATTTCAAAAATTGGCAGAATCCAGGCATCATGAGACAAGAAGCCTACAGTTTAGAGGCCTAAGAAGGGCAGTTTGTGCTGTGGAGTTAAAGCCTGGTTTGCCATTGAGAAGTAAAGATGTTAGAGATTCCACACACAATGTGGGACACCTGACAAGGACAGCTGTAGACCCTGGGGAGTCAGCTCAAGAGGCCAATGTATTCTATGGGCAGCTGCATTGGAGGGGTGGAACCAAAGCCCTTTGGAACTGAGATGATTTCAACGAGAGGCTCACCTGTTGGACTTGGAGCTACAAGATTTGGAGTTTGTCCTGCTGGTTTTGTCTTGTTATGGACCAATCTTTCCTGAATATGCCCCCATTCCTTCCTTTTGGAATGAGAATGTTTATTCTGTGTCACTATATGTTGGAAGTATGTAACTTGTCTTTGATTTTACAGGAGGCTTTAGACTTTGGACTTTTGGACTGTTGGGACTACTGATGTAGTCCATGAAGACTTTTAAAGTTGGACTGAGTATGGTTTATATAATGAGATGGCAATGAGCCTGTGGGGGACAGGGGTGGAATGTCATGGTTTGAAATGTGTCCCCCAGTCTCATGTGTCTGGCAAGGTCATGGCACCTTGAGAGGTGGAGCCTGGCTGGAGGAAGGCAGTCACAAGGGGTGGGCGTTGAGGTGGATTAGTCCCACCCTACCTCCAGGAGAAGTCTGCCTTTGCTGCAAGCAGTCTGCAGCTCTCAGCTTCCAAGATGTCTGCAGTGACTTAGCCTCCTCTAGCTTTGGCCAGCCAGCCATGCTGCCTCTGCTTTGAGAGACTGTCCCTTCCCTCTGGAACCGAACGCTGAATGAACCTCCCTTTCTCCCTTAAGTTTAATGACTTTGGGTGTTCTCTCACAGCAATAGTTAAGAGTAACCATTCCAAATACATTATGCTATAACTCATAATAGATAATAGCTTTTATTCAAATGATCCTTACAGAACTCTTAGACTCTGTGTGTACAAAGATACACAGACATACATATACATAGTCCATTTTGTATGTATCAGAGGACACTGTGTGTCCCTGTGGAGGCCCAAGGGTGACTTTAGGAATCATCTTGGATTGCATCTACCTCCTTTTTTGCTTCCCTCTGAGATTTCCTAGGCTCCACCTTCCAGAGCTATAAGTGTAGGCCGCCACCATTTCCACCTGATGTTTTCACATGGGACCAGGGATCCAAACTCAGGACCTTCTGCTTCTGAGGCAGAGGGTCAACCCCTGAGCCATCGCTCCCGCCTCACAGTCCATTTTAATAATCTAATTACATTCCATCGCTTCTCGGCCTTTTGGCTAAGATCAAGTGTAATAATCTAATACCTTCCATTTCTCCTTCTTTACTTTGGGTTCTAAATAAAGTAGTTGGGCCCAGGGAGCTGGCTCAGTGGTTGAAATGCCAAAGGACCCGAGTTCAGATCCCAGAAAAATGCCAGGTGGGCATGTGGCAGCCCTGGAAGAAAGAACTTAGGAATCCTAGAGCAAGCTGGCTAATGAAACTACCTAATGGCGAGCTCTGGTTACACAGAGAGCCTGTCTTGATTGAGGATGACTCTTGACACCAACCTTGGCTTCTGCCCACACCATGTGTGCCTACATAATGAAAATATGTGCCATGCGTATGTGCACATACGCACAAAAAAATTAAGGAGTTGGCATTGTGTTTAGGGGTGTGTTTGAAACAAAAAGTAGAACTATATATTTGGAACTGTTTATAGAAGTAAATTTGGGGATGTTGCATGTGTGTGATATCACTGCACTGATCTCATTTTAAGGTAAAACGCCCTGGGCTGGGGACCTGGCTCAGTGAGGTGCTTGCTGTGCATGCGCGAGGCTCTGAGTTTGGCTCCCTGGAACCAGGTAAACATCTGGGCATGCTAGAAGGTGCCCGTAATTCCAGCCTTGGGGGAAGGGTGGAGAGGGGTGGGTTCCTGAAGCTCATGGCCAGCTGGCCATCCTAGGCAGATGTCGAGTTTAACCCTGTCTCAGAAAATATAAGGCGGAGCAACTGAGAAAAAACACTTGACCTTGATCCTCCACACACAGGACATATATGTGCACCTGTGCACGTGCACGTACTCACCCCCATCCACAGGGATGTCACTTAGGAATGGCACTGCTTGTTATTCTGTGGCTCCAGGACCTTGTGCATTTGTACGCTATGTATATATGTGCATGTGTGCATGTGCCTGTGGGCATGTGTAAGTAGTATGTCTGTATTCTGAGAAGGGTGACTGAAGCTGGTTCGGTGAAAGCCTGGTTTTCATTCTGCGGAGAGCAGGGAACTCAGGAGCCATTCGCTGGAGTCCTAACCTTGAGCTGTTGGTCTACGTGTGGATGCAACATTGGAGACAGAGCGGACTACCTCGGGGCTGCGTGTTGAGGACGGCCGTGCTTCCTGCCGTGGAAACGAGAGCCAGAGGAAATAGTGAGCTGGGACCACAGCCACAGCCTTTACGGCAGTGTCCAGCACGGCGTGGATCTGCAGTGGCCACACCGTCAAGGTTATTATTTCTGCACTTGAGCAGCAACTGTTCTGTTTTGAAACATGGTCCTTACACAGCTGGCTGCCTGGACTCAGGATCCCCCCACCTCAGATTCCTAATTGCTGGGATCACAGTGTGTGCTGCAGGCCTGGCTATGTCTGTGGTTGAATATCTTGTCGACCTTGATGGGTGGTGGTAAAAAATAAGCCAGATTTGTCTCACTTCTGTCACTGTGAAGGTTACGGGAAACGAGTATGGGGTTGTTAATCCTTACTACATTCCCTCCAGTTGTAGAACATAACAGTATAGTTTCAATCCCACCTCACACAATAAGGAACTTTAACTGAATGATCAAACTACTGAGGTTCAAACACATGCTAGTCACACCACAAGGCCCGCTTGGCGTCACTAGGAGCCGTGCACTTGAACACATTCTCCCAGCTGTCTCCCACGCGCACACCTCTCACCCCTCTGCGTCCTTCCCGGGCCCTGCCAGGTTCACTCAGGCCTGTCGCACTCTGCCAGCTCTGCTGTCCTCCCCTGGCGTTCCTGCCTCCTCCCGGCTTCACCTCTGCTCTGAGGCCACAGCCTTCACCCTGGCTCTTCGCATCCTGAACTGTGTTCCCTGGGCCCAGCTGCATGAAGCCATTCCCGCGCCTCTAGACCGGGGCGTTTGAGCACTGGTGCGAGCTGTGGGTCCTTCACTGTGAAAATCTCACAATGCACATAGATCAAGAAGTGTATAACATTTCACGTGGTTTACAAACAAGTGTTTTAGAAGACAGATCCCCTGCTCCACGGACAGAAAGGGGAACTAAAAGGCCTGTTTTCAAGTGGCGCCCTGAGTCCTGGACACACCAGGGACCCGCAGGCTGGGGACAGACACCAGGAGCAGAGCTGCCTCAAGTGCTCTGCTGGGCCAAGCGGAAAGGACATTGCTAGCTCCAGACTGCCTCAGGTGGGGAAAGCAATCCCACAACTGCATTCCCATGGTGGGCTGGCAGTGCCCTCAGCCAGTGAAGGGAGGAGGAAGGAGACAGAGGCTGGCACAAGGCTGGTTCTAGTTCTGACAGGTGGGAGTAGGTAAACTTCACACTTTTTAAATAAGGAAGTGGTATCATTAACCGCCTTTTGGGCCATTTTAGTTTTAAAAGCTCATCTTTACCAGCGTGCCACACCAGACACGGTATCTGGGGGGAGGCAAGACGCTCATGTTTCACGCCATTCAAACCTCAGTCTTCAGCTGAGGCCAAATATGAAACCTACATGCTATATTCCACGCAACAAGGCCACCTGGCAACCCAGAAGGGAACTGCCGGGCAGGAGGCCGCCGCCGGCAGCAAGCCTCTGCACCGCAGCGCGAGAGGGACCCGCGTCACGGCGGGGCTCCAGGCTGGCTGGGAGGCTCGCTTCTTACCTCTAGGCTGGCAGATCCTAGAAGTGTGCTTTTTCTTCTCTTTTTCTCTGACTACACACTGCTTGGAGTAGTTCTGGTGAGCGGCTCCTTCAGAGCATTCGGACAGGAAGTCCTCTGAGTAGTCGCAGTGAGACTCTAAACTCCGGAAGGAGCACTGAGACCGGCTGTAGTCCACACTCCCATTGGAAGCCTGGCTCCGGGACAGGCCGCCTGCGTCGGGGCTACTCTGGCCTTCGGCAGACCGCCTTGGTAACGCCAGGCTGGGGAAATGCTCCCCTCGGTGCGTTTTCGTCGTGTCAGCCAAAGACATAGTAAGCAACCTACGAAACAAGAGCATGTTGCAGTTCACAGTTACACCATGAGAACGAACCTGGACTCTACTGTGTTGATGTCACCACAGTGGGATCAGCAGGGATGTCAAACAATGCATCGCTAAGAAGGGTTTTCTGAAAGAGTTTCAGCTTGCTGTTCATTATTCATCAAACAGGAAACTCTTGAAATCATACTTGATAATATTCACAGGAAACATAAAACAATATTTAATTATGTGAATTACTTCTCATTGTTATGTCTGAGGGGGGTGCATATATGTGCATGTGTGTGCATGCATGTATGTGTGCATACCCTACAGGTGACCTTGGGCTTAATTAGAGACCCAGCATCAAAATGATTCCTGATGTGAGCATGGAACCTTCACATGCACATGGACACACAGGCATGTACATAGCACACACATGTGCTCACACATTCACACACGCATGCACCCTCACATGCCCATGAGGATGGAAAAAAAAGAAGAGTCCCTGAAGACTTTCAGTGGCATTAACTAGAAGCTTCTATAAAGACTTGAGTTGGGCCTGGTGATACTGGCCTGTACCCCAGCTCCTCAGGAGACCGAGGCAGGAGGATCAAAGGTTCAAAGCCTGCCTGGGTCACAGAGCACGCAAAGCTAGGCTGGGCGGCTAGCGAGACCTTGTCTAAAAAGTAAAGAGGGCTGGGCTGAGGCAGCGGCTCGGTGGGTAAGACGCTTGCCATGTGTGCCTGACATCAGACGCCCTGGGCCACTGAAGCTGGCTCTAGAGACACACACCCGCAGGCCTGAAGCAGCAGGGCCAACGGGCCGTGGACTGAAATGAAACCTGCACACCCACTACCTCGGGCTTTGCTATAGCTATGGAAACTGACCCACACGAGCTGGTATCAGGGACGGGGGCAGGGACATGAGGAAGAGGAAATCCCTGGAGGCACCATCAAGGCTGGGTGTTGGAGGAGAGGTGGGGGAGCCCTAGCTTACAGCAGAAGGTCTGGAGCTAAAGGCGCGAGGCTAGCACTTAAATGTCTGGGTGTCTAGCGTCAGAGTTGAGGGGTCATGGGAGAGTGGCTACTGAGCTTTGAGGACTTCCAGTATCAAGGACCCTGGGAGAAAAGGTGAGTCAGAACAGAAGCGGGGAGACCACAGGAATGGGGAGGTAGGACAAACAAGCAAGGGGGCCTTCCCGCAGAGGCCGATGCTGCCGTCAGACTGAGCAGGGTGAATCCCGGCACGGGCCGGAGGCTTCCGTGACCATGAGGGCAGACTGAGAAGTAAGGGTTAGCAATAAGGGTTAGCAGGCCGCCCTCAGTGCCTTGTACAATCTGCCTTAAAGTCCTGGTCCAGGGACACTGTCTCATTTACACCTAAGAAGGTACGGGTGACTTTCAAGTTTTAGTTTGTGAAGTCCTCTGTTTATATATACTTGCCTTTTTTGTTGAAATTCTCAAAATGTATATTAATGTATTTTTTCTTAAGTGTGCTTGCGTATGTACATGCCTACCAGAGGGCAATGAGTGTGTGTGTGACTGTGGAGGCTCAAGGGTGACTTTGGGACTCATCCTGGATTTCTTTACTTCCTTTACTGCTTTGTTCTGGAGTTTTTCAGGCTCTGCTTTTCAGCACTGGCTGTAATTACAGGCAACAGCCACTTCCACTCGGCATAAAATAATGTATTTTTTTTAAGAGTGTGTGCCAGAGGGCACTGTGTGTGTGGGCTAAAGGTGACTTTGGGAATCATCCTGGATGGCTGCTTCCCTCTGGGATGTCCCAGACCCTGCCCACCAGGCCTTGAAGGGCAGCAGGCAGCTGCTGTTTCTGCCTGGCATTTTTACGTGGACCAGGGATCCGAACTCAAACCCTTCTGCTTGTGAGGCAGTCTTAACCCTTGAACCATCTTTCTAGCCCAAAAAATGTTAACAAAAATCCCCCTTTAGACTTACATGAAATGAGAAAGGGAAACGCGCATGTTCTACACGCAAGTAAGAGACACAGAGGGATCCTAGTGACGGGGCCTGGGCGGTGGGGCTGGGAGAAAGGCTGGGCGGTGGGTCTATTCTGGGCGTGTGCTGGAAGGCCGTGCCGACAGCTTCAGGGTGCACAGCAAGGCCTGGGCAGGCGTTAGAAGCAATTTCTGAGCCGGGGTGACTTGAGTGTGGCAGGGTGGGGTGTCACCTGATCAGCTGTCTCGGACAGGCCGGCTCCGACATGCCTTAGTCGCCAACTTGCTGAGTCCACAGCTCCGGAGTTCAGGGCAGGGGCTTGGTCTGGGTATGCACATTTGGGGTTCGCTGACTTCGGGTGGACTGAGTCCATGAAACTGGACGAACCTGTCTAGGGAACGAGAGGGCCAAAAACAGGTTCACGGGTCATAAGCTAGAAAAGTTGGCCTGCAACGAATTCCCCGTTGACATCGGCAGGCTGCGAACTGCAAAGCCTTCTGGGGGACCTGGGGGCCCCAAGGCCGAGTTGGAGGCATTTCCACATTTAGATTCCCCGGGCTGGGGACGCAGAGCTCTGGAAGGAACAAAAAACAGCTGGGAGATGCACAACGAAGGGAGGGGGTCCAGCCACACCCGGCCGCGCACGCGTGCTGCGGGCTCCCCGCTTCCCTTCCGGCGCCTCATTTGGGGCCCGGGACCCCCGGGGTCACCGTGAGCCGAGCCGCGGGGGCCCGGGTCGGGGACCGCGGCGCCGGGAGCCACGGAGTAACGCGGCCCAGGACGGAGACGGGCGGCGGCAGCGGCGAGGCCGTTACCTGCTCCGTGCGGCTCCCCGGCCGTATCAGGCCGGGCCCGGGGACTTACGGCGTCGCCATGGAAACCACGCAGCGCCCCCTGGGATCCGGCGAGGTGCGCGTGAGCGCTGGTGCCGCGAGGGCTGCCGGGAAGCGGGGAGGGAGTGCGCATGCGTGCTCCTGCAGCGGCGGGCGGGCGTGCGCGGAGCTGGAGCGCGCGGGAGGTCCCCGCTGTTGTCCCTGGAGGGAGGCCTGGAGAAAGTCACGCAGAGGGTGAAATTGTAGGTGGCGCTTAGTGAACGTCCACTTTGTTATTAAAATTGGCATCTTTAATCGTAGCCAATTCCGTGTTAGCAGGAAAGATACAGCTTTTAATATTTTTAGGGGCTGTACCGGTTACTCCTTGCTGTTGCTGCGACACACCACTCAAAGTCAAGTAGTTTAGTGGAAGAAAGGGAGATTTAGGCAGCTTATGGTTGCAGAGGGGAGATCGGTCCTTCAGGGCGGAAAAGGCTTGGCTGGCCCAAGCTGGAGGAGCCTCAGTTACATGCACCGTGCAGGCGGAGCGCTGCAGAAGTGCAGCTCCAGCGCAGACTCCTCCAGCAGCAGGGTCAGCTGCGCCCATGCCCAGCCCTGTGGCTGCCTTCCCCAGCAAGGCTCCACCTTCCCAAGGTGTTCCGACTTTCCCAAGCAACCAGATTCAAACACGTGAGACTGTGGGAGACAACTCATTCCAAACCGTAGTAAGGGCGTCAGGGGAAACAAAGCAAAGCAAAACCACCCCAATAAACAAAACAAAACCCCCGCTGGCCCCGATTTCTTCTGGAGCAAGATAGGAGCCTCTGTGTCCCCGGTAATGCAGGGAGGTGTTAGCCCTAGCAGCATGTTCCCACACGGTAGCAGTTTTAGGAAGTTTTATAGTTGCAAAATAAGAGAAAGTCATAAAGCACTTTAAAAATCCATCTGTGGGAGCTCGAGCGATGGCTCAGGAGTTAAGATCCTGCTTTGCAAACAGAGGGTCCTGAGTTTGAAGCCCAGGTCCCACGTAAAAAAAAAGAAACAAAACCACCAAGCGGAAATGGCAGCTTGTACTTCCAGCCTTGGTGGGCAGAGCCTGGAAAATTCCAGAGTGAAGCAAAAGGAGATAGAAGTAATCCAGGATGATTCCAGAAATCACCCTTGGTCCTCCACAGGGACACTACATGCCCTCTGATACACACACACACACACACACACACACACACACACACACACACACAAATAAATAAGTAGATAGATAAATAAATAAAAATAGGTTGTTGATGCTTTGGGTCTCATTCATGGGAGGATGAGATTCATGGGAAGGGAGGAGAGTACGTCCTTTGGAAACAATGTGGTCCAGTGCTTCTCTGGAGATTTCCCATGCTCCACCCACCATGGTGGGAATTGCAGGGTGCTGCGGTTTCCATCTGGCGTTTTTGTGTGGGACCTGGGGTCCAAACTCAGGACTTTCTGTTTGTGGGGCAGAGTCTTAACCCCTGAGCCATCTCTCCAGCCCTTAACATGTGATTTTTAATGCAAAAGGGCTAGGGGACCTTCCTTTTCCTACAGTTGCTGCTGTGGTCTCCTGCAGGTTCTTTTGTGATTGTGTTCTGCTCTGCTAGGTATGTGGCCCAGGCTGGCCCTTCCCGGCAGCGCCCCTCCCCTCCCTCACCTGTCCTAAGCGTCCTTCCTCTGTTGGTGGACCACCCTCTCCTGGAGCCTAGGGGCGAGTCAGCTACCGAAGATGGGCCTGGTTGCTGTTGGATGCTGGTGGTAGATTGGTCGGCTGGTCTTCAGAAGGGCACATAGACAAGTGTCACCCTAGACTTCGCAGTTGTGGGGATAGGAGTGGGTTCGTGGTGTCGGCTGGTGCATCGGGCTCTATCCACAAGAGTAATTTGTCCTTAAGGACCACCGAACGCCCTCTTTTCTCCCCACCTTGCTCAGGATGGGAGGGGTTTGAAGTATGAAGGAGTCACAGAACACTCTTTCTTATCTGAATTGTTTTCTTTTTAAATTTTTTACTCTTATTTATGATGATGATGATGTCTGTGTGCGTGTGTGTGAGATGTGTGCAGGTTACTTGTGTGTGGGGTGCACATGTATGTGTGTGCAGGTGCACATGTATGTGTGTGTAGGTGCATGCAGAGGTCAGTAGCCATACCAAGCGTCTTCCTCAGTCACTCTCCATCATATATATGATTTGTGTGTGTGTGTGTGTGTATTCAAGCATGTGCAGGCTGGAAGACAGCTTGTAGGAGTTGACTCTCTCCTTGGAGGCTCTGAGGAGCAAACTCAGATTGTTAGATTTGTTACAGGTCCTCTCCCTCCATTTTTATACAGTGTTCTTCCGTGTGTCTTCTTATAAGGATGCCTGTCAGGATGACTCATCACAGAATCCCCAACTGTTTCATCTCTTTCTAAATAAGGTTCTGTGCAGAGGTGAATTTTTGGGAGCATTATTTAACCCACTACCGTTATATATTAACGGCTTACATAATAACATAGGCCTTTGTTTGTCACTTGAGGTTACTCGTAAAGTTATGCAACTCAAATACAACCCTTGGTCTCATTTATCATTAAGGTATCTGGAAAGTTTGTAGACAGTACGACATNTTGCTGCAGACCAGAGTCGCAGCCTCGAGACCAGGGCTCCCCAGGACCGGGTGGAGAACAGAACACACGCAGCTCCCTCTCGTCCGAGTGAATCCTGAACCCGTTTATTGAAACTTTCGTGACAGCTTTTATACAGAAACTTTGGTGGGGTAAAATGTTGCATACATTATACAGAAACTTTTGGGGTAAAGAATGTTGCATACATTATACAGAAACTTTTGGGGTAAAGAATGTTGCATACATTATACAGAAACTTTTGGGGTAAAGAATGTTGCATACATTATACAGAAACTTTCGGGGTAAAGAATGTTGCATACATAATAGATAATCAGCAAAGTCACCTTCAGGGTGGACCCTTTGTTCTTTTTTCAAGAACCTAACCCATTGCTTCAGGACAAAGGCACTTAACAGGAACATTCTCAGTATTTGAAAACTTATCTAATCTATAATGCTTCACCGGCTGTGGGGGCTGAGCCCACGTTTTAACAGAGACTGTTTTCTTTTAAAATACAGAGGCAGAATGTTCTCTTATTGAATTTAGCAAGGAACATATTTTACAGTTAACTATAGGAATCCTCAACACCCCACAAGTCCCAGCGTGAGCTTTGGCTGTTGTCCTCTCCAGGTTGATACTCTCAGTCAGGCAGGTCGACATCAGCAGGTTCTAACTTGGGAAGATGTATGTGGCTCATGTAGTCTCTACTATCTAAGCTTAAACCACATCTCCAAAGGGGGGGGGGGCCTTGACTTGAATACTCAAGGCCCATAAGCTATAGCTGGTTCTGTCGATGGAACACTGAGGTATGCACTGAAGAAAACACTTAAGCAATATAGGTATTAAAAGAATAACTTCTATAATAGCATCCTTCTATTTCTTTAATAGTAAGGTTGTTTATGTCTTCTTTTGAAGAATTCCAGAAGCGTATTGCCATCAGTTAGATGACCCATCTGTGAACCATGCATACTCCAAACCTGGGGTCCAGTCAGGCCCCATATGCCAAGGGTGTCTCTTTCGGGGCAGAGGCGATCATTGGTGGGAGTGCACTCAGATGGTCCATCTCTGTGATTTCTCATAAGAGTGCTGTTTGGGGTAGGAAAGACACAGCCCCCTTTGCTTCTGACATGGATTTTCCCAGTTTGGATTGCAACTACCATCTCCAGGGCAGTCTTGGCATCTAGACTTTCTGGCATGATGGTCTCTTCCTTGGCTTCAGCCAGGTAAGAGGGTATCACAGTTTCTTTTAAGGTTCCGGTGGACTGAGATGAGAGCATAGTCTTGTACTTCTGGAATTCTGAGTTAGTACATAGGTGGGAATCCTACCCAACCTATGTTTTAAGACTCTAGAAGTTATTCTCTAATTTCCTTAAATCATTGCACACATTTTGGCTAACAAGTCTACTTATTATAAATGACTAGACATGAAATTTCTATTTAGTATTTGACTAAACTTAAAAAGCAGGCTTCTTTTCTAGAACAGAGAGCAGGAAGCTAGTTCCAAAAAACCCTAACAAAGGGCACCCCTAATTACCATAAGAATTCCTGCCAGAGGCAAGACTTGAATTGTCCTAAAGAAAACCAAAACCTAGGTGCCATAACTAGGGGAAGGGCACTCCTAATTACCATAAGAATTCTTCCTGCCTGAGGCAAAACTTGAATTGTCTAGGAGAGAATGCCCAGCCCCTGTCCTTGGGCGTTACTGTGACCTTCCTCAGAGGACAGGCTTTTAGGCCTGTGCTGGGAAGAAACACCAAGGCCTGACAATTTCCATATTTTTCCTTATTTCTCTAAAATAAAGCCATGTCCTTATCCCAAAACATGATACTTTGAATCCACCTTTTTCAAACTGAGACATATTCTACCAGATTAGTTGGATAGGGACGCGGCAAAAAAGGAAGTTTCCGTGACAATGAACATGAGGCTTACAGAGTCATGACGAACACAGTTTCTATGATCCCTCCACTCGGGGTCAAGAAAGGTCAAGGATTAAAAAATTCCCATGAAATCGCTGTCTTCCAATCAAATCTTCCATCGCTCACACGTATAATTTCAGCACTCGGGGAGGTGAGCCAGGATTACTATGAATTCCAACCGAAGCCAGCCTGGCCTCTGGAGACCCTGTCTCAGAAAATTAGCGAAACACATCACTACGTGGGTGAGTGTTAAAATGTAACTTTATTTATTTATCTATTTACGTATCTATCGATTTATGTATCCATCTATTTACGTATCTATCTATCTATCTATCTATCTATCACTCAATCAATTGATCTACTCATTCATTCTACGCACGCTCTTATTTCACTACAGTAACGATGAGAATACCACCTTCCCCACAACAGGAACCAGTAAAATTTATCACCCCAAGTCATTCGGCACAAAACCAAACGGGTCTGTTCAGAATTTGAGAACCCAGAAAAAAAAGGGGAAAAACCTTTCCTAAGTTTTGAAGTCCTATTTGAAAAGAGAAAACCCCAAATCCCGTCATTGGCTGCACAGTCCAGCCGCCCCCCTCCCACTGGAGATGCCGGTGGCGACCGACGCCTGGGTTCTGCTGCACACGTGGATTTGCTGGCTGTTTAGCTGGTGTCCATGCTTTCACGGTAGGCGTCCAGCTGTGCATCCAGCTCCTCCGCCGAGAGCTGCTGTTGGAATTGGCGCCGGTGCCTCGGCCTCTTCCCCGCCGCTGCCAGCTGCCTCGGCGAGTCCCTCTGGGAGCACCGCCACCACTGCCAAATGCTCCCGAGCCGCCTCTGCTCCCGCTTTGTGTGGGTCTCCGCTGTGCGTCGATCTGTGACGTCACGAGCTGGATGTTCATAGAGCGGCCACGCAGAGGGACCCCGTTGTATTGCCTCATGGCCTCCAGGGCGTCTGCCTTCCGCTCAAAGTGCAGGAATGCCTTCCCTAAGCTTCGCCCACACCGATCGTAGTGCACGGCTGCCTCCCTGAGCGTTCCGAATTCAGCGAAGACTTCCTGAACGTCGGCGCCCGACAGCCCGAAGTGCAGGTTGGACAGCAGAAGTCTGCCGCCGGTCTCCAGGCCGGCTCCGCCCCCGAAGCCGCTGCCGAAGAGGTCGTGCTGCCACTTGTCGGGCAGCCGCTTCGGCCCGCTGTAGGGCGCCGGCCGATTCCTGCCGCCGCCCGCGACGCTGCGGGCGAGGGCCGGCCGGATCCGCATGGGCCCGCCGCCGCGGCCGCCCTGCCAAGCGGCCCTGCCGCGTCCCCGGCCCGCGCCGCGGCCGCCGCGCTGGCTCCGGTTCAGCTTGATGATGTCGTCCAGAAACATATCCATCTTGGAGGCCATGGCGGGCGCGGAATCGGGGTCTCGGCTCTCCAATGTAATTTGAGAAAGCTTTCGGAATATCCCCGTGTTCCCCTAGCCTCTCCTTCCTTGCCAATCGTGTTTACAACTTCAGAGGAAGAAGACAGAACGGAAGGAAGTTTCCGTGAAGATGAACACGAGGCTTACAGAGTCCCGAAAGACACACGTTCTACGATCTCTCAACTCGGGGTCAAGAAATGTCAAGGATTATAGATTCCCACGAGATCGATGTCTTCCAAGCAAATCTTCCAACCGCTTCACGCTTCCGAATTCAGCACTCAGGGAGGTGAGGCAGGATTGGATTCGTGCTTGGTCACGTGTGTGGAAAAGGAGGTCCTACCCCCAACGCTCCAGAAAGATCTCTGCTGAGCTAAGAAATTTCAAAGATCCAGGAAAGCCCAAACTACAGAGAAAGACCCTCTTCGATCTATCTCCCCGAAGGGAGAAGCCAAGAAAGTTTCCTGATGCCTCTACCCGTGGTGCACAGGAGGACGACTTTCCAGTACCTGGATGAGTTCTGCCGGGTGCTCTGGCCTCCTAGCTCCTAGCGATCCAGGCCTCAGTCTGAGGCTGCACTGCACTGGATGGCGCCTGAAGCTTCTCTCACACCTCTGTCTTCCGGTGTCTCCCCCTCGGCAACTTCCACTCTCCAATCAGATCGGATTCTGGATCAATCCGCCTCCTCCCATTATCCTATCATCCCCACGCCTGATTGACCGCACCTACTCACCATCCTGCTACACGAGATTGGAATGTAGCTTTGTTCCGGGTGACTGACTGAGGCTTGAAAGATGAAGAGAAGATGTCGTGTGGAAAGCAGGACTTGCTCACACATTGACTGACACCATTTTGCTAATCTTATGGAGAACTCTCCTTGTGATTTACGTGTCACAAGAGCGGGCCTGCCTCTCTGTGTAGACATTCCGTGTCTCAAGTGTTGGAACCATGGCGGATTCGGTATAAACTGTGAAAAGGTTGACAGACTATTCCTGTGTTCCTGAAGCCTCTCCTTCCTTTGCCAACCGTGTTTCTAACTTCAGAGAAACAGGGCAGTAAAAAAGGAAGTTTCCGTGACAATGAACATGAGGCTTACAGAGTCATGACGAACACAGTTTCTATGATCACTCCACTCGGGGTCAAGAAAGGGTCAAGGATTAAAAAATTCCCAGTGAAATCGCTGTCTTCCAATCAAATCTTCCATCGCTCACACGTATAATTTCAGCACTCGGGGAGGTGAGCCAGGATTACTATGAATTCCAACCGAAGCCAGCCTGGCCTCTGGAGACCCTGTCTCAGAAAATTAGCCAAACACATCACTACGTGGGCGAGTGTTAAAATGTAACTTTATTTATTTATCTATTTACGTATCTATCGATTTATGTATCCATCTATTTACGTATCTATCTATCTATCTCTCTGTCAATCTATCAATCAATCAATTTATCTACTCATTTATTCTACGCACGCTCTTATTTCACTACAGTAACGATGAGAATACCACCTTCCCCACAACAGGAAGCAGTAAAATTTATCCCCAATGTCATTAGGCACAAAACAAAAACGGGTCTGTTTCAGAATTTGAGAACCCAAGAAAAAAAGGGGAAAAACCTTTCCTGAATTTGGAAGTCCTATTTGAAAAGAGAAAACCCCAAATCCCGTCATTGGCTGCACAGTCCAGCCGCCCCCCTCCCACTGGAGATGCCGGTGGCGACCGACGCCTGGGTTCTGCTGCACACGTGGATTTGCTGGCTGTTTAGCTGGTGTCCATGCTTTCAAGGTAGGCGTCCAGCTGTGCATCCAGCTCCTCCGCCGAGAGCTGCTGTTTGGAATTGGCGCCGGTGCCTCGGCCTCTTCCCCGCCGCTGCCAGCTGCCTCGGCGAGTCCCTCTGGGAGCACCGCCACCACTGCCAAATGCTCCCGAGCCGCCTCTGCTCCCGCTTTGTGTGGGTCTCCGCTGTGCGTCGATCTGTGACGTCACGAGCTGGATGTTCATAGGGCGGCCACGCAGAGGAACCCCGTTGTATTGCCTCATGGCCTCCAGGGCGTCTGCCTTCCGCTCAAAGTGCAGGAATGCCGTCCCTAAGCTTCGCCCACACTGATCGTAGTGCACGGCTGCCTCCCTGAGCGTTCTGAATTCAGCGAAGAGTTCCTGAACGTCGGCGCCCGAAAGCCCGAAGTGCAGGTTGGACAGCAGAAGTCTGCCGCCGGTCTCCAGGCCCGCCTCCGCCCCCCCGAAGCCGCTGCAAAGAGGTCGTGCTGCCACTTGTCGAGCACCGCTTCGGCCCGCTGTAGGGCGCCGGCCGATTCCTGCCGCCCGCCGCGACGCCGCGGGTGAGGGCCGGCCGGTTCCGCATGGGCCCGCCCCCGCGGCCCAGCCCTGCCAAGCGGCCCTGCCGCGTCCCCGGCCCGCGCCGCGGCCGCCGCGCTGGGCTCCGGTTCAGCTTGATGATGTTCGTCCAGAGACATATCCATCTTGGAGGTCCATGGCGGGCCGCGCGATCGGGGTCTCGGCTCTCCAATGTAATTTGAGAAAAGCTTTCGGAATATCCCCGTGTTCCCCTAGCCTCTCCTTCCTTTGCCAATCGTGTTTACAACTTCGAGGAAGAAGACAGAACGGAAGGAGTTTCCGTGAAGATGAACACGAGGCTGACAGAGTCCCGAAAGACACACTTTCTACGATCTCTCAACTCGGGGTCAAGAAATGTCAAGGATTAATATATTCCCACGAGATCGCTGTCTTCCAAGCAAATCTTCCACCGCTCACGCTTCCAGATTCAGCATCAGGGAGGTGAGGCAGGATTGGATTCGTTGCTTGGGTGTCACGTGTGTGGAAAAGGAGGTCCTACCCCCAACGCTCCAGAAAGATCTCTGCTGAGCTAAGAAATTTCAAAGATCCAGGAAAGCCCAAACTACAGAGAAAGACCCTCTTCGATCTATCTCCCCGAAGGGAAAGAAGCCAAGAAAGTTTTCCTGATGCCTCTAACCCGTGTGCACAGGAGGACGACTTCCAGTACCTGGATGAGTTCTGCCGGGTGCTCTGGCCTCCTAGCTCCTAGCGATCCAGGCCGCAGTCTGAGGCTGCACTGCACTGGATGGCGCCTGAAGCTTTCTATCACACCTCTGTCTTCCGGTGTCTCCCCCTCGGCAACTTCCACCTCCAATCAGATCGGAGTCTGGATCAATCCGCTCCTCCCATTATCCTATCATCCCCACGCCTGATTGACCGCACCTACTCCACCATTCCTGCTACACGAGATTGGAATGTAGCTTTGTTCCGGGGTGACTGACTGAGGCTTGAAAGATGAAGAGAGAAGAGATCGTGTGGAAAGCAAGGACTTGCTCACACATTGACTGACACACCATTTTGCTAATCTTATGGAGAACTCTCCTGTGATTTACGTGTCACAAGAGCGGGCCTTGCCTCTCTGTGGTAGACATTCCGTGTCTCAAGTGTTGGAACCATGGTCGGATTCGGTATAAACTGTGAAAAGGTTGAGAGACTATTCCTGTGTTCCTGAAGCCCTCTCCTTCCTTTGCCAACCGTGTTTATAACTTCAGAGAAAGAGGGCAGTAAAAAGGAAGTTTCCGTGACAATGAACATGAGGGCTTACAGAGTCAGGACGAGCACAGTTTCTATGATCCATCCACTCGGGGTCAAGAAAGGTCAAGGATTAAAAAATTCCATGAAATCGCTGTCTTCCAATCAATCTTCCATCGCTCCCACGTATAATTTCAGCACTCGGGGAGGTGAGCCAGGATTACTATGAATGAACCGAAGCCAGCCTGGCCTCTGGAGACCCTGTCTCAGAAAATTAGCCAAACACATCACTACGTGGGCGAGTGTTAAAATGTAACTTTATTTATTTATCTATTTACGTATCTAATATGTATCCATCTATTTACGTATCTATCTATATATCTATCTATCTATCAATCAATCAATTTATCTACTCATTTATTCTACGCACGCTCTTATTTCACTACAGTAACGATGAGAATACCACCTTCCCCACAACAGGAACCAGTAAAATTTATCCCCAAAGTCATTCGGCACAAAACCAAAACGGGTCTGTTTCAGAATTTGAGAACCCAAGAAAAAAAGGGGAAAAACCTTTCCTAAGTTTTGAAGTCCTATTTGAAAAGAGAAAACCCCAAATCCGGGGGCGACCAACGCCTGGGTTCTGCTGCACACGTGGATTTGCTGGCTGTTTAGCTGGTGTCCATGCTTTCACGGTAGGCATCCAGCTGTGCATCCAGCTCCTCCGCCGAGAGCTGCTGTTTGGAATTGGCGCCGGTGCCTCGGCCTCTTCCCCGCCGCTGCCAGCTGCCTCGGCGAGTCCCTCTGGGAGCACCGCCACCACTGCCAAATGCTCCCGAGCCGCCTCTGCTCCCGCTTTGTGTGGGTCTCCGCTGTGCGTCGATCTGTGACGTCACGAGCTGGATGTTCATAGGGCGGCCACGCAGAGGGACCCCGTTGTATTGCCTCATGGCCTCCAGGGCGTCTGCCTTCCGCTC